>OY882863.1:76661963-77164463 GCA_963693515.1 Pipistrellus nathusii
GAGGGGTACTCAGCGTTAGGAAAATTATAGAAGGGGTACACATATGTCAAATGTTTGGGAAACACTGCTCTAGACAATAGACACAGAGCTGGGAGTCCTCTGCCAGGTTCCACACAGAAACTGTCCGAAGGGTCCATGCGTTTTGGAGGTTAAAACCCTGGTCTAGCCAGAGATGGCTGCTTTCCACAAATCCTCAGTGAGGGCAGAGAAGGGGGTGGTGATTCGTGCCTCCTTTGATCCTTTCGGTGCGTGCAAGTTTTTTCTCGGCGAGGGCCACGCTTCTCTCCTCTGGGATGTAACTGATGGCTCCTGTTTTTTTTTTGTGGTGGCTGATTGTGATTTAACGTTTAAGCCATGTGTCCTGGGGCTCTGTAGGAAACATGATGATTCGCTCCAGTGGAGAACCCCGAGAGACTCCACGGATGGGACTGTTCTTGGGGGCTGAGGCAGGGCGGGAGGAACCAGCATCGGGATCCGGGACCTTCTCGGGGCCGGCGGTGTCAGGGTGCTGTTCCCTGGCCAGGCCTGAAGGGAGGAGGGTGGGACTGGCTCCTGGGAGGAGGGTGGGACTGGCTCCTGGAACTGCGAAGGGAAGCCCCATAGAGAAAGGCTTTCTCTGGTAGAAGGACGAAGCCAGCCTACTCCCACACGGCAGGAAAGAGCCACGAGAATACACACCCTCGCTGAACATCCCTCGGTCCTCCTGTCTCCCGCTGGTGCCCCCCACTAGGCACACCAGCCAGAAGCCGGAAGGCAGGGGGTCATGTGGATACTGTCCATAGAGATCAGAACCTCTGGGGGCGCAGAGCTGAGTGGAGGAGGGTGGAGGGATGGAGAGGGAGTTGCAATTGGAAAATATTTGACCCGGCAAGAGTTGCAGATTGCTTGGGTTGTGTTATAAAGGCTATTTCTACTTTGGAATCAAAACTGTGGGCTGTCACGGCCAGAAGGAACAACAGAAATCCTCCAGTCCAGTGGTCGGCAAACTGCAGCTCTCGAGCCACATGCAGCTCTTTGGCCCCTTGAATTTTTAGCAAAGGCCAGCTTAGGAGTGCCCTAATTAAGTTAATAACAATGTACCTACCTATATAGTTTAAGTTTTAAAAATGTGGCTCTCAAAAGAAATTTCAGTGGTTGTACTGTTGATATTTGTTGACTAATGAGTTTGCCGACCACTGGCCTAGTCAGACTTAGACCTTTTTATAGCTGAAAAGGGAGGTGTCTTGCCCAAGGCCATTCATTAGTTCCTGGAAGTGTTTTCTTGAAAGTCCATTATGTTTTCTGGAGAACACTTAAAGCGAGGAACAGTGTAAAGCGAAATCTGAGGCAGTTTTGGAAGAGGTGGTATTTTAGGACTTATTTCTCACTTGGCCGTTTGGGTTCTTTGGGGTTGTGACTGTCAACAAACAAACAAACTCAGAGGCCCTCCCACAGCACAGGGGCCAATGGATCCGCTCATGGGGTGGACGGCAGGGCCTCAGCTGTCCAGTTTCTTCCCGTCTCTCTGCTCACTCTTCAGGGGGGTCAGGTCATTCTCCGGCTGGCTTCTCAAGGAGGCAGATGGCTGTGCAAGTTCTTGGGCTCTTGGTCGCATATCCCTGGGGCCACAGAAGTAAAGAAACATCCCTTCTTGTAACTCTTAAAAAAAGACTGAGAAAGTGTCTTTTCCAGAGATCCCGCCCCAGCAAACCAACCCTGGCATTTCATTGGCCTGAATTGAGCCATGTGCTTATTCCTTAGCCATTCCCAGTGGCTAGGCAAATGCCCTCTGTGGATTGGTGGGGATGGGAGATGTGTCCGTCCGTCAGCCCCCCCCCCCCCCCAAGCTTCTGATTGGCCTATCCCTCTCCCGAGGGAAGTGTGTCAACTTTCTCCAAAGCACCAGGAGGGGGAGGACAGGAGGAGGGAGGTAGGGCCACAAATAGGCGGAGCTCTGGGTGTTGTTGGGAGGAAAATGGATTCTGGGAGAGCGGCAGCTGACATCCACTGTATTGAATCACCTGTAGCCATACTACTATTTTGGGGGTAATAGTGAGAAGAAATCTGCTCTCAACTAGGAAAAGTCTGAATTTTAAAGTGTTTTAACACAGTGTAGTTTCAGACAGAATCTCCACAAACAGTTCCTGTTGGAATGCTTGCAATTAGCTTCTGCTTTTCAATTTGTCTTAACACCTAGGACCTTCTCGGAGATGAAGTCTGCCGTTTGCATTTCTGTTTAATTTCTGATTTGCTTATCCATCCTTTTTATAGCCAGAGTAAACACTGACCTCAAGTTTTGGGTCCGTGGAGATTAAATTGCAGTCACGGTTCCTCATTTATAACCTCATCAATAAAGTGGGAATAAGGATAGCACCTACTTTATAGACTTGTTGTAAGGATTAACCGAGGTAATTTAAGTAATGTGCCCAGTGGCCCAGTCGCTGGCCCCATAAATGTTACTTTTATTAGCGTCATATATCTCCTAATATTGTCACAGGTCTATGTTTAGTGCATATTTAATCTGGGAAAATAACTCTCGTCACAACAGATATATTATCTGTTACTGGTTAATTCTGTTAGAGACGAAGGAAATAAAAGTGCCAAAAATTTAGTGTTTATGGATTTTTTTCATTTTATTTTATTGAAGTGTTGTTTTTTTAAGAATTTATTTTGGGGAAAACCTAAATAAAGAGAATGCTAGGTAGCATACAGCTAAAGGTATGTATAGAATCCCTGGAAAAGCAGGGGTTTTTAATTTTACTCTAACATATTCATGTATTCTTAGTTGAGAAATCTTTCAAATCGTTGATGGCCTGTCATGACCTGTCCCTGCTGACTTCCTTTTTTCTTTTTAAATATGTTTATTGATGTTTTACGGAGAAGAAGGGAGAGGGATAGAGCGTTAGAAACAACGATGAGAGAGAAACATTGATCAGCTGCCTCTGCACTGGGGATTGAGCCTGCAACCAAGACACATGCTCTTAACCAGAATCGAACCCGGGCCCTTCAGTCCGTGGGCCGATGCTTTATCTACTGAGCCACATCCGTTAGGGCCCCGCTGGTTGTCTTGTCTTTGCTCTCAGTTTGGAGACCGGAGGGGCATGTGACTCTCCAGGCGTTGGTTTCCTCAGGCCTCCACGCTGCCGGGCTTCTCTGAGCGGCTGGGTTTGGGTCACCGGGATGGGGTGAGATGCTGCCGAAGCCGGAGCTAGACTTGGCCATTTGCCTCATGGCATTTCAGTGGACAAAGCACTGTAACTCGTTCTCTAGGGCCTTGGGTGCCAGAAACCTCTCAGGATCCCAGGATGGTCTTGATTTGGGGTTCCCAGATTGGTGATGGGGAGAGCGCAGGCTGTTACAGAACCCCAAACTCTGTCAGCTGTGTTCCCACACCAGGCGGAGATGCTTTGTGGGTGGGGGTGGATGGAGTGTGACGAGGGGCCTGAGGTAGAGGGAAGAGTTCTAGAGCAATCCGGAACTTACCGACCGAAGATTTCCGTCCCCCTCTCCCCTGAGCAATGATTAAAGTGAGAGTTAAATTTTCTGTAGGTTGTTTGTTGCCCCCAGGGCTGGTCACCACTGTGATAACTCCCTGGTTCAGAGGGAGCTGCAGGCAAGGCTCTCCCACGCACATCGCCTGGCCCGAGAAACTACCAAAGGGAAGACGTTTGGAAAGTTGGCTTAGGGCTTCCAACTTTCTGTTTTTTCAAGGAGTGATGCTTTTAAAAACCTAGCATCCGTCACCACAATGTCATAACAGAAAGGACTATCTCGATGCTAAAACAGAAGAAAGGAAGAAATTTAAGACTAACTCGTGAATCTTTACATTGACAATAGTCAGCTTTTGGAAGAATTTACTACGTTGTTCTTACTTTCCTGGCTGCACCTGTGAAAACTACACCCAGGCTGGGCGCTGCCCTGCCGTCTCTCCATGGCAAGTCCTGGGGAAGCCAGGAGGTACCTACTTCCTGTGCAGCTGTCGGGGGGTGGGGGGTGGGGAGGGGGGGGATCATACTTTTTGTAAGCCTCTCTTCAAGCCCAGGGGTCCTCTAAGGTCACATCTCCATTTGATTTAAAGGGGTGGGAGAATTTCGCTTGGACACAGGTCTTGATAAGTCTAATTCACTTTAGATTTAGAAAGGAGGAACTGTTTACTTCCAGTCATTAGCTTAGAATTGTTAGTTTAGCTTTCCACCCGTAAGAAGAAAATCTCGCAGTACTGAAATCCTTCCAATTGAACCGTATGTCAACATGTTTTCTTTTTACGCATTTTAACCCTAAAACCCAAAATATCTGTTCAGTTTGGTTTGGCCTTCAGTCGTGTGGTGTGCCTCTGTGTGGGGGGAAGTACAGGTACATTCTCAAGATCCCCCCCTTCTTCCCACCTGTGCTCGTACGTCTACCCACACTCATTCACACACACACACACTCACATACACACACACACACACACACACACACACACACACACACACACAAACACACCGGTCTAAAAAGTCCCAGAGAGACAAGGGTATTTTTGAGAAAAGCAGTGTGTCCATCAGTCCGTTCCTGGTAAGTGTTGGTATTGCAGCAACAGTTGCATTTTGGAACTGATCAAAAAAAAAAAAAAAAAAAAAAAAATATATATATATGACTTTTAAAGATGCCTCTTGGAGTGGTTAAAAAAAACCCAAACAGCCAGAGCACTAATAAAAATGTTCCTCATTCTGCTCCACTTCACACGCCTGCTTGGCTTTGCCACAAACATGTTTTGCCTTCCAGGCAGGGATTAGCTTCTGTGTGAGGCCAGGACTGGTGTGAGAGCAGCTTCCCGCCCTGGGAGAGGGCGGGAAAGCCTGCCTTGTGCCCGAGTGGAATTCCGGTGGCATCGTGGGGTCCTCGGGCCTGTGAGGGCTTTGAGGTCCCTGCCTTCCTGCCAGGCTATCCCAAGGCTCATTGTCTTCCCTGTCCTAATCCTGAGTTTCCACGGGGCTCTCACGTGTAAGGGATTCTCTGTGAACAAGGACACGAGCCAGGACATGTCTTTCTCGAGAAAAAGCGGGCTGGCCCGTGGCCCCCTCACACCTGCAGGCATTGCTCCCTTCACAGCTTCGTTCTGGGGCACGGTGTCCCGTTTACAGTCTCACACATGCTCATGGGGCTCCCGCGGGTTCTGGCGGACACTCCATCTCCATTTCTGGAGACCCCTTCCCACTTGTTTCTCCTACAGCGGATCGCACCCTACAGCAGGCTGCGTGCTCTGCAGAGTGCTAGCTCGGCCTCCTTTTGCACAAGCATTATCACAGCCCTCTTGTCTTAGCTCAGGCTGCCTCCACCAACACCATAGACGGGGGAATGGCCTAGGCAACATTCATTTATTTCTCACCCTTCTGCAGGCTGGGAAGTCAGAGATCACCGTGCTGGCAAGGTGCGGCTCCTTGGGACCGCCCCTCGGCGTGCAGGTGGCCACCTCCTGGCTGTGTGCTCCCAGCGCCCCTCCTTGGCACGCCCTGGAGAGAGCTGGGGCCTCTTCCTCTTCTCACCCCCTCCGGGGGGCTCCACCCTCCTTACTCATCGTAACCGGATTGACTCCCAAAGGGAGTTGAGGTTAGGACCTAAACCTACGACTTTGGGGGAGTGGGTGACACCCACATTCAGTCCGTGATGTTCTGCGTATGTATCTGTGGCTCCCTGATGTGCTCCCAGTCCCATCGGTCCCGGAGCCCTGCAGGAGGCAGAGAAAGCCTTGGGGTTGCCAGCGTTTCTGGCCGCGGAGAGGGTGTAGTGCCCCGCACAGGGAGCTGGAAGGCCTTTGCTCAGGAAACAAAGACGGCCTGCCGTGGGCGGACGACCCGCTGTCTTGGCAGAGCTTAGGTTTCCTCCTCCCCCGTGCAGGGGACGAGCTGTGGTCGCTAATCTGGGCCAGCCGCACCGAAGCTTGGGGGGTTCAGTGCCCACTCCTCCCTGACCGCCCTCCGCAGGCTCCGTCCCGGGCCTCCGAGGGGAAGGCTCTCAGAACCAAAGCCTGGGAAAATATTTCGCTTTCAGCATTTTATTATCTTGGACATTCACTCCCTTTTCATGAGGGAGAGAAAGGCATTAAATTATAATAAAACCGTCCCTTGTTCCATTAGAGATCAATATCTTACAGTGTCGTTTTACAAACATAGAATGGATTCTCTGTGAACATGGACACACATGGTCATGTCCACATGGACACAAGTGCAAGCACATGTGCATGCGCACACACATACACATACACACAGGCCTGAACCAGGTGGAATATTTTAAAATATTAAAAGAACCTTTGAAAATCATTTTAAACTTTAAAGGAACAGATCATTCCTATGTTACATAAGCCATTCCAGGGTTTATAAAAATGATGGAAAACTTTCAGATCCTCTGTCAAGCAAACATGACCCTGATAACAAAGTTGGCCAGCCCCCAAGGGGGAGGCTTTATAGCAATCTTGCTTAGGAATGTAAAAATGTTAGATAAAATTCTAGTGAGTAGATTTCAACAATAGAGTATGTGAATGTTTCATGTTACCCAAGTGGGTTCTATTCCTGGAATGCAGGATTGGCACCATATACATATATTTTCATAGGATTCACATAAATTGTTTAAGTATAACTATATAATAATCTTATTAATTCCAAGAGTATATTCACTCCATTCAACTTATATTTTTACAAACTACTTTAAGAGGGACCGATTATATATATAAAGTCACCAATTCCTTAATGTGATAAGAAAAACTGAATGCATACATTCTCTGGCATTACCCTTACTGGGCTTCAAAAGAGCATCATGGGATATGATGCAGACAAAAACAAAGAGACAATGCAGAAAGTTACAAAACAGTAACTTGAAGACTAAATATTATAAAGGAAGGATAAAATGATCATTAACTACAGAGTGCTCAGTTGTAGACCAACGAGCTTTCAAGAGTTTAACTGAAAACCCTGTTTCTAGATGGTGGGATTGAAATGAAAGATTTGGATATTTCTGAAAATTAGTTCATGAGTCTAATGCCATTTCTCTCAAGGTTCCATCAGGATTTTTAAAATTTCACAAGATAGTTCTTGGAAAAATAAATAGATGAGAATCTTATGGGAATTCTTGATAATGGTTTTAGGGGAAGGGAGTTAGATTTATTGGAAAGAAAATATAGGAAATATATAGCAAACCAGGTATTAAAATGCATTAGGAAGCCTTGGTGATGAAAACACAGTGGTGCTGGCATTAGAGGAGGTGTAGATAAGCTAACTAGGGTAGTTCAGAAATAGACCCTCACATAAATAATTTAATAAATCACAAAGGAGCCGAAACCGGTTTGGCTCAGTGGATAGAGCGTTGGTCTGCGGACTGAAAGGTCCCAGGTTCGATTCTGGTCAATGGCATGTATATTGGTTGTGGGCACATCCCCAATGGGGGATTGTGCAGGAGGCAGCTGGTTGATGTTTCTCTCTCATCGATGTTTCTAGCTCTCTATCCCTCTCCCTTTTTCTCTGTGAAAAATCAATAAAATATATAAAAATAAATAAATAAATCACAAAGAAGTCATCATCCATCAATAGGGAAGAGAAATTATTCAGTGAATAATGTTGATGCCTAGTTAGCAATTTGGAAAAAGTCATTTTGACTTCCTCAAAATGAATTACAGATAGATTAAACAATTAAGTGTAAAATGTAGAGGCATAGGAAATCTATAGAATTGAATATTGCTTAGAAACAACATAAACATTCGAAACTGAAAAGAATAATCAGTCAAACTACAGGGAAATCAAAGATTTCTCCATGTTAAAAACAAAACAGGGAAACAATAGGTGGGAGGGAATATTTGCAGTAACATGGCAGAATTGTGTGTTTTTGTTGTGAAATCCTCATACAAATTAAAAAGAAAGGTACTAAAACCTTGGTAGAACACTAACCAAATATACGGAAAGCGTTCAGTTTTGTAATAAGAGATATGTAGAATAAAACAGCAGAAGGGTACTATTTTAATATATTAGCCAAAAAAACATTTTAATGATTATCCCCATTCTAGTGATGTCACAATATTTCTAAGCAATTTCACAGTGTATTAAAGAGCCAAATTATCCATTTACACACTTTGATCCAGTAATACCACTTCTGTGAACCATCTTGCCACATTCTCTCTTGGAGGAAATAATACAAAATATTTAATAAGCTATTTAGGCAAAGATGCTCCCTGATGCATTATTTGTAAAGCAAACACACACACAAACACTATAAATGTCCAACAGTTGGGTAACTATAAAATAAAATAGTCCTCTCTCAGCATAGTACTCTACTGTAATTGTTAATTATTTTGAAGATGTGTAGCAATGTGAGAAGACATTTATAATATAATTTTATGTGCAGAAATTGCAATATAAATTGTGGCATAGTTTCACAGTGGAATAGAGCTATATGGCTGTACTGTTAAAATGAATGAACCATAGCTGCATTTGACAACCCAGGAATTACTAGTATAATGTTAAATAAAAAAGCGAATTGTAGTCCTAGCCAGTTTGGCTCAGTGCGTAGAGCATTGATCTGTGGACTGAAAGATCCTGGGTTCAATTCCAGTCCTGGGTTGTGGGCTCGATCCCCAGTACAGGGCATGCAGGAAGCAGCTAGTCAATGATTCTATCACTGATGTTTCTATCTCTCCCTCTCCCTTCCTCTCTGAAATTAATATATATATATATATATATATATATATATATTCACACACACACACACACACACACACACACACATATATATATATATATATATATATATATATTTTTTTTTTTTTTTTAAGCAAGTTGTAAAATAGCTATGGTGTGATTCCAATTGCATGAAGTTCAGATGGATGAAAAACTAACCGTACAGTGTTTGACATCCAGATGCAGGTGGCAGGACTTACGAGACCACATGAGCAAAGACAACATCAGGTTAGTGGAGAGAGCAGAGGATAGGATGAGGGAGGAGTCCCCTGGGGGCTACCTGGGGATTGGTCACGTTCTCTCCCTCAGGCTGAGGTATAGGCATGTGTATATATTATTGCTATTTTTTATACCCTTAGCATAAGCTACAAAAATGTCACATTTTTTATGTTAACCAAAGGAATATTAAAACCCATTATTCACTGATTATAATCAGGTACAAGATGTATATCCCTAATAAAGATGGTAAGGAAGTATGTATACAGGTAACATTATTGACTATTCTAGAGGGGTGACATTATGATGTTTTTCCTTTCATTTTTCTCTCATTTCCAAATTTTTAATTATGTGCTCGCACTGTATTTTTTAAGAAGAAAAAAAAGAAAGAGATGATATTAAAGATAACTACAATCCCATGATGACGTAAGTGTCCAGGGGAGGGGGTGCCACTGCTTCAGAGGGTGCTGGACTTCACCACCGGGTTGGAAGGGGAGATGGACTTAAAATGCAAAAGGAATGTGTTTGGAAAGACAAGTCTGCCCCTGAATAGTCACTGAGCAACCTTCTTGTGTGAGCAATGACCCCGCCTGTATTCTGAAAAAACGTGGGACACCCGAGTTTTAATGAATTGCTGAAATGGATGTATTAGCAAGGTCAGCATTTCTTCTGGTTCCTTTAAAATAATTTTTTTTAACTTTATTGTTTTCTCTCCTTATAAAAATAATATGATTTATTTGAAATATTCTGACAGAAAAATAATAGACCCTGAAGTTGATTAGACAGCAGAAGTAAATCTTAGTTGAAAGGAGATACAGGAAATAGAGGAACATGTTAAACAACATCAAGGGGATGCAGTCAGGAAGTTCTTAGGACATAGGACCCATACGCTCAATACGTTAAATGGCCTGGAAAAGGTCAATATGTAATACATTCAGAAAAACTCAGGAGACAGACCCAAATGCAAGCGTAAATCTTGTGTGAATCCAGATTTAAACGAATCAACTATATAAAGGTAGTATGGGATAATTGGGGAAATTGGGACACTGGATATTTTATATGGAGAAATTATTAACTTTTAGGTGTGATATTGTTATTAGGGTTATCTTTTAAAGATACATGCTAAGTATTTATGGGCAAATGAAACATCATATATTTACCTTAAAATAATCCAGTAGAGAGTTTGGCTATTTAAACATAAAAAAAAATCCTTAATTAATGAATTGAATGAATGATATATCCAGAATTTATGTTAAAATACTCCAGGCACAGAGGGGTACAGATAAAACAAGCTCAGCTAGGTATAGCAATCACAGCTGTTCACTGGGCGCATATATTTTTGCTACTTTGTGTGTGTTTGGAATTTTTCATCATGAAACAAAAAAAGAAAAAAGTAATGTTTATAATTGAAAAAGTATAAAATATAGGAAAGTATAAAGAAGGAAATGAAAGTCACTGATAATACCACCCTATTGGAGATAACGACTACCAATCTATCTAATAAAGAGGGAATATGCTAATTGACCATCACTCCATCACAAAGATGGTTGCACCCACAGCTGAGGCCAAGTTCCCTTAAGGAGCCTTAATGAACAATCAGCAGGGACCTGAGGCTGCACCCTCTACTCGTCAGGACTTGACAGGGGACCTCAGGCCACGCTCCCCACGCCAGCACTGGGCTAGGGAACCTGGGGCTGCACACTCCTGCCTGGCAGGGTTTGATGGGGGACCTCAAGGTGCATCCCAGTGCTGGGTTGGGGGAACTCAGGCCATGTCCCCACCTCGCAGGGCTTGATGGGGGACCTCAAGGTATGTCCCCCACCCCAACTGGGGGACCTCAGGCCATGTCCCAATCCTGTGGTGGGCCAGGGGACCTGAGGCTATGCCCCCTGCCTGGTGGGGCTTAACAAGGGTGGGACTGGCCAGGTCTAGATCTAGCCCAATGGGAAGGGAAGGCAGCCAGGTCTGGGTCTCACACGATTTTGAGGTGCATGTGGGTAGGTGGGGACTTGATTCTGGATCCCTCTTTTTAATGTGCACAAATTTCATGCACCAAGCCACTAATATTTTTATAAAACTCTATACTTTTTTCTTCTGCATTTATAATATATATTCTGGTGTTTATTTTTTGTTGTTGTTGTTCTTTTTCCCCCAACATATATTCTTATGTAATACATATACACAGTTAAACAATGAAGAAATTAGGCTGTATTGTTTTGTACCCTGCCTTTCTATCGATATATGGTGGGCACTATTGTGCTTTTAGCACATTTAGATCTTCATCATCACTTAAAATTATGTCTGTATATTATTCTAGTGAATACACACACTCTATGATTTATTTTTCTTACCAGTCTCTTACAGATGGTTACCTAAGTTGTTTCATTTTTTTCTATTCAAACAATTTTCTGCATACTTGTTTATTTCTTTTGACAAATAGGTAGACTGTCAAATGGTTTTTAAGGCTTCTTTTCTCCTGTCATGCCACTGCTTGTTAGAAATGTGATACCATTTTGATCCCCTGCGGGTAGTGTGTAGGATTACCCAATTTATCATAATCTCAGCAACGTTGGGTGCTATAATCACAATATTTTAAATGTTTGCCCATCTGATAGAGAGATAAAGAATATCTTTTTAAAAAAATACATTTTATTGATTTTTTACAGCGAGGAAGGGAGATAGATAGAGAGCTAGAAATGTCGATGAGAGAGAAACACCGACCAGCTGCCTCTTGCACACCCCCTACCGGGGATGTGCCCGCCACCAATGTACATGCCCCTGACTGGAATCAAACCTGGGACCTTTCAGTCCGCAGACCGACGCTCTACCACTGAACCAAACCGATTTCGGCAAGAATATCTTATTTTCATTTTTTATTACTGTGGGTTTAAAAATCTTTTCATGTGTGTATAAGTTAGTATTTCTTATTTTATGAGTAGATGTTCATATTTCCCCCCTCCCAATTTTTGTATTTGTCCCTCACTTATTGATTCATAAGGACTCTTTACATATTAAAGGATACTGTAATATATATAGTTGTTGTTAATCCTCACCTGAGGATTTTTTTCCATTGATTTTTTTTTTTTTTTTTAGAGAGAGTGGAAGGGAGGAAGAGAGACACACAGAGAGAAACATCAATGTGGTTGCCTCTCTCACACACCCCGATCGGGGTTCAGGGATCATGCCTGCAACCGAGGCATATGGCCCTTGACTGAAATCAAACCTGAGACCCTTCACTCTGCGGACCAACACGCCAACAATTGAGCTAAACTGGCGAGGGCCGGATACTAATATTTCATATATTGTATAAATTGCAAATTTCCCCCCTGCTTTGTTGTTTGTTGTTTAACTTTAGGTCATTTCTGGAACAATCATTTGTCTGGAATTGTATTTAAAGGTAATAAATCTAGACTTCCCTTCCCCACTTTAAACCTTTGTAATTCTCTACATTTTTATTTTTGTAACTTTATTCAATATTTTACTAAGAAATTCATTATATAGCACTGCCCTCTAAAGTTTGCTTTTTTTTTTTTTAATTTTCAAAACGTTATTGTTTATCAACTAAGACATGTTTGTGGTAGAAAAGAATACATTTAAAAAGTTTACCTATAATTTGTGTCATGCAGTGCAATGGACAAAATTTGGTAGTTTTCCTCAGTAATTTTTCTCTATGTGTATATGGGTTAGAGGGCCACTTGCTGGAGAAATAACAAAAACCCCACATTGTAACTTAACACGGTACTGGGTCCACCATTGGTGCTCCTGATTGACAGTCCTCAGTGAATGATTCAGTGGCCAAAAGTCCTTCCACCTTACGGCTGTCCTATTCCAGGCGTTGGAATCTTCTGTGTGTCATTGGCAGATGGAGGAAGAGAGCATGGAGAAGACATTCCACTTTCTAACTACTTCAGCCTGAAGGTGTCTCACATCCCTTCCACCTACATTCCATTGGTGGGAATAGTCACATGGCCCCACCTAGATACAAGGGATGCTGGGAAATGTAGTCCATGTCTTCAGCTGCCTCTCGGTGAAAATTACATTCCGTAATAAAAGAGCATGAATATTTGTTGGACATTTAATCGAACCTGTCACCCATTTATTATAGTTATAATATGCATGATATGTGTTTTCTTTGCCAAGTGGAATCATCCTATTAAGAATTTTGAATTTTAACTCCATTTTGTGAGCATTCCCTGTGTCTTTAAATCTTTCTCCAAAACACGAGGTTTCATGTCTGCATATTTATTCCTTGTATTGATAGACCATAATTCATTTTTTTATTATGGCACAGTTAGGTTTTTCTGGATTTTTATTATTATGAATAGTGCTGCTATAAATGTCCTTGTGCATAAATCTTGGAGTATTCCTCTGATTATTTCCTCAGGCAAAGTTCTCGGGAGAGAACTTGCTGGGAATTAAGACGGGTGATACAGATTGCTAAATGGCCCTTCAGAAACGGGGACTAATTTGCAGTCTCGTCAGGAGTGTCTGAGGAGTCTCATTTCAGAGCACCCTTGAGAGTTGTTTTGCGTTTTGCCAATTTGTTAAAAAGGGTATTGCATTGTCTAAATTTGCAAGCTTTGCTTCGTGATGCGTTTGAACAGCTTTTCATGAGGCCATCGGTAATCTCCGTGTGTGTGTGTGTGTGTGTGAATCGCCTCATTGTGTCCTTTCTCCTTTTCATTTTTTAATGTTCCACTTCTCAACCATTTGTGAGATTTTTATGCAGCATATTGTATTAACTTGTCACATTGTAACTATTTTTATCTAGCTTTCCCTTTCCTTGGTTTTGCTCCATAACCTAATTTTTTGGATTACTGGTAGAACTCTACCTTAATGGGTGATTTCACACCCACTGAATCTGCATAATTACAGGACTACTGAGATTAATGCCATTTTTAAAAGCAAAGTAGATTTTTTTTTCTAACCAGTCATATGGTTTGAATGTTCTTTTTTTTTTTTTTAAATCCTCACCTAAAAGGATATGTTATTTATTTATTTGTTTATTTATTTATTTATTTTGAGAGGGAGAGAGGCAGAGGGAGACACATCGATGTGAGAGAGAACATCCATATGTTGCCTCCTGTATGCACCC
This sequence comes from Pipistrellus nathusii, assembly GCA_963693515.1. Lineage (NCBI taxonomy): Eukaryota > Metazoa > Chordata > Mammalia > Chiroptera > Vespertilionidae > Pipistrellus > Pipistrellus nathusii. The sequence goes on from OY882863.1 coordinate 76,675,956, forward strand.
CAACCAGGGATTGAACACCCAACCTCAGTGTCGCATCCTAACTGGGAATCGCATCCACAACCTTTTGGTGTCCATGGTGACGCTCCAACCGACCGAGCCACCTGGCCAGGGTGGTTTGGATGTTCTCAGCGTGCGTGTTAGTTGCTTAGGAATGAGGGAGCTTAAAGGTCCTAGGAATCATTAAGAAAATGGGTTTGAGAAAAAGAATTTGGGGCACTAGTCCAAGTTGCCACATGGCGACAGCAAAATCAACGTTATCTTCCCGAGATAGTTGAGACGGGCGGGGAGATAGGACGATAGGTGGTTTCTGAGGGCTTCCTGGCTTCAGCTAAGAAATATAGCAGCAGGGCCCTCTGATCGTGGTAAAAGCACCGGGGTGGAGCTGAGGACAGTCTCGGCTGTGCCATTAACTGACGGTGACCCCGAGCGGTGGGCGTTGTTCTGGGCGTGGATTCCAGAGCTGCGCAGTGGGGCTCCCCATGGGCCTTGCTTACCTTCACGGCTGCTCTGACCTGAGTCCAGGGGATGGGGAGAGGGTGCGGGGGAGGATAGTCTGTTTGGTCTCCCGCATGATTTATGAAGGAAATCAATCCAGTATATATCTGCTCTAGATATAATGTGATCTAAATGTGATATTCACCTAATAAGATTAGATGAATGTAATATGGTTTTCCTCTAAAACACAAATACTGTGCCACTTTGAATTGTAGTTGCCAAATTAAATTACTCATCCCAAATTAGATTCCCGGCAAACTTAATTTGAGCATGAGCTCAGGGCTGCAGGCCCTGAGTAATTTTTTAAGATATAAAAATAAACCAGAAGGATGCTGGCATTGCTCTTCGGGGCTCTTCCGTGGTTGCCATGAAGGAGAATGTTTAGTGTCTGGAAGAAGCATGCAGAGGTCCAGCTGAGGCAGACATTCTGATTCTTCAGCTTATCATTTAGGGTGATTGTCCCCCTCCCATCACTTAAGTCTCATTGCTTATGATTGCCTTTTCTATTTAATTTTTTATTTTTTATTTTTTGTTGTTGTTAATCCTCACCCCAGGCAAGGATATTTTCCCATTGGTGGAAGGGAGAGGGAGAGACAGAGAGAAACATTGATGTGAGAGAAACACGTCCATTGGTTGCCTCCTGCATGCACCCCGACCAAGGCCAGGGAACAAGTTAGATGCCCTTGACAGGAATGGAACCCGGGACCCTTCAGTCCAAGGGCCAACGCTCTACCCATTGAGCCACACCGGCTAAGGTGCCTTTCCTCTTTCTGTTCCTTAATGTCTTCACACCCTCAGGAGGACACTAGGTAGGAAAAGGCTCCCTGGGTAGTAAACGGAGCCCCAGAGATTTGGTGAGCTTCCTGGAGAGGTTTGCAGCATGACATTAGTTCTATTTCCTCCTATGTTGTGTCCGGTAACAGATGAACTGAAAACCAATTCAAACCGGGTTTAAGCAAAACCAGAAAACATGTTGGCTTATGTGATCAAGCAACCCAGGAGTCTGTCCTGGCATGGATGGGGGAGGGGAAACACTATCCGAGACCCAAGTGAGATGCCCAGACCCCGTGCTTCTCCTTTAAGGCTGCTTCTGTTCTCAGGGGGGATCTAGCCTTCCGGCCCCGAGAGGCAGCCGCAGGCCCAGGGCTGGCCTGTGTCTTTGTTCTCATCCCCTGGGAGGAAAGAAGAAGCCTCCTTGGTGGGTTTGGAAGGTAATCTGGTTGCCCCTGGTGGCTTAACTCGGCTCCTGTGGTTTCCTGAACCAGTGCTGTGTGGAGGGGATGGGGCACCGGGACACGCTGGCTGTCTGGGAGAGCAGGAGACGGTTGGGAATGGAGGGTAGTGAATGAAGCGGGGCCGGGGGTGCGGGAGGGGGTACCTTCACACCTCCATGGGGCATTGTACAGTGTTTTTCCCAGCACCTGGGCTGACATTCTCTCAGTTGCACTGTAAATGGCGCTAAGAGGTGGGGAGGACACAGTCATGGGTGAGGGAGTGAGGTTCATGGTGGGATCAGCTGATCCACAGCCTGTGGTGGTGGTGGTGGTGGCGGTGGTAGGGCAGACTCAGTGCCTTAGGAGTCTTCCACTTCTCTTCTCTGTGTCCTGCCCTCTTTCTACTGGATCCCTCCTCCCATTTCCTCCTTCCGCTCCCTCCACCCAGCACGGCTCTTCGTTAAGTAGACAGTCAATGGTTGTGAACTTGTTCCTGAGGGACCAGCGTGCCATCAGACCAGACGTGATCTCTCTGCTCATCCTCTGTGAATATCATTATAGCAGGAAACCAAGGTGGTCAATGCCCAGTTATTCATCGTCCCTGGTCATTCAGTTCCTCTTCCCCCTGCATGATGAGATTCCTCTAACAAAAAGGTAGAGTTTGGATCGCTTGAGGATAGATGTATAGGAAGGAGCCAAGGTGAGTGAGTGTGTGTGTGTGTGTGTGTGTGTGTGTGTGTGGACATATGTATCTGCGTTACAAAGATATGTTTTAATCCCCTGCCTCCTTAGCATGGGCTGCTGAAATGAGATTCCATGCCTGTCTTTCCACTTCACTGTAACTTACACGGTGAAAGCCACCAATGGCAAGGTCCCCCTCTCCTCAAACCAAAGGCCTGTGGGTAGGCGTGCCCTTCGGAAGCATCCTGAGTGCTACCTACACACGTGTCTTTCATTTTTTTTTGAGAAAATCCTGGGTTCCTGTTGTGGTCTCCCCACCTGGAAAACCCTTCCCCGTCAAGTGGTCTGACTTCCACTTCCTCCTGGGAGCTCGGCGGACTTTCTCCGCCCTGCCTCTCTCTCCGTGCCGGAGGCCTGCGTCCCACAGCGAGCCCTGCACCCCACTTCCTGTGACACACTCACGGTTTCGTCTGTGTGGGTTTCGCCTCCTTAGTCATGGTTAACTCTCTGAGGTCCGTGTTCGGCCCCAGCCCTGGCTGCCGTCCTCCATACCACGTCCCTCCGCGCTGCAGGGAAGCGGGCGGAGAGGTGGTGCTTGGTGCAGTGACTGGATTGGGTGCTCCTCCTGAGTGCTCCCCGTTCACCATCCTGCTTCAACTGTCTAGTTCCCTGTCCCTGTCTCTCCAGGACAGCTCTTGGCACATGTGAAGAGCAAAGGAAACATGTGTTGACTGATGGATGATGTCCACCTTCTCTTCACCACTCCCACCCTCTCACCCTCCCCTGCACCCCCATCCCCCACCCCCACCCCGGGACTGAAGGCAGAGACCGTATCTTATTTGCTCTTTGTGTTCTCCGTGGTACCTACGGGGTCTGTCACACGGGACACGCTCCGTAAGTCCTGGCTGAGCGACTGGATCTCGTACGCGGGGAGAAGCATCAGTACCCTCCTGGGACCTGCCTTGTGGAGCTGGTTGGTGGGAACGGGGCTCTGAGGGGGACTCGGGGACTGAGACTGGACGGGATGGGCTCCAGAGCTCGGTGTGCCCGCCCTCCCGCTGCTCTGATTTCCGAGTACAGATAAGGCTCTTCTCGCAGGGCAGACGCTGGGTCACCGCCCCGCTGGCCGCTGGGGAGCTCCGTGCCTGAGGAATCGTGGAGTACGTTCAGTGGCTATGATTTTAAGGTTTATGCCAGCAACAACAACATCAAAGAATGTTCTTTTCTACCTGAACCCCGTCCGAAGTCTGGGTGGCTGAGAGGAGAGGACGCAGGCCAGGAGGGGCCCACAGCACCTGCCTGTGGTGACCTCCTTCCCGCCGCCCTGGGATTTGCTCACGAGTCACAGGGGACGGGGAAGGAGACAGCTGCCCCTCAGCACCCGGGAGGGATATGGTGCCACTGGCTTGACCAGCTCATCCTGGTTTGCCTGGGACTGTCCTGGATTTAGTCCTGAAGATCCTCAGTCCCTGAAAAATCAGGACAGATGGTCCCTTCAGATGCCGCCTGCCCCCTCCCCTGCCCTGGCCTGCTCTCTCTCTGTTCCTTCTCTCTCCCTCACAAGGTCCCCGCTTTGGCCTTTTCCCTCCTGTGTTTCTGCTTCCACCCTCGCTCTTCCAGGCTGATCTGTGCGCGAGCCCTGCCTGCATTCCTCCTGGCGGCCTTTGCAGGGCAGTGCTCTGAACCAGGGGGCTGTCCGGGGGTCTCGAAGCTTCGAAGCTAGACTAAGGTGAGCAGACGTCCCGCTTTTGGCGGGACAGTCCCGATTTTTAACCATCTGTCCCGCGTCCCACGGCGTTTCAAAAAATCGGGACTTTTTTTTATAATAAAACGCTGTGGGACGCGGGACAGATTGTCAAAAAGCGGGACGTCTGGTCACCTTAAGCTACACGGAGTTGTAGTCGCTGCCTTCTCCTCTGGCCCCGCTTGGCTCCTGGAATCCACGGAGCCGTGAGGGCGGCTGCCCGAGCTAGAGCCTGCCCGTCTGCGGGGGCTCTTCGTGCCCACGAGGCACTCGGTCGGGGGGCACAGCAGAGAGCAGGCTCTGCCAGCAACACCAGGCGGCGGGCGCTGCCACCCACCCCGCCCCGGCCTGGGCCCCCAGCTCCTCTCCTCCGCGCACCTCGCCCCCGGCGCTCAGCCAGGCCCGCCTCTTCCCCGAAGCGGCCTGTTCTCAGAACTCATCTCACAGGCAGCCTGCACAGCCCCACGGAGGGAGGGGAGGGACTGCTGTCTTCCGCGTGTGTGTCCTCGCCTGTCAGGTGTTGGTGCTGCTTTGAAGGCTGGCCTCTGCCATTTCCTCTCCTTCCGTCTCCCTTCACCGGGCCTGGGGGCCCACAGCGGGCCTCCCCGAGTACACGTTGTTGACCGACAGCCCTCGGGGACTTGGAGGGACAGTGGGCTGGTTCCCTGTGGGCGTGAGGAGGAGGAGGAGGAGGCAGGCATTGAGGCTGTGTCCCCCCCGCCAGGCCAGCATCTTGGGTGGATTTGGTTCCTCAGCTTCTTCGTTAACACCTGACACTGGAGAATGAGGCTTTTAAAATCCACATGACATGTTAGTGGCAGAATGCCTCGTTGTACAGTATGTATTATAATAGGTTAGCTCTATAGTTTCTGGAACATTCCGGTGTCATTTCTAAATTGTCACGATTCTGAGACTGCTCCAAGGGGCAGGAAGGGGGGTGATTTTTACAGTTTTTCTTTTTGGATCCACTCGTTCCCCGTTCGGAGGCGTTTGGAAGGAGGCAGTGCCGGTCCCAGGCCCTGCGGCTTGCCCGTCCTCTCCCTCGGCGTGGCCCTGGCTGCCCCCAGGAAGGCGGGTCTCTGAGCGGTCCACGTCCTAACCTCGGGCGTGGGTCTCCTGTAGCCACCTGCACGCCCTGCTGTGTGCACGCGTGCGTTTACCGTCAGTGTGAATGGCTTTAGGAACTTCCAGAAACAATGCGCGGTCTCTGTACAACTTTTCGAAGGAAGTCAATTAAGTCTCTCTACTCCTTTTCCTTAGAATCACCACGACGAACCTTCCCATGCATATCTTTCTGGATGTTTTCTGTGCTCTCACACATGTGCCCAGACACACACATACTCACAGGCAGCAGTACATACACACACCTGGGGTCATTTTCTGTACAATTGAGGGGCCTGCTTTCTTTTGCTTCACATATATGATGGACATTTTTCTCTGTGCAAAAAAAAAAAAAAGGTTAATTTATCATTTGTTCATTCATCCATCAAATCCTTACTAAATGCCTACCCTGTGTCCAGCAATGTTCTGGGTGCTGAGATATAAAATTAAAAAAAAAAAAAAAAAAAGATAAAACTGTTTGAAACTATAGTCTAGTTCCGTGGTCGGCAAACTGAGGCTCGAGAGCCACCTGCGGCTCTTTGGCCCCTTGAGTGTGGCTCTTCCACAAAATACCACGGCCTGGGCGAGTCTGTTTTGAAGAAGTGGCGTTAGGAGAAGCGTAAGTTTAAAAAATGTGGCTCTCCAAAGAAATTCCAATCGTCGTCCTGTTGATATTCGGCTCTGTTGGCTAATGAGTTTGCTGACCACTGGTCTAGGTAGAGTGACCGGCAATGACTAATACATACAGTCTGCGGTGGGCTGGAAGGTCATCGGTGTGGTGGGGGAAATGAGGTGAGGCTGGTGACTGGGAGTGAAGGCGGGAGTGCGTTTTGCAGTCTAGCAGGGCGGCTGGGTGAGGGGGAGCCGAGCCTCGAGGCTGTGGTGTTGAGCGAGCAGCACGTACCGCTTCGGTGACCGCTGGGCTGGGGTCTGTGGCGACGGCTGGGGGAGACGTACAAGCTCAGTGCCAGGAGTGCTGGCAGAACCACTCACATCCCTGTGGGGGCGAGCACGGAACTGAGCGCCCAGCACTGTCCCTGCTGGTCCTTCACAGCCAGGGCGAGCAGCGTGGACGCCACGTGTCCGTTTTCTCCACTCTCCTGGCCCCACTGCCTACCAGCCGCACAACTTCCGGTGCATAACCCAGCCTTTCGGCCTCCGTGTTCTCACTTGTGAAGTACAAGGGTTCTTGTACAGTTTCAATGAGTTAATCGCTTGCACAGAGCAGTGCTGGTACGAGCTGTTACCAAGAAGTACGGCCATGTGTCACCGCCTTTCGTGGACCACTCGGGCCGCCCTGTGGGGGGCTGCTGTGCCCAGGTCAGCGATGAGGAGGCTGGGGCCTGAGGAGGTGAGAGCACTGGCTTCCAAGTTCAGAGCGAGCACTAGTGGGTGCTGGAGCCGGGTCTCCAACCCCAGGCTTCAGACTCCGCCCAGCTCAGTCCATGCCAACCCCTGCCCTCCTCCAGGTGGGCACGGCTGCTCCTACAGGTGGTGCCGGGGAAGTGGCCACACACCCACTCAGTTCCTTCCTGATGGTTCTGCTGACTCCTCAGGAGAGGTGCAGCCTCGGGGTGGAGGCGGCGGGCTGGTCTGGGAAGGAGGGAGGAAGGAAGGGGAGAGGGAGCTTCCACAGAAAGAACGGAAGCTCAGCAGCTGGGGGGTATCCCCACGGTTGGCTGGTGCCAGTGCCTCTCCACCCCTCCTCCAGTCCCCGTGGACACCGGCTTGCACAGATCCATCTAGAGCCGTGGTTCTCAGCCTTCCTGGTGCCGCGACCCTTTAATACAGCTCCTCATGTGGTGGTGACTCCCAACCTGTAAAAGGAGTCGTGACCCACAGGTTGAGAACCGCTCGCAGGATCACCTAAGACCATCAGGAAACACAGACATTTACATTGCCATTCATAACAGTAGCAAAATTACAGTTATGAAGTAGCGACGAAAATAATTTTATGGTTGGGGGTCACCACCGCATGAGGAGCTGTATTAAAGGGTTAGAAAGGTTGAGAACCACTGATCTAGAGGATCCAGAAAGGAACATGACAGTCAAGTTGTAGGTTTCTAGTAGTAAGTGTCTGGTTTTGAGAAATACCCCCACACGCATGTCTGTAGTAGATGGTTGTAAAACGCCACTGCCACCGGCACAGCCAAACCCCATAACCGTGACCACTGGGCTCCTTCCAGCAGGTCTCAGATCTCCGGGTCCTAACGCCCTCGTGTGCAGAGTTCCTACCCTTAGGGCAGGGCACTTGGAAGGATCCATGGGTCTGAACGGAGTGCGGGGGGCTGATGTCCAGGATCATTTCTTCTCTGAGGTCAGCATGTCCTGCCTGTGCATGCGCCCCCCCCCCCAACCCATGCACACTGGCAGCATCCTGCCCCTCGCCCCCCCTCCTTGCACCATGCACTCTGGCAACCTATCCTGTGCCTGGTGTCTGCTTCTCTGGAACGGAACGCAGGGCGTGTGCTATTGTGGAAACTGACGTGTAAATGGTGGCTGCGCGTCGTTCAGATAGCGCTCTTGGTTTTGTGCTGCAGGTACAGTGAGTTCAGAAGGCCTTTGTGGGCTGGCCTGGGAGCCTAACCATCACTTTAAGTATGGCTTCTGCGGCTGCCTGCTGGCAGGGTTCTAAAGAGATCGCTGTTAAGCAAACTCTTGCGGCAGGTTGTTTGTAACAGGGAAATTGGCAGTCGGCAATTTACAGTGTGTTTTCTTAACCACCTCGTGTCCCGGGATTCCAGCTGGAGCGTGCGCTCCCGGGGAGTCCTGTGGCAGACGGATGGCTTTGTGGCTCAGCAGTGGCACGTTCAGAAACAGCATCGGTGGTGGGATGAGTCAGTGTGTGGTGGGGCTGCCAGCTGCTGAGGCAGAGCAGAAAATCCACCGGGAGCAAGGTAACTGGCATGGGGAGGGGCATCCCTGGGTACCAGGCCCCAACAGGGACTGAGGTGGGGTGTTCTAAGCCTGGGCCGGGACTCTAACTTTAAACCAAGCCACGTGGGTAACGGGTGAAGAAACTGGGCCTGGAAAATAGAAGATTTGGGAGGACTTTGATGACAGTGTTTCACTATTTGAAGCATCATGTGGTCCTCAAAAAGAGACTGATAAGAGAGACATTGGATGTGGGGCAATCTGGCTGCGACATCTGTCACCCCATTGATCGCCAGGGTTGATTTGGCTGATCTGGCTGGCCAGGGGGGTGTCCCCCTCCTCCCTCACCGATCCAGCTACACGCTGGGTCAGAGAGGACAGCCTTTCCTCCAGGGAGGGACCGGTCTTCAGTCAAGGCTGCAGGAGTAGCTGTGCTCCTCTGCTGGAACCTCCAAACACACTCTCAAGGTCCGCCTGCAGGAGACAGGAGGGGAGTCAAGCCCCCGAGTCTCCAGGAGCATCCGAATGAGATGCTGCATGTTGGTGTCTGCCTTTCTTAACAACAAAACACACAGAGAGAGCCCTGACCGGTGTGGCTCAGTAGACAGAGCATCAGCCTGCGGACTAAAGGGTCCAGATTCAATTCCGGTCAAGGTCATGTACCTTGGTTGCAGGCACATCCCCAGTAGGGGTGTGCAGGAGGCAGCTGATCAGTGTTTCTCTCCCATCGATGTTTCTAACTCTCTATCCCTCTCCCTACCTCTCTGTAAAAAATCAATAAAATATATTAAAACAAAACAAAACAAAAACAAAAAACAGAGAGAGAGACATTTTTGTAATTACAGAAAAGAGTTTAACAGCCCAAATCATTAAAGATCGGAGGAGTTGCTGTAAGAGACAGTGAGGTCCCCATTATTGGAAGTATGCAAGGAGAGGCCAGTAGGCCAGTTGTAGAGGAGGATACTAGAGAGAGGATTTAAGCTCCGAATGAATTTAAACTCAGACTTCAAAGGTCTTTGCTAGCCTAGACCTTTGGTGACTCCAGGACATAGAGGGAAAATTGATTTTATGGGCTTCCTATTCAGAGTGATTAATTGAGGCTGCGTGGAGCGAGGGTGAGAAGGGTTTGTGGCTGCTCAGTCTGGGCTAAGGAGCTCCTGAATCAAGGAGCAAGATCTGACATGATGGGGCCAGGTTGCAGGATGGTGGCCAGTGTTAGGCCCCTCCTTTCCATAGGTGATCGCTGGTGAACCTTGACTCAGGTCAAGTGGAAGCAGGGGGACTAGCCATCCCAGTTTGCTTGGGGTCAAGGGACTGGGGCTTTTAATTTTAAAACTGATAATCCAGGGAGACCAGGATGAATTGCTTTGGTTGTCCGAGATGGTTGTCGGCGACGGCTGTCCGAAACTGCGTATTGGCCTTCTGTTTCTACTTATAGTGTCTTGACCACTGTTTCTTTTTTTAATCCTCACCCGAGGCTATCCTTATTGATTGTTTAGAGATAGGGGGAAGAGAGAGAGAGAGAGAGAGAGAGAGAGAGAGAGAGAGAGAGAGAGAGAGAGAACATTTATTGGTTGCCTTCCATTTATGCCTCAACTGGGGATGAAACCCACAATCTAGGTATGTACCCTGACTGGGATTCAAACCCACCACCTTTTGGTGCACAGGATGATACTCCATCAACTGAGCCCCACGGGCCAGGGCGCTCCATGACCATTCCTCAGAGAGCTGGGCTCTGCCCGCGGTAGGATCCTGGTAGGCACATGCAGGATAAATGAGGTAAATGCAGTTTCCGGGAAATGGTTGCAATATCCTTGCAACTAATTAATTTGTTTAATTAATTAAAACGAATCCACTAATTATATGTACAGGAGATTGCACATTTCATTAGGCCGAGCAGATGGCTCCACTAATAGTTACCGAAGCCTGGGGCTGCAGGCGGGAGGGGGCATGTGGGCCTGGGAATTGGTATTGAACGTTCAAATGCCATCCTACAAACACCGCTGGAACTCCTATCCCCAATTGTGTCCCAGATGGATGGAGGAACAGGTTTCCCCTTTTCTCTGGCAGTGCTGGCGGGTTGTGGGGATTGGCTCTTTGAGACTGGTGATCATTTTCTGCATGTAACAGCTGGCCATGGAAGGGTGTGGGCTCTGTGGCTTGGGGGAGGAGGGTGGGGAGCAGGGAGTCACGTCAGGGTCAGACCTGGGCCCCAGCATCATTCAAACAGTTATCTAACCAGCGAGTGAGATCTAACCAGATCTCCCAGAAAAATAACAGCGCCCCGTCTCCTTTCTCTGCTGTGTTGCCTAAAACTTATCCTGTCTCACCCTCTCCCATCCCCGGGGGCTGAGACTCTGAGGCAGACCCACAGACCAGTCCGTACCCGCACTGAAGTGACTCAGCGGCACCTCGGTGAGTGAGTGAGAGTGTTTCTGGCGTGTTCTCACTGCAGGGATAAGTATGTTGATTATTGGTAATTGACCAGCGCCGAGCACCCCCTCTGGGCCAGAAGCATCCCACGCTGTTGGTAATCCTTGGTCCTGCCCTGCAGGGCAGCGTTAATTTGCTGGTGAGAAAACTCGGGCTTGGGGAAGGTAAGCAATATGCCAGGGGCAGCCCAAGCTGGCTTCATACCCGGAACCTTGTGTCTATAAAGCCTCGTGTCCCTTCCTCCCCCAGCTCTGCTGGTAAATGATTTGGGGTCATGAAAGTCCCGCACCCAAATCGGGAAGGACATGGGGGGAAGCCACCAGGCTGAGCTCACCGCTGCTGGGGGGGGGGGGGTGCTTGGAGCCTGTCTCCCCCACCACCCCCCATGGGCTCTCAGCACCTTAACTGTCAGGGGGCCTTGGAGTAACTGGTTCTGAACAGTTTCCCAGCACTCACAGCCCTTAAGAACCAGGCAGCTGGTGTGTTATGGTCGGAGAAAGTTCCGGAAAGAACGAATAGAGCATTTCAGGAAATCTTCATAAGGTTCATTGTGATCTGATGAGAGGGGTTCTTTTGGTGTTTTTTGTGTGTGTGTGTTTGTTTGCTTGCTCATTTTTATGGTTGGGGAAAGGTGATCCTTCCGAAGTTTCGTATGTGTAGTGTGAAGAAGAAATGACGTTAAGAAGGGTTGGGGAGATACCAATGGTAAAAGAGCAAAAGCCCAGCCCATGTGCTGGGGAATCCATGTTGAGCACCGAGCACCATTCCTGTTGGGCAAACTGGGCGTGGCGGTCGGAGACACGCAGCCGCTGTGACGGCCCGCACCCGCGTGCGGCACCTGCCCCCGGGCCCTCGTCCTGCCCCTGAAGCTTCCAGTCCACTCTCCTCAGGAGCCAGAGTGGGAATGGGCGGTGCGTCTGAGTCACAGAGAGTTGTGCCTCAGTCTTGAAATGAGGGAGCCCCGAGAATGTGACTAATTTCTGGAGCGTGTACAGGTAAGAAGCGGCGGTTTGGTTGTGACTGGCAGCGGCCGTGCGATTTCTAACTGACTGGTCGCTGCTGCTCTGGAGAGGGATCCGGCTCCGCCCTGGGGGAGCGCCATCGGAGGGACACCGTGCCCCTCGGACACGCTCCTGTCTGCGGGCTCCTCACAGCCGGACGAGGCCGAGGCGTGTCGGTAGTTGCAGAAAACATGTCGGTCTGAACCTGGGTTACGTGGTCCACTGAAAGATGGAAATCTGAAGCTTCACAAGGATTAAAAGAAATATATTTTCCCAATCACACATCCAATTCAATGCTGGAGGGAGGCCCGAGGGCCCAGCCAGGCAGTGCCCAGATTGCCAGGAACATGGAGCTCATTCACAAATTGTGTTTCTGTTTGCACGCGTCCTGGGGCGTCGCTGCTTATTCCAGGCCTTCTGTCTCTGTTGGCGTGCCAGCCTGGGTGAGTCCGGATCCCTGCTGTGAAATTCAAGGTGTGTTATATATAAACACACTTGAAAAATATCCTTGTGTACTTTCATTAGCTCATAACGGTAATCTAAGAAGTAGAGACCTGGTGATGGGATTGACTCGCTGCTCTCGCAGCTCTGGGTAAAATCTGTAGCCGTGGGAATGTGTCCAGAGGGGGCAGAGGTTGCTGTGTGAGGACCGGAGAACGGACGTTCACGCCTGACATTGCAAGCGTGGCATCTGGCCCCATGGTTAGTGGAGGAGGCGAAGCCAGCGGAGGGAGCGGAGGGAGGGTAGGTAAAGGCCACGGGCACGCTTCTGGCTTTCGGAGTGCGTTTTCTCATCACAAGGAGTGGGATGGCAGCAGGGATCCTCTCTGGCGGCTCAGCAGTGACATCGAGGGTAGAAGTTCTTCCTGTCCTTCTGCTTTGCCCTCCTTAATGTTTCGGCGTTTTTGTCTTCGTGCTTCCTGTCTCCTCAGCTCTAGCAATATGACGTGCTCGCCCCTAGCTGCCAGGGAGGCTGGTGAAGGGATAATGTAGCTTTTCCCGTCTCGGTAGTGGAGGTGAGCAAGATGGATTAGGAATGGGTGGTGGGTTATCTGGTCAGTTGTTGGGCACAGACTAGTTGTGGGGAAATAAAAAATAAAATAAAAAATTTAAAAAAGCAAAACACAAATAGTAATTGGATCATCACCGCAGAATAGCCCGATGGTCCGGGAGTTTTCTGTGGGTGGGCTGGGAATGGAGTCCCAGACGGTAACCCGGTGTGAGCGTGTGAAGGGGCCTCCTGGTCTCACTCCGGCCACGCGGCTGGTCACCACCAAGGCCTGGTGTGGAAATGCAGCCCGGGTTCAGGGAGCGCGGGCGGGGTGCTCGGGAGGCGGAGCCTCTGCGGGGAAAGGGAGCACACTGTGGGCCTGCCTTGGCTCCAGGTTCCAGCCCTTAATTCTCAGGCGCAGGCTGCGGCTTTCAGAAGTTAGTACTAGGACACCTGCTGATGTCTTCCTCAGTTCCATTTTAATAAACAGATGCATTTAATTTAGGATTCTTGGCTTCTGGTAGTAGCTCAGAGTCTGATGCATCTCTAGTGCCATTTTGAATTTCATGCCTGTGTGTGTGTGTGTGTTTGTGTGTGCATGTGTGTGTATGTGTATGTGTTTGTGTGTGTGTTTGTGTGTATGTGTGCATTTGTGTGTGTGTTTGTGTGTATGTGTGCGTGAGTGTGTGTGTGTGAGTGTGTGTGTGTATGTGTGTGTGTTGTGTGTGTGAGTGTGTGTGTTTGTGTGTTTGTGTGTATTTGTGTGTTTGTGTGTGTGTTTATGTGTGTGTATATGTATGTGTGTGTTTGTGTGTGTGTGTGAGTGTGTGTGTGTGTGTGTGAGTGTGTGTGTGTGTGTGTGTGTGTGTGTATGCACGCACACACCCTCTATTCACACCCCTACGACCCAGATCTTCCCATTTCTTCCCAATGCCTCACGGAATCCCAGCCTTGTCAGGCCCTGGTTCCGCCCCCACGGTCTTCCTTCCCCCTTGCCTCTGTCTGTGGCACATGGTGCCCCTCCCTCCCCAGTCTCAGTGGAGCCAGCTCTCTGCTGACATGTAGGTCTCGCTGCCTTTGGTCATTGGGTTGTCTTTGCAGGGGGTCCTGCCACTGCCTCCCAGCAGTGAGCCCGATGCCTTTGATATGAAACAGTTGTAAGCTGCTGGTGTGACGAACACCTCTCTCCCTCTAGTGCTCTGGAGCAGGGCTTCACTCACCCAGGCAGGCAGCTTGTTACAATTTAGATTCTGACTCAGGAGGCCTGGGGGGCTGGAGTCCCTGCATTTCTAATGGGCTCCCAGGGCTGCTGATGCTGCCGGGCCAGGGAGCAAGGATCTCAGCCCAGGGAGCTTTTTTTTTTTTATGTATGTTTTCTTTTCTTTTTATTTATTTTTTTTTGGGGGGGGGGACTTTTTAAAAATATATTTTAGTGATATTTTACAGAGAGAAAGGGAAAGGGATAGAGAGTTAGAAACTTCAATGAGAGAGAAGCATGGATCAGCTGCCTCCTGCACACCCCCTACTGGGGATGTTCCCGCAACCAAGGTACATGCCCTTGACTGGAATCGAACCTGGGACCCTTCAGTCTGCAGACCAACACTCTAGCCAAACGGGTCAGGGCTCGGGGGAGCTTTTAATGAGCTCTGATGTTGGGACTTAGGGCGAGTCAAGTTGTTCCTGGGCCCAGAGAACCCGAAGGGGCCTCAGACCTCCCACAGCTCATTCTCCCGTCTCTCTGGGGAGCAGGAGCGGAATAAGAACTGGAAACCCAGTTTTCCCGGAGGAAACGTCCAAGTGGAGAGGTTGATGACGGTACAGTTCACTGCCTCTGGGCTGCTCAGGGCTGCTCCAGCTCAGTCTGAGATGGTCTCTGCCACCTGCCCGTGGCCCCTCTCCGCCCCCTGCCTCCCCACTGGGCCTGGGCGGCCCCTGCAGAAAGTCTGCCCGGGCTTCTCATGCTCATGTTTGCACTGAGCTCAGGATGCCCAAAGGGTGCATCGGAACCTGGGGTTTCTCTGGCACCCTCCTGCCTCCCTTACTTCCCTCCCCTTTCCAGGTACCCACTCTCCCACGCCCCAGGACCCCAGTGCCCCCATCTGCCCTCCTTAAAGAAAACCTGCACTTGCTTTTCTTCTTCACATCACTGCTAGGAGCGGCAGGAACCACACCACCTCCCCCCACCACACCCGGAGTCCCTCACTCCACCTGCACGCAGTGGGGCTTAGTAAGCACGAGCTGAGCGGGCACTGAGCACCGGCTGCTGGGCGGGCCTGTGGGGCTTCACAGACTCTGTGGTATGTGAGTAGCAGAACCGGAGTTCCAGCCCAGCCCAGTCCGGGGTGCTGGGAACCGATCCTGAGCCCTGAAAGCCACTCTCCCCCCAGCTCATGCTTCTCAGCCAGGGGCCGGGGGTGAGGGTCCCGCTCAGTTCGGTGCAGGTGCGATGGGAGCCCTCAGAGGGCACGGGAGATGCGGGGCTTAGGGTGGGGCGGAGGGCTCAGGATCCTGTCCTGCAGAGGGTGGCTTGTTCCAGTGGGTGGAATAAAGCAGCCTGCCGAAGACACGCTCTCTTGAGAAAAGGGGGGAGGGGTGCCGAAACCGGTTTGGCTCAGTGGGTAGAGCATCAGTCTGCAGACTGAAGGGTCCCAGGTTCAATTCGGTCAAGGACATGTACCTTGGTTGCAGGCACATCCCTGGTGGGGTGTGCAGGAGGCAGCTGGTCGATCTTTCTAACTCTCTATCTCTCTCCTTCCTCTCTGTAAAAAATCAATAAATATATATTTTTAAAAAAAGAAAAGAAAAGTGAGGAGGGGTAGCAATGGGCCTTGAGGCTCCTGACGCCAATGGCCATGGGGAGACAGCGGGAGGTGGAGCAGGACGCTGCTCCCGGGAGCCGCTCTAGACCTGGGACAGGGTGTGAACGGGAAAGAAGGCGGTGCCTCCTCCGTCTGCTTCTTTCCTCCTCACCGGCTGCCCTGCCGTGTGTTTTTGCATTCACTCACTCATTTGTTCACTCCTCTTCAAACATTTAAGCATCCTCTGGGGACACGGCAGTAACAGGTGGATATTCAAACTTAATTAAGACTTAGTGAAATCTAAGATTCAGCCCCCGCTCTGGCCAGATTAGTCACATTAGCCAGATTTCAAATGCCCAACAGCCACGTGTGACTTGGCGGCTACCACATTGGACCGTGCGACTGTCAGGTATTTCCACTGCTGCAGAAAGCTCCCCTGGACGGCGGAGAGACGCTTTTGCTAAGTAAATAGACACGCAGATAACGTGGAGCCACGGAAGGTGATGGGAAGGTGAAATCGAGGGGGCCGTGTCAGCCAATGACGGGGGTCAGACCGCGTTGGGGGAGCCAGTTTCCCCCGGGGAAGAGGTGGGTGAGCTGAAGGAGGCCCAGGTTGTGACCGGGTCGGCAGGAAAGTTGGGGAGCAGAGCAGAGGGAGAGAGAACCAGAGGAAGTGCCAGGCACCGCACCTTGCTGCCTGCGGCGAAGGGCAGGCCCTCTGCCTGCTCTCGGTGACGCTGGTCCTGAGCCGTGTGAAATCACAGGCCCCGGCGGTCCCCAGGTCCTCGGCGCCTGGCTTCAAATCTGTTCGCTTCAGCTCTTGGCGCCTCCCTTGCCTCCGCTATCAAATGGGCAAAATGATATGTGCACGGCGGAGTTCTGAGGATAAGGTGAGTGGAGGCCTGTGAGACAGGCGGAGCACCCGGGAGCACTGGGCAGTGTCGGTGGTTGTGATTATTACTGTTGTCACTCTCAGTGGCAGCTGCTTGTAGAACGGAGGAGGGTCTGGAGCTAGCCCCCAGCACCCGGAGGCAGGGTTTCCTGGCCCTTAGCCCCCCTGCCAGGTGAGCTAAGAGTTCTGGCTCCCTGCTGCCCCCTCCCCTGCCCAGTTCCCTCCTCTCTGCTCCTGATCCTCATCGCTGACCCCACAAATCGCAGCAGTTGTAGTCACTTCTGCGGCCGCTTGCAACACGCAGCCTGCTGACCATCCAGCACGGCCGGTGCTGACCCCAGTGTGTCAGGTTCACGTCCCTGTGAGTGTAAGGGCTCTGGAGGTGGACGTTCTCACGATGGGGAAGCCAGGTGGGCCAGGTTTGTCCCTCAGAGGGAACCCCCGTCCATTCCTGTCCCCCACGGTGCGAGACTCAGGTGCACGTGGGGCGTCTTGGTATCTGGTACTACCACGACCGGGTCACTCACGTGCGGCTCTGAAAAGAGAGAGCATCCGCCCGCCCCCCCCCCCCCCCCCGCCCCCCACCTCGTCTCTGGGCCTGTGGTGTGGGCCCCTGCCTGGCTGGAACTTCGACCCCTTTTCCCACTGGGGGATCCATGCCATCCCCCTGGCCCGCCTCTCAGGCCCGGCCTCCTGCCCGCTCAGAGCCAGCTCTGGGCAGCGTGGCACGTGGCCTCTGTACGTGGTCAGGCCTGGGAAGAGGACTTGCTGCATAGGGTCCGTTCCCGGAGGGATTTTCCTGACCAGATCGGAACATCACCGTGACTTGGCCCACCCACGCTGTCCTTTCCTACAACGAGTCTTGCTACTTGAGAGTGGCCTGGATAATACTGCCAGGTGACATGACGGTTGAGAACATTAAAGTTGGGACCGAGTTGCTTGCACATTGAAAGAGGGCCATGATGCAGAAGTGGCTCTGGCAGGAGCCAGCGTGGCAGTGGCCGTGGTGGGTCTCGGGTTCTGCCTGGAGCCTGCTGTGACCCCTCCACTCCGCCGCCTTCAGTCAGTGGTTTGCTTGCCTTACGGAGTTCATTTCATTTGATTTTTTTAAAAAAATATATATTTTATTGATTTTTTACCGAGAGGAAGGGAAAAGGATAGAGAGTTATGAACATCGATGAGAGAGATCAGTTGCCTCTTGCACTGAGGATGTGCCTGCAACCAGGTTACATGCCTGGAATTGAACCTGGGACCCTTCAGTCCTCAGGCCGACACTCTATCCACTGAGCTAAACCAGCTAGGGCTCATTCGGTTTTTAGATTTCCACATCTATCCCTCTTGGCTTGTCTATAAGGTGTATGCACACATGAATATGTATGTGTGTGTGTGTGCCCCTTTGAGTGTGTGTGTACATTTTGTATTAACCGCTACACGTGTGTTTATTCATTACAGTTTGTATTCTATGTAATACTATATACAGTCTATTAGCCTCCATATACAGGTGTCCCCCAAAATGTATACACACTTTGAATAATTTTTTAAAAATATATATATATTTTCTTGATTATTTTACAGAGAGGAAGAGAGAGAGATAGAGAGCTAGAAACGCTGATGAGAGAGAAACCAGCTGCCTCTTGCACACCCCCTACCGGGGATGTGCCTGCAACCAATGTATATGCCCTTGACCGGAATCGAACCTGGGACCTTTCAGTCCACAGACCGACGCTCTACCACTGAGCCAAACCGGTTTCGGCGCACATTGAATAATTTTAAAGGCAGAGTTTATTGAAGTACATTTCAAAGTGTAATAGGATCAGCTGTTAAGTATGATACTTTTTTATATATATATATATACCCTGTGTCTACGTTTGTTTTAGTAGCTCCAGCCTAAAAGACAAAATACCTTCGCCGCATCCCTGAAATTCCCCATCTCTGTGGAGAGAGGAGTTAGTTGCCTATGGCCGTTGGCGGGTGTCTCACTGTCCTCGGCCTCGGCGACTCTGCATCCGTTGGCCGGTGTCTGTGGGGCAATTTCCTCTTCAGTTAGGTAAGCGCCAGAAGGCCCATGTGCCCCAGGAGGCGCCGCTGCTTTCCCCCGCGGAGGCCAACGTCTGTAACGGGGCCTAGATCCTGTGGTCATTGTCCGCCTGGAGCCGGTCGGAATGGGGGTGGGGCTGGGCTTCACCCAATGGTGGTGGGAACGCCGCATCCTGGTTCAGGGACCCAGGCTCGCACCGGCCGGAAAGAAGCTTCAGTGGCCGACGAGCCAGGGACCGGAGAGACTCATTGCAGGACCCTGTCCCCCGGGATGCCTCCCGCTGCTCACCAGGCGATGGCGGCTCACCCATGCCAGGCCATGAGCGTTGACTGTGGCGGTGAGCTCCCCAAAACGTTGGTGAACCCAGCTCCCCGGTTCACGTGGAACCCGGGGAAGATACAGGCGAGATGTGAAAACGAAGGCACGTTCTCCTGTACTGATGGCTTTGATCGGGAGCCCTCTGAGCTACCCCCTCCAGCTTGGATTGGCGGCGGAAAGAGGTCCTTGGCCGAGTGTGCGTGTCTGCGCTGGGTTATTTCTCTTCGCTCACACACTGGCTCCTGTACTGACCTCCAGCACCCCTCCCCCTTCACCCCTCCCCCCGTCCACGGGGACCGCCCTGCAGGCCGCACTGTCCTTGGCCGTCCAGCAGCCCCCGGGCCACCATGGATGCTCTCCCTGTGCAGATGTGTTGGAAACAGGACAGCAGGCCAGCTTCCCGCCCTTCGCTCTGCTCGCAGGAAGGCCTGGTGCGCCTGAGGCAGCGGCTCCTTTAGGCACCTCCTCTTACCCAACGGGGAGCATGTCCCCTTCCTGACCTAGAGCTTCCCGGACAGAACACCGTCCTCTGGAACTCTTAGGAAGAGTGATCCCTGCGACAGAAAACCCCACGCAACACTGCCCGTCTCTTAGAAGCGGTGGGACCAGGCCTCCTCTCACAGCCCCCGGAGCACACTCACAGTCGGGTTCGTGGTGATGGGGAGAGGGTCTAGAAAGGAAACAAGGCTGTCTCCTTGTCTGAGAGGGAGTGGGTATGCAAATGAGCAAGAGAGCCATCAGGAAGCAGTGATACTAATTGGTAGTTATTTATAAAAATACCTTGCTTAGCCCTAACCCGTTTGGCTCAATGGGTAGAGCGCCGGCCTGCGGACTGAAGAGTCCCGGGTTCGATTCCAGTCAAGGGCATGTACCTTGGTTGCAGGCACATCCCCAGTAGGGGGTGTGCAGGAGGCAGCTGATCAATGTTTCTCTCCCATCCATGTTTCTCTCTATCCTTCTCCTTTCCTCTCTGTAAAAAAATCAATAAAATATATTTTTTTAAAATATACCTTGCTAGACAAAACAAAAAGTCGGCAACTCTCTGTGAGTTCCCCAAATTAAATGATAGGTATTTTAACAAATCTGTGAATACTAGATATATGAGCAGCACTGTAGAACTGAACTGGGTGTTATGCATGTCGGACTTCTGGTTTTGTGTCTGGCTGAGCATTCTTGGACTGAACCTTAATTTTTTTCAGATCTCAATTTCTTATCTATGATAGATCAGTGGTTCTCAACCCTGGGTGCATATTAAAATTACTGGGAAACTTAACACACACACACACACACACACAATACCAGAGCCACACTCCAGTCCACAGGAACCCAAATCTCTGAAATCTCTGGGGGTGGGACTGGGGAGTTTCTAAAAATCCGCCGACAGTGAGACCCCTGGATTCCCTTCATTGCTCATTTGAGCCCCACCGTGTTAGGAGTCTACGTATTGTACTGCCACTTTTGTTCCTTTCACACCCTCCGCACAGATGTCGTAAGCGTCTTACATAGCAAGAAATTTCACTATTTACGAAAAACTCCCCATAACTCACATGAAGGCCACTGAAATAATGCCAACATTCCTTCTCCCATAAGTCAGAATCGCAAACGTAATCATAGGACATTAAATCATTCATTTTTGACCCAGGAGTTTAGCGTGGACTTTCATTTCTTTATTCCCTTATTTTGGGGGGGGAAAATCAACCTACTGGCTGGAGGCCTGAGGCCGCCCTGTGTGTGAAGGGGGGCCTGACCGAGAAGGTCAGAGGGCAGACCTTCCTGGAAGTGTTTTGCCAGAAGAGCTGGGTGAGCCGTGAGTGCCAGGCCGGGAGGTCCAGTCGGGGGAGGCGTTCTCGGATCTAAATTCTACCCGGATGGGAGCAGAGCCTGGGCAGCTGAGCCTGTCGCCTGCCTGAGGGGCTGAGGAGCGGGGCACCACCCTCAGCTCCACCCGCCGGAGGCCTCAGTCCCTTCCCCTCTGCCCGCCGCCCCCGGAGGGAAAGAGGCTTTCCTGCACGGCCCCGGGGTCCTGTAATGAAGTGTGTTTTCGGAGCCCTTGTGCCCTCTCTGTAGAGATGTGAGGAAGAGCCAGGGGGGGCAAAGCTTCCTTGGGCTCAGTCCCCAAGCACCATACTAACATGCCCCATGTTTCCCCCACATGCCCCCCACACACACACACACACATTGGGCCTCTTCTTTGCAAGGAGGTCACACCTGGTTTACAACATCTCCTGGCTCTTCAGGAAGAGAATGGCTGCTGACACATATTTCACTCACCTGGGAAGGCCCCATTCCCAGCTCCTGCAGAGCCCACGGGAAGGAGAGCGTCTGAGGGCAGAAGGGACTGTCCATGTGGGGGTGGCCTGGGGGGTGCACATGCCCCGGCAGCGCTGTTAGTCCGGCTTTTCCCAGCGTTCAGAGTGGCCCCGGAGGGCACGGCTGGGAGGGATGCACTAGCCCAGGGCCCCTCAGAGGTAGCCTCCTCCCCGCTCAGATCCCACCCGCCCCGGACTCCGAATCCCACGAGTCCCTACTGAGGATCACAGCACCCAGTGGCCCTGCACTCTCCGTGTCTCTGTCTTTGCCCCTCGGACGTGGCGGTTTGCAGCTGGGAACTTGTTTGGTGACCCTCGGGCAGCTGGTCACGGCTCGGGATGGCCTGTTTGTCAGTCACCGGGAAAAGGAGCCTCCCGCCTCCTCCCGGCAAGGTGCCTGCAGCGGGGCCGAGGGCGGGGAGGGAATGGGAGCGTGTGTGTGTCTGCTTCTGAGGTACAGGGCATCCCCATGTTTCACTCTCCACCCCTCACCACCCCTGGCACCTCGCCTCTCTCACTCTCCGGACCTTCCACATCCTCTCGGAGCGTCCCGTCCTGCTGCCTCCGTGTCACCGCCTGCCCATCAGCTGTCTTCCTACAACGTGTTGCTGATTGCCTCTTCTCTGTTCTTTTCAATGTTTTACATTTATACAATTAAAGGATTCCTTTACGGTCGCTTTTGTGGGTCGTAGAAGGCAAAGGAGGTAAAAGACACGGTTGCCATCTGCTGATTTTAACCAGAAAGCCGGCGGCATGCTTTGGAATAGCTTCGTAGTATTCCATCCTCTGTCTGGACCTCGACTCACCCAGTGTCTCATTCTACACATTTGTATTGCCCCCTCCACCGCCCATCAAACCAGTGCCTGGCCCTGGCCGGTGTGGCTCCGTTGGTTGAGTGTCATCCGGGGAACCGAAAGGTCATTGGCTCAATTCCTGGTCCGGGTTGCAGGTCGGATCCCCAGTCGGGGGTGCCTGTGGGAGGCAACTGATTGATGTTTCTCTCTCTCTCTCCATCTCCCTTCCTTTCTCTCCTAAAGCAATAAAACACCTCTTAAAAACTGCAGCTCTTGCCTCTCTGCTTTAAAATGTGTATAAAAGAAATAAAACCGTGCACGAGCATCGTTTGTCACTAACGCTTTAGGCATATTCATGACGATTTCCTAAGGGTGCGTTTCCATAAGTAGAATTTCCGGGTCAGAGGATAGGTAGAAGTTTAAGATGTTTCTCGTGCATCGTGCTAAATTCTTCTTCCTAAACGTGATACTCGTTTGCATTCCCGCCATGAATGTGCCTGCTGCTCCACACTCTGTCCGTGCCGGGTCTCTTTGAACGTGTGTGTGTGTGTGTGTGTGTGTGTGTGTGTGTGTGTGTGTAATGGGCACCCTCTGCAGGCCAGGCTCCCGGGTCAGAGGGCATGCACGTGAGAGACGCTGGTGAACTGGCCGTCAGGGTGTGAGCAACGTTCTTGCCAATGCCGCAGTGCGATACGAGAACCTTTTCTGATTTGATAGGTTATTTTCATCTACGTTTTATTGATTTCTCCTGAGGCGGACAACTTCTCATGTGTTTGTGCCATTTCTGTTTTCTCCTTTCATGGGCTGTCTGTAACTCGTTTTTCCCCTTTGTGTGTTTATCATTTTCGTATTGATTTTTTTAAGCTTTCTTTATATATTAAGGATATTAATAATGCATATGGCAAATAACTTTTTTTCCTTTGACATTTAATTTTGTTTGCTCCTCTTTGTTTGTGCCCACATACAGCGGATACATTTCAAACAGTGCAATTCACCAGCCCTCTGCCTCTGTAGTGAGCTTCCAGAATGACCTGAGCCCGGGGCTTCCTGGCTTTCCTTTCCTTCCCTTGCTGGGGCCGGAGTGGCGGCTGGTGCAGGCCTGGTCCTTAGGTCCTTGGAAGAAGGGCAAGCTCACCATTTATAGATCTTTCTGGGAGGGCTGCTGACCCGTGGTTGGGGGTGGAAGTGGGGGTGGGGGTGGGGGTGGGGGTGGGGAGGGCCGGAGGTGGGTCCTGGGGAAGAGGCAGCCCAGCCTGGGACTCCACATCCCTGCCCTGCCGCTGGCCGGGTATTCCAGCACCCTCCCTCCCGTTGGTGAACCAGAGGCGAGGTGAGTGTCATGGAACTATGCACACGCTGTACGCCCCTCAGGCCACCAGCAGCTGGCCTCGGGGGGCAGTGTTGACCACTAGGGCCAGTGGTCCAAGGAGGGGCTGTTCCTGACCAAATCCGTCGCCACTGATGGAGCCTGAAAGCAGGTTAGGACCAGACAAGTGGGACCAGCACTTAAAGGGCCCATGACTCGGTTCAGGCCAGGCTTCCTGTGACGCTGGCAGACAGCAACCTGGGCTGACACAGGCCAGTGTGTTCAGTGCAGGCTTCTCCTCCAGCATGTCTCTCCCCGGGCACGGACCTGGCGCCTCCTTCCTCCGCGTGTGCAGACCTGCTCCTGGTGAGACCTGCTGGGGACGAGGGAGGCGACCGGGTGGATGCTGGGGAGTCCCTCGCAGCGGCGGCTGCTGAGTGGAGCAGGAACTTCCCGGATGGAGGCAACTCGGAGCCTCGTGCTCCCCAGCCTGGGTCGTCCGTGGGCTAGACAGTAAGATCGGTTTTAGAACCATGTGAGCAGTGCTGAGCGAGTTTTTAAAAACTTTCAGCAAAGCGGGTCCTTCAGACCTGTTTGGGGTACTTTTTTTTTTTTTTTTAATATATTGTATTGATTTTGTGCAGAGAGGAAGGGAGAGAGATAGAGAGCTAGAAACATCGATGAGAGAGAGTCATTGATCAGCTGCCTCTTGCACATCCCCCACTGGGGATATGCCCGCAATCAAGGTACATGCCCTTGATCGGAATCGAACCCGGGACCTTTCAGTCCGCAGGCCGACACTGTCCACTGAGCCAAACCGGTTTCGGCTGTTTGGGGTACTTTGACCAAACCTTCAGCGTGGCCTTAAGACTGCCTAGTGCCATGGTCGGCAAACTGCAGCTCAAGAGCCACAATGGGCTCTTTGGCCCCTTGAGTGCGGCTCTTCCACAAAATACAACGGCCCGGGTGAGTCTGTTTTGAAGAAGCGGTGTTAGAAGAAGTTTAAGTTTAACAAATTTGGCTCTCCAAAGAAATTTCCATCGTTGTCCTGTTGACATTTGGCTCTGTTGGCGAATGAGTTTGCCGACCGCTGGCCTAGTGGGTAGTTCAGGTGGGTAATTCCACATTTCCTCCTGAAAATTAGAACTAGGAATTGGGACATAAAACCACAATAAGGTGGATTGTGATCAACAAAACCGCCTCTTCCTTCTGCTCCTCACCCTTCCCATCGCCAAGCCTTCGCCCCGGCCTCGCCCTCCCGTCCCGCCCTTCTCAGTCCCCGCAGCGCGGACCTTTCTCTCACACCGTCTTGCTCCCGTGCTGCATCCTCGGGAAGGCCTTCCCTCACCCTCAGCTCAGGCGGGGCTGCCCGCATTCCTGCCATTGCTCTCTCCCCTTGGGAGCCATCCTGACACCAACAGTGGTGGTGCTAATACTGGAGGACCAGCCCCGTGCCCAGCAGGGGGGTAAAAGCTTTGCTAATGTGAATGTGTGTGAGCCTCACAGTACCCCTCTGAGAAGCAGACTCTCATTCCCCTTTGGGGGTAAAGAAACCCAGTCCCGAGAGAGGTTAATGTAGCCGTTTGGCACTGGGAGTCCTCTCTTCCGTCCACATGTATTGAGCACTTTGTATGGCCCCGGGCCCAGGCTCTGTGCTGGCTTCTGGGGGTACAGAGATGAGTAAGTCGCCATCTTTGCGTCCAGGGCATCAGGAGACCAGTGTTCCACGCCAGCTGGGTGAGTGGCTGCTCCTTGAGGCCCGGGGGCAAGTTGCTTGCACAGAGACACGTGCTTTAATTTTCCCGTCTGTGAAGCGGGGCTAAGGCACCTGCCCCAGCGACTCCTCGGGGCTCTCGGGAGCTCTCTTGGTAAACTCACTTTGGGGATGTACACGATGGTACAGAAGCCAGGAATCACTGGGCACCCATACTCTGAAGCTGGGGGTCATTCCCTAGAGGAAGGAAAGGTCACGAATGAGCCACCAGTCATCTGTTCTGTGTGGTACTAAGTTCTTCTCAGAGTCCACCCCCTTATTTGTAGTCACTTTGTAGTACCAGGAAACTCTTGTTTTTAAGAATAGTTGATTGATTTTTAGAGCAAGAGGAAAGGAAAAGAGAAACATCCATGTGAGAGTGCAACCTCTATCGACTGCCTCCTGCATGCCCCCAGCTGGGAATCAAGGGAACCGAACCAGCAAACTTTTGGTGTGCTGGATGACACCCTACCAATTGAGCCACACAAGCCAGGGCCTGGGGGTGAGGGGTGGCAGGCGGGATTCTTAAACACCTCAAAGGTTTTAGAGGATCTCAAAATCCTTTTTGGGTCCACCAATGGAAATGACCCTGAACTTACATAACAACTGGCCGATGGGATTATGACATTTGGGGCAGCATCCATCCGATTGGAAGTGGTGAGTTTTATCGTCCAGGAAACCAAAGTCCCTCCTTGCCCACTCACGGCACTTTTTGAAGGAAGTTGTTCTTATTCGTCTCGTCATCAGGCTGCCAGCCTGGCCGTTGAATTCCAACAGCTGCTGTTTTTCTGGAGCCTCGTGTGGGAGCACTGTTTTGCTCTCTGCGATTTTTGCCAAGACCGTTAGCTGACAGGAGGCCCGTGGTACTAGATGAGATGTTGGTGTGGTGGGGAAACGGCTCTGTGGAAAGGAATTCTTGCTCCTTGTCGTCCTCTGGAAAGGGACTGGAAAGAGTAAGTGATCAAACCTCCAAGGAAAGCAGCCAACATGCCCGACCCCACCCCCTCACACCGTACGTAGGAGCACTTTGGTCTCTGGTTCTTGCCCGGGTCCCACCTGCCTTCCTCTCATTCATGGTTTGTTTCCTGTGTCTTAATGTGTTGTACAAGCTGTTAATCACCACACGTGCCCTCACAAGCTGGGCATGTTTGTTGAGGGATAAAGCAATTGTGACTATTTGTTGAGTGATAAAGCCCTTATGTTAGAATCTCCCACTTGCCAAGAGACAGGCACCAGGCCTGCCCACTCTGGGAAGCATCCAGGGTCAGATCCTGTTGGTTTTGCCTTTTCATTCATTTGCACTGTTACTCACAAGGCTCCCCTGTTCACAAAAGCCCGGGGGGACGTGTTGCCTCCTGGCGTGTGGCTGGGAGCCGTGTGCGATGGCACTTTCCTCTGGATGCTCACCACACCACACCACGTGTGTCACCCTTTTTCTGGGCGGGTCTGCCTCGCTCTCCTTTTCTTAGTTGATGGGATTCTTGCTTCATCTATCTTATTTCTCCCCTGACTAAATGTAGGGCCTATCTGTGAAGGTCCTTCATCTGTATTCACTAATTAAAATTGGGAATTACACGTCTTTTAGGCAATCCCTTTGTTCTGCTGCTGAACTAGAGAAGATCAAAATAACTGCCCTGGGCAAATGTGTGCTTTCTCTAATCCACTTTTTCATGAATCGATAGAAGATAAATAAGAGAATATGGGCTGGTTATTCTCCTCCTGCCCCCTCCTCCCAGTCCCATTCTCTCTCCTCCCGCAGGCTGGAGCCTGGTCCTGTGGCTCCCATCAGCTGGCTCCTTTACTTGACCTGCTGGGTTTGGGGCTTGGCCAGTAGGAAACACCAGCAGAAGGTCCAAGAACAGGAGGAAAGAGAAAGTGGAGTGTAAATACCTCCTGCTCCATGGGGCTCCGGGAACTTGGGAATAGCGAGGCCTTGGCTTTCACCCCGGGAAACCCCAAAGGCTCCTTGGTGTCGGTGTCTAGGTGCTGCACCGTCGATGGCACCTTGCCCCTCCCCACAGCTCTGTAATTGGTCCATTTATCAAATTATTTTCATTTAAACCCTTATGGAGTGGCTCATCTGCTGAGAGTCACTTTTCGGCCTTAATTATGTGGCCCAGCCACCAACCCCATGAATGGGTTTGTTTCTTATTCTTGCAAAAGGTGTTTGGGTGTGTGTGGTTTTTCTGGAGTGAGGTGAGGGGATACATTCAGAAGACTCCTATATAATAAAGAGCTAATGTGCAAATTGACCCTCACGCCCTTGCACAAGGTGGCCACCCCCATGAAGTCAAAAATGGCCTATAAGGGGAGGATAGTTGTGGGCAACCAGGCCTGCAGGGGAGGGCAGTTGGGGGCATTCAGGCTGGCAGTGGAGCATTTAGGTGTCAATCAGTCTGGCAGGGCAATTAGAGGGTGATCAGGCTGGCAGACAGGCAAGCAGTTGGGAGGAGTCCTGTATTGTGAGAGGGATGTCCCAGATTGGAGAGGGTGCAGGTTGGGCTGAATTTCGTGCACCAGGCCTCTAGTTTATAATAAAAACAAGTCTCCTGGCCCCTTCTCTGCCTGAGTCCCACTCCCTTTGGCCAGCCACTTTTAATCCTTTCCGTTATTTTTCTGGCTCCATCTTTTTAAATAACATGCTTTTATCTTACTCCTATTTTAGAAGTTATCAGCCTACTTCCTGTTGTGATAGATGACGATTTAGCTCCCTTATACCACCCTCTACCCCTCCCCACATCCTCACAACATAGCGGTGTTGTTATTTATATTTCCTCGGCTTGGTTAGCCTGAGAAGTGAGATTCTTCCTGTCATATTTCTTATTCATTAACAACCACATCTCTTGATTCCCTGTTCAAGACGACGAAGATGTTAGTGTCCTTACCCCCGCTGCCTTCCACTTTCCAGTTTTGTCCTCTCTATCTTTACTTGTACATTGTTTTGTTTTTCAATATTTTTATTGATTTCAGAGAAGGAGGGAGAGGGAGAGAGAGAGAGATAGAAACATCAGTGATGAGAGAGAATCATTGACCGGCTGCCTCCCACACGCCCCCTACTGAATTTCGAGCCCACAACCTGAGCATGTGCCCTTGACCAAATCGAACCCAGGACCTTTCAGCCCGCAGGCTGATGCTCTATCCACTGAGCCAACCCGGCTAGGGCTTTACTTGTGCATTGTTAAGGGGGATAACATCTTTATTTTGTAACTGCCATGAAACCTGTAGGTTGATCCTAAAGGCTGGAGAACCAGCAGATGGAGTTTCTGTTGCTGTGAATGTATAAGCAAGTCGTGTATCTATAGTGAACTCTCTGACATAATTGTTTGGTTTGCTTAGTGATTAAAAAAAAAAAAATCAGCCAACGTTCTTAAAAAGGGGGGAGTTTTCACAAAAGGTTGAGAGTTTGAGATCTTGCTCTAAAAGCTGAGCGATCTGGCACATAAGGTGACGCTGCTGGAGGTGCCAGCTTTCCAGTTTGCACAATCCCTGCCCCTCACAGTGTGTGCGCCCTCATACCTCGCCTGCATGGCTCATTCACGTATTAGTCTGTCCCCAAAGACTTTTAAGGGTGTGAGGTTGACGACTGACCTCTTATCCTCTTTGGAGACAAGGAGTATGTTATGAATCCTTTTTTTCCCCCTTGTAAACAGCTTTTTATTTTTCAAGACTATCTCATTGCCTTTCTTCTTTCTCGTTTCCTCCTAAACTCTCTAGTCTGTTGCACCTTTTTTGTACTCTCCCTTCCCTCAAGTTTCACTTGGTTACTCTAAGCTCCAAGTCAGCAAACGGCGGCTCTCGAGCCACATGCGGCTCTTTGGCCCCTTGAGTGTGGCTCTTCCACAAAATACCGCGGTCTGGGGGAGTCTGTTTTGAAGAAGTAGCGTTAGAAGAAGTTTAAGTTTTAAAAAATTGGCTCTCGAAAGGAATTTCAATCGTACCGTTGATAGTCGGCTCTGTGGACTCATGGGTTTGCCGATCACCTCTCTAAGCCTGATACCCAGCTGTCATCTGGGGTTTTCCTGTAGTATTTCACCAGGTTAGTCCCACTGCTTCCTGGACCGCATGCCTTCTCTGTGGGTCCACTCTGTTTCCTCAGAGGAGGACAGTCCTTTCTTTGGGTTAGGAGAGTGCCTGCCTGGCTGCCCCAGGACTCTTGTGGCAGATTCAGCTGCATGGCTTCAGGTTTGATAGGCTCCCCCCGTCCAGCCTCACATCTTTCTCCTGGCATCTCTGAGTCACACGCCTCTGGGCTGTCCTGCCAGCTGATGGGCTCCCGTAGCGTCCGAGCCCCTTCCAGCTCAGGCTTCCTGTGGGCAGCGTCAGTCCTGGTCTCCCGCCGTCTGTCTGTCTGTCTCTTCCCCAGAAAGTCGTTTCAGTCTCTTCCCCGGGAGCCCTCACCTGTTTCCTGTGCTGCTTGAAATTACGTCTTTAAGAAACTCCTCCCCTCTCATCTGGTGATGATGTGTCCAGGCGGAGGGGATGCACATGAGTGCAGTGGGTCTTTCATGAATTCATCTTGAACCTGATTTAAATTCCCGCCTACACCACGGCAAGAGCTGACAGGCTAACCTCTCCCCCACCTGACGCAGGGGCTCTTGGTCCTAGATGGACCCTCTTTAGGATTTAGGAAAGGCCATTGCTATCCAATTGGTACTCTTTTTTTTTTTTTTAATGATCCGATCTAGGTCTTGTATTAACTGTGTGAAGGCAGTGTGAGCTGCCAGGACCATCACCTGGTTTAGGGTCAAACACGATAGAAGTCACTCTTGCTCTTATAGCAAACGCAGGTGCCACCCAGATGCGCCCAGCCTGTCCCACAAAGTGACTCAGGGACCTGGGCACCTTCCACCTCTGGAAGACACTCCCTCGTCGGGGCGATATTGCACTCAAGGGGGGGAATCCTACATGACATGCCTGTGACACCTAAACAGACAGATGTCAGTCTCTGGCATTACAGCCTCATGGAGGAAAGAGGCTGGGAAAAATGTCTAAAAATGCTCCTTTCAGGGGGAATCAGGAAAAGACGATGAGGAACGTGACTGCAGGGCCCAGGAGTTCCTGGGTTCGGGTGGAAGGGAAAAAGGAGGCAGCGGAGGTTCGCCCACTTCCCAACCAGTTTGGCCCCAAAAGGACACGCGGCCCTTGGCCCACATTTTGTTGGCGGGAACTAGTCACGGGGCCCGCCTGCTGCAGGGGGAGCTGGGAGATGGCGTTCCGGCCTCTCGGAGACAACGCTCAGCTGAGTGCGGAGCACGGGTCTGGAGGATGCCGGTTGGACTCCAAATGCAGGGTCAGCGGACTGTCTTGCAGAGCCAAGTGGTACATATTTTAGGCTTTTGCGCCATCTGGTCTCCATCACAACTGCTCTCCTCGGGGCTGAGAGCAGCCTCAGGCAGGAGCATGGACATGAGTGGGCGCGGGTGTGCCTCTCGGGCTCTGTTTACATAACCAGGCGGCTGATGGGCCTGTGGGCTGGGCTTGACCAACATGTTCCCGTCCCTGCCCCTGACGGCCATTTCCATTGTCCACACTCCCTCTGCTTCTCAGGACCTACGCCATGTTTTCTCCATTCCGCGGGGCCCTCAGCCACCTGGGCAGGGTGAGAGCTGCCCTGCCTACAAGAAGAATGAGAGGGGACATGACCCTCGGCCTCATGTAGCATAAAGGCCCCGAGTCTGGAGGAAGGAAAACGTTCTGCATGTGACAGTGTGACATTAGGGCGTCCCCACATCGAACCCCACGGCAGGAGGCAGCGTACCTGGCACTTTGTAGTAAATTCTAGAAAACGGTGACACTTCCCCCCCGTGTTCAGGGCTGCGGGGTCACATACAAGGCCTGTGCCAGGTGACATAGGCCCTCGGAGGAAGTCTTCTCACGACGTGAGGGAATGCACCATCATTTTCGATGGGTTGTTATTCGGAGATTAAAGCTGGTGTTTACAAAGGGCTTTTAATAACAAGGCAGTACGCTTATGTTAGACACAGGACGCAAAATTATGTACACAACATGATCTCAACCATAGTGTCTTAAAAGTTTAACAGAAAAAGGTTGGGGGGGAGGAAATATCCTCAGCGTGGCAGGATTATGAGGGGTTTCCCTTCTCATGCTGTAAATGTTAACTAACATTTTTATAGCGAGCGTGCTTTCCCGGTGAAGAAGAATGGATGTGATTTTAAAATGGGAGGAAGGGAGCGAGCACGGAGTGGGTGCCGGGGAGGGGGGCCCCTCCTTGTGCCCGCACCCTCGGGCTGACAGTGCCCCCAGAAAGGCTGTCGGAACAAAGTCACTATGAGGCAGCCCCTTCCTCTCCCTGTTCCTACACCAAGGAATCTTCCTCGTTTCTAAGTGATGGAAACCTCCTCTGGAGTCTCTTTCCCCCGGGGTGGGCCAGCTCCTCCGACGACTCACCGGGGTTATCGGCAGGGCGAGGGGGAGGGGCGTGGGGGGGTTCACTGCGTGTCAGAGACCTCGGTCCTCTGGGCCATGTCCCCGCCCGTCCATCCGCGGACTGGCGTGACTGCGGGGAGAGATGAAATCAATCTCTGTGGCCCGCAGGGCCGGCGCGTTGACCAGAGCGAGGAGGCCTGACTTCCAGGTGCCTTCGCTCCCAGGGTAGCAGAGAACAACCCATCCTGTAGTTGTAACCAAATTCGAGATCTACTAAGTATTCTCTGGGCCCCTCTTAGTTACCTCTTCCAGGCACTGCGCCGCTGGGTTTGGGGGTCCTCCCCCCATGCCATGCCCTCCCGAGTCCCTTTTCTTCAACCCGTGGCTGTTTCTGTTGGTAATTTCATCCCTGAGTCCTGGGTGTCTGCACGCTGGCCTCGAACTGTGCTCTCCGCACCCTCAGCCCTTCCATTGCAGTGGCTCCTCTCCCCATCACCCAGGGCCCTGCCTCTCCTCGTCAGCTACATCGACGGCTTGGAAACAGCCGTGGTGCCATCCGTGAGCTTGTGCGTGGCCTCCCCACATTCAGCCTCCTCTCTCTCTGCTGCAGAAGCTCCCTCTGAGCTCCAGCTTAGGCTGGGGTGAGTGTCCGTGTCCCCACCCTGTCTCCTGTGTCCTCAGAGCTGATCCTCGCAGCCTTCTGCTTCCTCTCCGCACACGCACCCGGGACCGGACGGGACAGATGTGAGGACATGAGGCATAAGCATTCGCTAGTCCTCGGTCCCTGCTTCTGTGCGCACACAGGCTTCCTGTGACTGGTAAGGCCCTCCACCGGGGCCTCTCATCCTCGGCACCACTGATGTTTCCAGGCAGATAATCCTGTGTCCTGGGCATCCCTGTCCTCCACCCTCCAGATGCCAAAGCACTTCCCCGGTTGTGATGACCACATATGCCTCCAGGCAAAATCCCTGCAGGTGAGAACCACTGCCCTCACTGGGAAACCTCCGCCCACTACCCCCTGCCTCTGTCCCCCCCCACGTCTACCCTCCCCACCCTCCACCCCTGTGCACCTGCCATGTGCTCACTCATCCCTGCTCAGGGCTGACTCCCGCTGCCCCTGTTGTTTTGAATGTTCTCTTCTCAGGTCTTCTCCTCTAGGGCTCAGCTCAACCGACGCCTCCTTACCAAGGCCTTTCCCAGGCGCCTCCGCGAACAACCTGTTTGCACCATTGTGTTTTTGTTTCTCCGTTGCATTCACTTTCAAATCATCTGTAGACTCTCTGTGGCCACCTCTCCTACTACTTCCTCCTCCTTCTCTCTGTTCCAGCCCCACCAGCCTTCTCCTGATTCCTCCGTCCCATCAGGCAGGCGCTCGCCTGGGGCCAGGCCTTGCTGTTCCCTCCTGGGATGCCCCTCCCCAGCGCCGACCCCTGGTTCTCTCCCCTTCAGGCCGTTTTCCGGAAGATGTCACCTTTTCATAGGGGCCTTCTTGGACTACTACCCGTTTCGTTCTCTCTTTCTGCCCATGGTACCTGACAGACCATGAGTTTTAGTTATTTCCTTTATTTCTGTGTCCCTGATTAAAATGAAAGCTCCGGAGGGCAGGGAGTTTTGTCTTTCTTGCTGTCCATAGTGTGCTGATCACATAGAACAATGCCTAGCACATAACAGACACTCCACGGATACTTTTTGGGTGTGTGAGCTTCATTTTGCAAGGCTTGTTAGTGTCTGTGCCCTAACATGACTGTGGACATTTAAAAAGCAAGGTGGCTCAATGGATAGAGCGTCAGCTTGGGGACTGAAGGGTCCCGGGTTCGATTCCGGTCAAGGGCATGTACCTTGGTTGCGGGCATATCCCCAGTAGGGGGTGTGCAAGAGGCAGCTGATCGATGACTCTCTCTCATTGATGTTTCTAACTCTCTATCTCTCTCCCTTCCTCTCTGTACAAAATCAATAAAATACTTAAAAAGTAAAGTGAGCCCAGATGGCGTGGCTCAGTGGTTGGGTGTTGACCTATGAACCAGGAGATCATGGTTCGATTCCTAGTCAGGACACGTGCCTGGATTGCGGGCTCAATCCCCAGTAGGGGGTGAGCAGGAGGTAACCCATTGATGATTCTCTCTCATCATCGATGTTTCTCTCTTCCTCCCTCCCTTCCTTTCTCTGAAATCAATAAACTCATTAAAATTGTTTTATTGGAAAAGAAAGAAAACCGGGGTGAGGTTGGCTTCTGATTGTGAAGCCAGACACTTAATGTCCTTGTGAATGGGGGTGTTTCCAAAGCACAAAGCGATGAATTTGCTAGTAGTGCTTTCGCTGGCATCAGGCAGAGCGCTGACTTTGGCTGTGCCTTGTATTGACCACACCTTGGTTGAGGTTTTACTTCCTAATGTGGACGTGCGTCTGTCTAAAAGTAGTTCTTAGTTCTTGCTTAAACCGGTTTGGCGCCTGTGGATAGAGCATCGGCCTGCAGACTGAAAAGTCCCGAGTTCGATTCCGGTCAAGGGCATGTATCTTGGTTGCGGGCACATCCCCAGTAGGGGGTGTGCAAGAGGCAGCTGATAGATGATTCTCTCTCATCATTGTTTCTAACTTTCTATCCCTCTCTCTTCCTCTCTGTAAAAAATCAATAATATATATTTTTAAAAATAAAAAATAAATAAAAGTAGTTCTTAGTTCTTAATTGTAAGCCTCGAGAGGCGGGGACCATCACGCTCCTGGCTGCCTAAGCAGGGCCCTTGAGTAGGCACTAAATGCGCGATGGTCACGCTTCCGCCTGTCCCCTTCTACCCAGCGTCCTTTTATCCCTCCTCTCTCCCTGCTCCCATCTTGTTCCTTTGCTTGTCCTCTTACTGGGCTCTCTTCCTTGTCTCAAACATCCCCATCCTCATCTCCGTGACCCCTAAAGACACACCTTCCGGAAGGCTGAGTGGAAATGAGCCCCAGCAACCCCACCTCCACCCCCCTCGGAGCCCAGCAAGCCCTGCAGATGACCAGGGAGCTCCCCCGGCCACCCCTGCCGCCCGTGGGAACATGTTTACATCCATGGTCTTCCGAGGAGGCCCCCGCCTGTGCCGTGAGGGATCTGGCCATCCCTGCTGGCGTCCCCCTCGCACGGCCATGGCCCCAGAAATCCCACCGCGGGGTCGTGGTGGAGTCTCTTAGGGCTACGAGGGAATGGGGAAAACATCAGAGGAGGCACCAGCGAGCCCTCTGGCAGGGCTGCCCGGAGGCCATATTGGGAGGCGACAGATGAACGGGGGTGGGCAGGAGAGTCAGGAGGCTGCACAGAAGACCCTCTCCCGCTTATGCAATCCCTCCGGGGGGCGAGGGAGCGGGAGGAAGGCGGAGAGCCAGCTAGTGTGTTTCAGGCAGCCTGTCATGGGGAGAAACTGACAGGAATGACACTTCCCTCCTCTGCTTCCGGCCCTGCTCCTCGGCGCTTTGTGTCTTGGATGATGTGAGCCCAGAGCCTCACACTTGGAGCTGTTTACAAGGCCTCCTCTGCTCCCGGTGACTCAGAGCCGAGCCCTCTCCGATGGTCCTCGGGAAGCTCCGGAGAGAGGCTGTGCCCCAGGTCGGGGGGGCGGCCCTGGCCCCGGGCCATCCAGGCTCCCCTTTCTCCTGGAGCGTGTTCCCTGGAGGGAGGAAGTGGGGGCTGCACAGAGGCCTTGCTGAAGGCAACAGCTTCTCCGATTCCCTCTGCCCGGCCAGCCCGGTCTTTTTCTCACCATCCTTCGCCACTCCAGCGAAAAGGACCAGGCCTGCCTCCCAGCCTGGAGAGCAGCAGCGGTCCCTGTGCCCAGGATGGAGGCCACAGGCAGCTGGTAGTTAAGGGGCGGGGAGGTTGTGGGCCCCGTGGGCTAGTGGCTCTGGTCTAAAGGCTTGCAGTCTCCCTGGGTGGTGGTTACCAGGCACCGCCCATGTGTTCTTGGAGAGCAGGGCCTGTCTCTTCCTCCCTGCTTCTCCCAAGCACCATGGCCGGCACCGATCCCGGTAAATGAGTGTTGAGAAGAGACGGATGAGTGAGGGGTCAGCTGGGCTGCTGAGCAGGAGGACAGCACAGACCGTGTGCCCGTGACGAGGGGCACCCTGCACCTGCTGCAGGAGACGCGTGTGCCCGGCGTCACACCTGGACCGGGAGTGCCCTCCCTGCCAGCACAGGCCCTCGGATCAGACCTCATAGGCACCCTGGGAGGCCCGGTCCGTTTCCACCGTACAGAGCATCGGGGAATCAATGGCGTGCCCGGTGCTGTGCGGTTGGGAGGAGGCATGGCTGGTTCATTGTGCCCTGAATCTGCCCACTCTGTGGCCGTTTCCCCGACGTGGCTCTGTGGCCCCGAAACCTCAGACACCGCAGACGTGGCGTCGTTCTTGCTTTTGGAAAAGACTCCCACGCCTTCCTCCACCGACAGCTCCCGTGCCATCTGAGAGGGACCGTCCTCTCCTTTCTGCTCTGCCTGCGGTGGGAGAGCTGGGCCTCCCCCAGCTGCTGCTCGGGGCCCTGAGAAGTGGGATGGGGAGGCCCCTCAGACGCCTCTCCTCTGGTGGCTTCAGAGAAAGGGGAACGATTGGCTCCGCCTTCCTTTCCCTCTGTCTTCCCCCAGTTCTCACTGTCCCCAGCTTACAACCCAGCGTGGCCATGGCAACCCAGAATGCATTTCTCCACAGAAGTAGCTTCAACTTGATGCATGGTCTACCCATGATATATCTGAGATAGACTCCTGAGAGCACCAGCCAAGTAGAGAACTAGTTTTAATAGTAATAGTTTCCTTAATTCATTTGTAATAAGTCATCACCAGCCTCGTCACTGGTCTGGCCTCTCTACTCTTGTCCTCCTATAGATTGTTTTCCACAGAAAAAGTCAGCGAAGCCCATCTCTCCTCCGCTCAGAGCTGCCCTTGGCATCCTGTTCCCACCGGCTGGCCCCTGCCTACCTCAAGGACCTCCGTGTCAGCCCTCTCCCCTCCAACAATCTCCTCTCCCCAAAGGACCCCGCCTTGCTGGGCCCTCTGCCTGGAATCCTCTCACCACCTTGCATTATCCAGTTCAAGCTCAGTTCATTCAAGTCTCTTCCTAGATGTCACCTTTTCAGGTGGCCTTCCCTGGTGGCTCCCAGACACCTGTTCCCCATCATCCTGTCCCCTCACCCTGGTTTACTTTCCTTCATCACACTTACCCCACCCACCGTGCCACTGCCAGTGTGCTTGCTTACTTGGGTACTGCCGTTCGCCTTCACAAAGGCAGGGGCCTGGTTTCGTTGATTTACTGCCGCTGCCGACCCGGAAGGATGCACCTGACACGTCCGAGGTGCTCGATAAGCGCTTTTAAATAACTGGATGCGTGAACCAGCGAATGAATGCTGTCTGCTCCTCACCAACAGGCAGGCCGGTTTCCCGAGGCACTTACCGGTCACTCCACACAGCAGTGCCGACAAGGGATATCTGCCTTCCCAGCCCACGGGTTTGAGGTGCAGGGACTTCATTTCCGTGATGAGTTTGTAGATTGTTTTATTTTATTCTGTATTCTCCGCAAACATAGACACCCTTCCGCTTAGGAGTTCCGAATTGGTCAGAGGAGTGGGGCGGGCACAGTGCGATCCTGGGTCCCCTGCCTCTGTTTTACTGACGGGGGCTGTTTCCGTGGCCACCCC
Source organism: Pipistrellus nathusii (assembly GCA_963693515.1). Lineage (NCBI taxonomy): Eukaryota > Metazoa > Chordata > Mammalia > Chiroptera > Vespertilionidae > Pipistrellus > Pipistrellus nathusii. The sequence goes on from OY882863.1 coordinate 76,712,738, forward strand.
GAGCAGGCTCTCACCGGCCCACTCTGACACTTGGGGCCAGGTGAGTCTGCCGTGGGGCTGTCCTGTGCGTTTTGGGGTGCTTAGCAGCAGCCCTGGCCACACCCACTGGATGTCAATATTGTCCCCTGGCTGTGACAGCCAGGAAGGGTCTCCCCTCCATTGCCGGATGTGCCTTGAGAGGCAGAGTCACCCCAGGTTGAGAACTGCCCCTGCTCTGACATGTGCCCCCCACCACAGAGCATCTTCCCCCTCCCTCGACAACAGTGGTGCCAAGGTCCCCGCCGGGGATGGCACTGGCCGGGGGGACTCTGCCGTCAGGGAAATGTTCTCTTCTGCTCTGTCCAATGGGGGAGCCACCTGTGGCTAGCACTGCTAAAGATTTGAGTTTTAAAGTTCGTTTCATTTTAACTAATTTTAAGAGTTACTTGCGGCTGGTGGCTGCCGGCTCATACTGCAGTGCGCACACGGATACCTGGGGGTGGCACAGACAGAGTCTGCGAGCCTGTGCGGACCGGCTGCCTGCATTTCTAGTAAATTCCAGGGGATACGGAGGACCACAGTCTGAGCGGGATGATGTAAGTCTCTAACAGAGAGCGTTTTGCACCTATACACACAACAGTGACACTTCTGCCACCTGGAGCCTCATTAAAGGACACGGCGGTATGAGTGTGGGGTGGTGGGGATATGTGGTCTGTGGAGTTAGACAGATGCTGGCTCCAATCCATTTTAACAGCTGTGTGCCTGGGGCAGCCTCCTTACCCTCCCTGAGCCTCCGTCTCCTCATTCCTGCCCTGCCGTGTGATTTTGAGACACGATGTTTGCAAGCGCCAAGCCCAGGGTCTGGCACAGGCTTGACACTCAGGAAATAGCAGCCATTCACCTACAGGAAACACATCATTTACACAAATCGGCCTGACCTGCAGGCCACACCGGGATCCCCCAAGTCAGAATCACCCGCATATTCTTTTAAAAAGTAGGTCCTTGGGCACAGCCTACTGAGTCAGAGCTCAGTATGCTTTTTTTTTTTTTAATTGAAGTACATTTCATATAACATAAAATGAACCATTGACCGTTTAAAGTGCCTAAATCTGCCGAAACCGGTTTGGCCTAGTGGATAGAGCATCGGCCTGCAGACTGAAAGGTCCCAGGTTCAATTCCGATCAAGGGCATTTATCTTGGTTGCAGGCACATCCCCAGTAAAGGATGTGCAAGAGGCAGCTGATCGATGATTCTTTCTCATCGATGTTTCTAACTATCCCTTTCCCTATTTGAAGAAAAAAAAAAAATCAATAAAATATATTTAAAAAATAAAAAATAAAGTGCCTAAATCTGTGGCATTTAGTGAATTCACGGTGTGGGACCATCACCTCCGCCTATTGCCCATGCATTTTCATCAAAGAACATCTTGTGCCCATTAAGCAGCCACTCCCCATCCTCCCTCCCTCCCTCTCTAGCCCCTGGCACACTGACCTGTCTCTATGGACTTACCTGTTCGGGTGCCTCAGGTGGAAAGAATCAGAGCGTAGGTGACCATTAATACCTGACTTTCTTCACTTCACATAATGCTTTCGAGGGCCATCCGTGTTGTAGTACGTGTCTGCACACCATTCCCTCTCACGGCTGAGTAACATCCCCTTGCAGGAATACGCCAGGTTTGTTTATCTGTTGGTCGGTTGGTGGACATTTGGGTCATTTCCACTTTTGTGGCCATTATGAATGAAGCTGCTTCGAACATTCATGAACAAGTGTTCGGTTTGGTCCCTGCCTACCTCTGCCTTTTTTTGGTGATTTCTGGCTGTGTCCTTAGGAGCAGAATTATTGGGTCACATGGTCATTCTGTGTTTAAGCTTCTGAGGACCTGCCACCCTGTTTTCCAACGTGGCTGCACTATTTTCTTTCTAAACCTTCATCCTAGGATATGTTTGTATTTATTTGAGAGAGAGAGAGAGAGAGAGAAGGAGTGAGAGAGAAACATCGATGTGAGAGAGAAACATGGATGGATTGCCTTTGTAAGCACCCTGACCGGGAGTCAAACCCACAACTTCCTGGTGTTTCGGGACAGTGCTCCAACCAGCTGAGCCACACGGCCAGGGCCCTGCACTATTTTCCACTCCCACCAGCAATGCGTACGGGTTCCAACTTCTCCAGTGGGTATTTTTGTGTGTGGTTTTTTTTTCCGTTCTTTTGGCCAATCTAGTGGATTCTAAGGGAAGCTCCGGTTCTCCGGGCGGTCCCCAGGGACGTGACTAACGCCACTGCCTGAAGGAGAGCTCACCCTACAGTTCCTTCAGTTACAGTCTGCTTCGCCTGGGGCCGTGGGACTCTGTGAGCAGTCCCCGGTGGGGGCTTGTGGCACCATCAGGAATGGGAGCTGTCCGTGTGCCACTGAAGAGGTTGGATCTTTTCCGCCCATCTTACTGCGTCCATCCGGGCGGCTTCGTGAAATGACACGGACTGGGTGGCTTGGGAGCAACCGACATTTGGAATTTGTGGCTCGCCGTTCTGGAGGCTGGGAAGTCCAAGCTGAAGGTGCCAGCGTGGCTGTGTTCCGTGAGGCTGTCTCCTGGTTTGGAGCCAGCACGCCGGCTCCCTCACGTGGAGGGCGGGCTCCAGAGTCTCTGTCCTAAGAGCATTCATTTCACTCCTGAGCGCTCCACCCTCGTGGTCTGAGCACCTCCAGCAGGCCCACCTCCTGACACCATCACTTTTGGGGGGGCTAGGATTTCAACAAGTGGATCGTGGTGTGGGGACACAGGCCATCAGACCACAGCACATCCTCCCTCCCCATTAGGAAGAGTCAAGGACAGTTTGCTCTCTGCTCGCCCTGGGAGGGCCAGGTCAGCTGAGATGACTGACCCCATGCATCCATGCCTGACCCCGCTGCCCCTATAAGTGACCTCCCCCACCCAGTGCCCCATGGGCTGAGTTTTTGCAAAGCACCTACCTATGGCCGGGGTCCAGCCGGGAGGGTCTTTCCCCAGCACGAACTGGCTTTGATCTCTTCCATCTTGATGACATTTAAGGTGAAGTTTTTTTGTTTTTTTGTGTGTTTTTTTTAAATATATTTTATTGATTTTGTACAGAGAGGAAGGGAGAGAGATAGAGAGTTAGAAACATCGATGGGAGAGAGTCATCGATCAGCTGCCTCTTGCACACCCCCTACTGGGGATGTGCCCGCAACCATGGTACTGCCCTTGACCGGAATCGAACCCGGGACCTTTCAGTCCCCAAGCCGACGCTCTATCCATTGAGCCAAACCGGTTTCGGCTAAGGTGAAGTTTTGCATTGAACTGCATGGGATAGCCAGGGCTGATTTAATTTTTTATAAATAAGGGATTTCACCCCCACACGTGTAAGTATTGGTCCAGTGGCCTTGAGGAGAAAGGTGATAAACCAGGGTCAGTGACAGAGGGGTGTCGGGGCGGGGCTGCGGGAGGAGCCCTGAACGAAGGGAATAGTATGTCTGCCGACAATGGGCAGTGTGTTCCCCTCCTCCGGAAGGCCTCACACGGAATCTCTGGGGTGGGAGACATTTAAGTTGTACATTGTATCCACACGAGCTCAGGGAGCGAGGTCCGGCTGTAACTGTGGGCCGCTGGCTCTGGGGCGGGAGCCCAGCGGCTTCCAGGCCTCCCGAGGCAGCTGTCTCGGCCTCGGCCACGTGTCACAGCCACCTGGCAAGCTTTAACACCGAGCTGGTAGGTCTGTGGTGGAACCCGGGCATCTGTGTTTTTAAATCTCCCTAGGTCTGTGGTCGGCAACCTCATTAGAGCAACTGTACAACAATTGAAATTTCTCGAGAGCCACTTCTGTGCATGGGCCACGAAGTTTCAATCGCACTGTATGTGCGATTGAGGAAGAGCCACACTCAAGGGGCCAAAAAGCCGCAGTTTGCCGACCTCTGCCCTAGGTGATGCTGGTGTGCAATCAGGATTGAGAACTGCTGTGCTTTTGATGGTCTGTGCTATGCTTAAACCTCGGGGTGTGGGGAGGGTGGAGGGGGGGGAAGGGGCGGGGAGAGCGGATGGTAAGAGAACAACCAAAGGACATGTATGCATACATATGAGCATAACTAATGGACATAGACATTAGGCAGGGGGTGGGGGAGCAGCCAGGGAGAGAGAGGTCAGTCGGGGGGGAAAGGAATCGTGTAATACTTTCAACAATTAAGAACTACTAGTAAAAATAAAAGATGCTGTGGAAAGTCATTTGGAATTCACACAAGGCTACAAGTGTTGTCTATACTCCCTTGTTTTGAAAGCTTTTAAACAATTGTCCATGTAAACATAGGCGTTTGATCCAAAAGTTTTAAATTTCAGGGCCTGTGTAAAATAATTCAAAAATTTAGAGAGAGAGAGAGAGAGAGAGAGAGAGAGTTACTGTGGTAGCGCATGGGACGTAACGGTGAAAAAAAAAAAAATCAGACATTGCCCTTGCCATAGTAGGACTTACAGTCTGGGACACCAACTTGTTTAGCACATAATTAATTAATGGCAACTGTGGTAAGTGCTTAGATTTCTGGAGGGCCAAAGAAGTCTCACTGATGCTATCACCTGAAAGCTGACATTAATGAGCGGGGAGCTAGGAAAAGAGCATCCCAGTCAACGGGACTGGCATGTGCAAAGGCCCTGGGGCAGGAAAGAGCTGTGTGTGTGTGTGTGTGTGTGTGTGTGTGTGAGAGAGAGAGAGAGAGAGAGAGAGAGAGAGAGAGAGAGAGAGAGAGACAGACAGACACACGACCTGGAAGACTAGCTGGCTGGAGCCCTTGAGCAAGGGGCTGAGGCCAGAGGAGGCTGCAGAGTGGATGGTGGCCTGCCATCCACGTCAGCCTACAGGGAGTCATTCTGATACGCTCACCAAGCGTGAGCTGCTCTGAGACTGATGTGAGCGGCCTGGCCTCTGAGTTCTGGAGCACTCCGCTGCACAGAGGCCTGGCTGGGTGGTCTGCTTCTCTCTCTGAGTGGGCCGGGCAGGAATCCCTTCTTCCAGAGGACTGGAGAGGCGCTGGGAGTCCCCCCCACATCTATAAAGCTTTCGGGCTACGGGGGGTTTTAGTTCAGGTCCCCGTCGCCCCCACACAGGAGAACTCACGGGACAGAAGGGCGTGCCCCCCCCCCCCCGGACTGCAGTCTCAGATCTCTCGTTGGATTGTTCATGCTCCCCACTGTGTCTTGGTGTTCCTGGACTAAATCCACAGATGTCACTCCTCCTCCTCCAGCTCCCTGGCCTCCACCTCCTCCTGGCTTTCCTCCTCTTCTCCCTCCTCCTTTTCCTGCCTTTAAAAGTCTGCGCCAACTCCTAATGCACAGTGGGTGGCACAGGAACGCTTCACACTTCATTTGGTCCCGCTCCCGTTTTAGAAGCTCCACAGTTTACATCTTACACCCCCTCCCTCCCCTGCCTCTCTCCGCTCGCCTCCACCTCCGCCTGGTGACCTGTGACCCTTAAAATGGCCCTGTGAGCGCCTTCCTCTTTGGTCTGGGCCTCTCCGTACTTGTATAGAGTGCTCTTTTCTGTATATTGATTGTTCCCTTCCCCAGGACTCTTACATCTTTTTTAAAATATATATATTTTATTAACTTTTTACAGAGAGGAAGGGAGAGAAATAGAGAGTTAGATATCGATGAGAAACATCGATCAGCTGCCTCCTGCACACCCCCTACTGGGGATGTGCCCGCAACCAAGGTACATGCCCTTGACTGAAATCGAACCTGGGACCTTTTAGTCCGCAGGCTGACGCTCTATCCACTGAGCCAAACTGGTTAGGGCAAGACTCTTCAATCTTCATTTCCCCCTAAACTCTGTCCAACGGCGTGGCGTGGAAGGCGGCGTTGGTTGCCCCCAGGGTGCAGAAGGGAAACCGAGGCCCGGACTCCCCGATGGCGTACCGGCTGTGGGTCCTTCCGGGGCTGTGTCCTCGCTGGTCCCATGGGAAAGAGATAAGTGAGATTTCCATCCTGCACGCCTGCCAGCTTCCCAGTCCAGCCCCCCACCTGGGCTTGTGGTGCTGGATAAGGCAGCGGGCCTCTGTTTCCTCCCCGGCTGATTGTCTTAGCTCTGTGCCGTCAGGTCTGAGAACTGCTCTGCTGGCCCGTGGACATGGTGGTGAGAAAAAGCAGGCACTGCCTCGGCCGGGTGGCTCAGGGCGATTAGAGTGTCATCCTATACCCCAAAAAGGTTCCAAGTTCGATTCCTGGTCAGGGCACATTCCTAGGTTTTGGGTTCAATCCCTAGTCAGTGTTTCTCTCTCTCTCCCCTCTCTCTCTTTCTCTCTCTCTCTCTCATCAATAAAAATATATCCTTGGGTGGTATTTTCTTTTTTATCAGACATTGCTGATGCCCCAGGAGGGCTTGTAGCTGTCTATGAAGTCATACACGCCTGGCCTGTATGAGGCCGTCAGGATGGCGTAGCCTTACATCTCCCCTGTCACCTGGGACTCGGCTGTTTGTCCGAGAGAACCCGGGCATTCCTGGTGCAGCCAGAACCAGAACTCTGCTGGCTGCCAGCCTGGCTCCTGGGGCGCCTACCCATAAGTCCCCAGGGGAGATTGACCTGGGAACACGGAGGTGTGGCTCGGTGAGGGATGGGCTGCTGCAGAGGTGGGGACCCTTGAGGGCACACACGGAGACATGGTGGGTCTCCAGGCCCCTTGGCCGGTCTGCGACGGCTGTCCCCTGTGCCCTTGCAAAGCTGTCCTGCAGCCCCTGTACTGGGTGGGAAGTCATTTCATGGATTCCTGTGGATACTCCAGTCCAGGGAGAGGCATGGCTGTCCCCACCCTCTGGTGTGAGGCGACAGGAGCGCGGCCCTGTGTCCCAGGCCTCCTGGGAGCCAGGCAGTGTGCTCGGTGTGGGACCCACGTGCTTGCTGCGGGCCGGGACCACTGCAGGGAGGGCACTGCTCACCCGTCTTACCGAAGAGTGGCCAGTGAGGGATGGGAAGGAGGTGAACCCGGGTTTGATGTTCTGTGCATTAAAGTGTATGGCCTGTCAAGTCTCAGCCGTCCTGAGGCTCCTCCCGCCGAGAGCTTAATGATAGGATGCTCGCCCACCTCCCCACGCCCACACTCACTGACAGCCTCGGTCGGCACTGACCAGCCAGTGTCACCACTGGCCCAGTTGGGTTTAGCCAGGTTGCTGCCGTTGAAGAGAACATAGATGAGCCCCAACACTAGTATAAGTGGGTGCCAGCCTAGGATAAGGGAGGAGTGAGCAGGCTGGCACCCGATTTTCCTGGTATCGTCTTCAGCACTTTTTAAAGAACCTGCACGTCGTTGATGCTTGCCCTGAAGACAGCAGTGACGGAAGCGTGGGCTAAGGTCAGAATCCCACTTGGTCCTGTTAGAACCTCTTTCCTGGCTGGAGTGGGCGGGCCGTGCTTCTCCTCACAGGACCTCTGCCCAGGTTCTCTGCCGCTCTTTGGTTTCGCTAATTTATTCTTTGGGCTCAGATTAGAGACTGATTCCCTGGGGCAGACCCCTGGCCCTTTCCCGTGCTTGGTCTATCATAGGCTTTTATAGCAGTAGCCCCCTTTGATAGGGCATATCCCTATTGTAGTTAGAGTCTTTTTTTAACCTGTAAACATCGGTTCCCCCCACTAGACTATCAGCTCCATGAAGGCAGTGGCCGCATTGGTCTTGACTGTTGTACGCTTAGCACCTTGTACATGCCTGGTACATATAATACTAGCCTCGCAGTCAACATGAGATGGATGGGTGGGTGGTTGGATGGGTGGATTGAGCTCGTTACCTTCCTTTCCTTTTCCTGAAGCCCGGCCAAAAGGCTCTTCTTAGCAGGGGTGGGGGACCGTGATGACCTGATGCTATGTCTCTCTGGGGCATCTTGAGAACCCTAAGGGCTAGCCAGGCACCTGGCATACATCAGATGGCCAGTACAAGGTGATGAAGCCGAACGCTTGCCCTTGAGACTAGCCGCTGCTGTGAGGGACCTGGAGAGCTACTTTCCCATGTGGAGGGTAAGGACAGCGCCGTTCTTCACCGAAGCGCAGGGAACTGCCTCTCTGCTTCCCACCATGCCGTGGTCTGCTATTCAGGTCGCCAATTACTATATTGACTTATTTGCACGTAAATAGTTATTTCCATAACCTTCTCTTGGCCAACATTCAGAGATAATGATATACAATCTTTGTAACGTCACAGACACGGCTTCAAAAGCATTCTGTTGCTTTTGGAATGCTTATGATGTGCTTATCGCTCGAATTTCATGAGCAACAAAAACTCCCAAATTGCAGATGATTTCGCATTTGAAGCCGGAGTGAGCGTGTGTGTGTGTGTGTGTGTGTGTGTGTGTGTGTGTGTGTGTGTGTTTGCATTTTTTCTTCTTAAAAAGACTTTGAAAAGAGGTGTTTTTTTCCGGTAGAGTTATTTCCTTATAAAGTTTAAAATAAGAACTACTGAAGAGCTGAGAGCTTAGAGGAGTGAGTACTTTCCCTTAAACATTCAAATGGGTGAGAATGACTTGTAATCTCTTCCTTAAGTATTAAGGCAATAGCTACTCACAGGCTTTTTTTGGAGCTGGCTGCCACAGACAAAGGATTTCGAAAAAAAATTTTAAAAATCATTTTTATAGCATTAAATAGGAGGAACGAACACCAGCAGCTCAGCTGCCCCAGCATTTTGGAGATGATTACTTTCAGGCCGGGCTTCTCCCAGAGGGTCAGGAGTCCCAGAGGGTCAGGAGTCCTGGATGGAGCAGGACAGGGCTGCAGGCACCGCTCTGACCAGGGCCCGTGAGCTCCCTGCTCCTGCTCCCCGAACCCACTGCCTCTGTCCATCACCCCACGCGCACACGTTCCCAAAGTCCCTGCCGTGGCTCTCCTTCCCGGAGAGCGACTCATGGACTCTCTGAAGGCGAGTCCAGAAGGCAGATTGGACATTTTTCTTTCTGGCCACCCTCTTGGAACCGAGACCAGTCAGACATCTCGGGAAAAGGGGCTCTCTATAAGCTCTCGTTAGAGTGATGCTACTCAGCTGTGGTTCGTGGGATGGCGCTGGCCTGCCAACGTCGCTGGTCCATAATGAAGTACAGATATTGGGAGTAAGCACTTCGAAACTTTCATACTGATGTGACCGTCATTTGTTGAATTGAACAATTAAAAAGAAGGCTTGAATATTTCTTATTTTATTTTTCTAGTGGCCCATTTTCATTATCCTCTATAATAAGAGACTAATATGCAAATTGCCCCCTAGAGACCGGGAGTTCAACCGGGGGGCGGGGCCCGCCGCCCAACGGGTCTGTGGCCCTTGCCCCTGTGCACAAATCCACGCACCGGGCCTCGGGTGTTTTATAGGAGTGTTCATTTGTGATGGGTTGGAAAGTAAAGACACTGGCCCTTCATCGCAAATACAGTAGTAGTTTGAGAAGCCTTGTGCTGTCGACGTGTAAGCGGACTCTGCCCGCCTCCCCTGTGGGACAGGTGGGCTGTTGAGTGAATTTGGGGAAGTCACAGCACTTGCCACATTATACTGCAACGAAAACTAGTCTTTCTGGGCTGTTTCTTGAGAAGAGCCGGGACTGCGTAGAGCCCTGCCTGGCACTGGAGGGCGTGGGAAACATCGTCCAGTGTAGGCCTGCCTGAACCCAGCGACTCTAGAGTGGTGAGGCCGTCCCCGGGAAGTCCCAGGGCTTCTGGGTAGTGTCGTCTGGGGTTGGTGATGGAAGGCTGGGAGCAAGCGATGAAGAAGTGACCTCTCCTCCTCTTGTTCCCACAGAACCAGGTCTCCTCTGCCCACCTGCCCAGCAGCATGAGAGCAGCATGACCGGCCGGCCGCAGGAGAAGCCCCCAGAGCCAGGCCCCCAACTCAGCCGTCTGCTGCGGAGGGCACGGTGAGCTTGCGTAACCCTTCTCCTGGAAGGTGTAGGGGTGTTCGTCGTAACGGATTCTATATGCTTTTTCAATCTTTCCCCCTGGAGCCGGCTTTCGGAGACGCTTCCACACGACTCTCCCTTCCGGTGTGAAGATGGCTGCCTGGCTCTGCTTTCCTGTCTTGTATAAATTCTCCCCCAGACCCTGACGCCACTCACCTTGTCCTCTCGTTCCCTCCGTGCGGGGAAGGATTTCATTACCTGCAGTCGCTCACTTAGCCCGGGCTGTTCCCCAGAGAGAACCCTTTATCCACTAGTCATGGTGCAGCTGGTCCTCGAGGAACGTCATTTCCTTCACCACCTTTCCAATACAGCCTTGCTGAGATGCTGTAGCCACTTAACTCTTGTTTATATTCATTTCGCCTCCGGTAAAATCGGTTTCGTTTTACTTCGTTTCACTTGAAGTCGAAGAACCAGTCAATGATTTAAGTGAGGACTTGCTGTGCGCATGAAGAGCTTCCTCTGTGACCATCGCCGTGCTAGACTCTAGATCAGTGGTTCTCAACCTTCCTAATGCCGAGACCCTTTACTACAGTTCTTCATGTTGTGGTGACCCCCAACCACAAAATTATTTTCATTGCTACTTCATCACTGTAATGTTGCTGCTGTTACGAATCATAATGTAAATATTTATGTTTTCCGATGGTCTCAGGCGACCCTGCTAGTCACAACCCACGGGTTGAGAACTGCTGCTGTAGAGCCTAAGACCATCGGAAAACACAGATGTATACATTATAATTCATAACGGTATCGAAATTACAGTTATGAAGTAGCAACAAAAATAATTTCATGGTTAGGGGTCACCACAACATGAGGAACTGTATTAAAGGGTCATGGCATTAGGAAGGTTGAGAACCACTGCTCTAGGTGCATCAGTGAACAAGACAGAGTCTCTGTCTTTTTTAAGAAAATATAGGTTTGGATCCTTCAAGAGAGTTTGAAATAAGCATTAAACCACTTCTGTGTGTTCCTTCTTTATATTTTGTCTCTTTCCAGCTTTTTTCTTAAACGTTTCATGAATGAAAAGCATGAGTATTCTGTAATTATTGAATACTAGAGGCCCGGTGCACGAATTCGTGCACGGGTGGGAGGCCGGCAATCAGGGCCAATCAAGGCCATTTCGCCCAGTCCGTATTGGGGCAGTCAGGGCCAGCGGGTGGGGGTGAGGGGAGACTGTGGGAGGTTGGCCAGTCAGGAGGGGAGGGACTGATCAGGACTGGCAGGCCATGGGGAGGGACCGCAGGAGGTTGGCCCACCACGGGAGGGTGACTGTGGGAGCACACTGATCACCAGGGGGCAACTCCTGTGCTGAGCATCTGCCCCCTGGGGTCAGTGCGTGTCAAAGTGACTGGTTGACTGGTCGTTTGGTCATTCAGTCGTAACAGTCGCTTTTAGATAGATAGATAGATAGATAGATAGATAGATGTTTTTCTATATATAAGCATCTAAGTTAGTTCACTGTACTGTTCAACTGTTCAACTCATCTATAATATGTTCCTTTCTGATTTTGTTTGATTAATCTATTACTTATTAAGAGAAATGTGCTAAAAATCTCCCATTGGATTTGTCAATTTCTCCTTGCAGTGCTGAAAATTTTGCTTTATGTATTTTAAAGCAATTTGGTGCAAAGATGTATAGACTAAGTGTATATCTTATTGATGAATTGGGATTCATTTCTACCATCTTTACATACTTTCCATTTTTTCTGCCTTTTTTTTTTTTTTTTAACTTGAGGTATTTTCATCTCCCTTCCTATTTTTCCCCCCAGAATCACATACTCATTTATTTTCCAGTAAAAAAAAAAATACAATAAGCATTCATCTGTCTGGACATCCATATTTATGTGTGTTTTGCATTTTCTGAAATGAGAGTGAATTTTTTTTAGATTCTATCATTAAAAAAAAGATCAATGTTGACATATTATATGTGTCCCCTTACCCTCCTCAGTTTGCCCTTCATCCACCTCCACCTTATCTTCTTATTTGGTAGTTATATGATCTGTATCTATTCTTTCAGTGGTCACCCATCTATTTTAATAGATAGATAGGTGACAAAGTCTAAAATTAATCGGTGTCTTTACCTTCCTTCCAGACAGTCAAGAACCATAAATGGCTTTACTTCTAACCACTGCCTCTCCGTGTGCACAGAGCTACTACCCTGTGTTTTTATCCTATCCTGTTTTCACCCTCACGTTAGACATCATTGTTTCATACAGCGTTTGTATAGACTGCCCACACACTTAATACTTTTGTCACCGTTCTTTCGTGAACCCGAGATACTGTTCCTTCCTTCTAACATAAATCTATTAGCATCATCCTTTAGTGAGACACTATTGGTAGTAAAGTCTCAAGCTTTTTTTTCTTTTGGTTTGGCGTGGTTCAGTTTTTTTTTGTTTTGTTTTGGTTGGCTTGAAATATCTTATTTTGCTCTGGGTTTTGAAAGGTAGCTTTACTGGATATAGTCTCTTAGGTCATTGATGTTGTTAGTCCACGGCCCTGGCTCAGAATGCTGCTGCTGAGAAACTGGCTGTCCGCCTGATTGCTGTTCCTTTGTACCTGGCCCGGCGTTTCTCTCCGGTTATGTTCAAGAGACTGTTGTTTTCTTTGGTGTTCTGGAGCTTCACCGTGGTGTAATGAGGAGTACACTTCTCTGTCTTTACTCTGCGTGGTGTTCGTGGGGCTTCCTGGAGCTGAAGATGAGTATCTTCCCACAATTCTGGAAAAGTCCCCACCTTCGTTTCTTTGAATATCACCTTTTCCCCATTCTTTCTAATATCTCCTTCTGGGACTCCAGTTAGACGTATGGTAGACCTTCTCATTCTATTCCCTGTGCCTTTTATCCTTTATTTCATATTTTAAATCTCTGTCTTTCTGTGAACTCTGAACCATTTCTTCGGATCTGTCTTCCATTTGATTAATTTATCCTGTGCCTCAAAGGCTCTCTAATTCATCCATTGAATTTTTTCCTTTCAGCTCCTTTTTGTATTATTTCTAGAAGTTCTGGTTCATTATTTTTCAGATCTGCTTGGTGATTTTCTGACCTCTTATTTCTTGTCCATATTGCACATTTCTTTCTCCATTTCTCTAACATATTGAAGTAGCTGTTGGAAAATGGTAGGATCCCATGTCCAGTAATTCCGGAGTCTACCATCTCTACAGGCCCGAGTGTGCCGCTGTTGTATCTACCTCCTCGCTCTTCTGTTGTCTCTGTGAGCTGTGCATTTTCATTGCCACTTTATCTTTGAGAATTCTTTGAGGTCCGGGTTGACATTGACTTTTCTGGGGAGGATTTGCATTAACTTCTGCTAGTCATCTGGGGGCACTACCAACCAAAAAGCACTTTGGTGTTTTGTTTTTGTTTTTTTTGTTTGTTTGTTTGTTTTGTTTTGTGTGTGTGTATGTGTGTGTGTGTGTTTGTATTTGTTTTGTTTTTGTTTTTTACCTGAGGCTCTTCTGGCTACAGACGTGGCCTGAACTCAAACTGCAAACCTGTGCAAAGTCCAGCTTTCGGCACATATAATAATTTCGACAATGACTTCCCGCAGCGCAACGCCATTCTTGCCGCGCCTTTTGCGTAACGCTGGGTCTCCCACTCATGGCGGGGGGGGGGGGGGGGGGGGGGGGGGGGGGGGAGCCGCTCCCCTGGGAAACAGAATGTCTGGGAGCCTCAGGACAAAGGCTGGTTTCGCTCCAGGATGGCCTCCAAAGGCTCCTGCTTTCGGTTGGTGTTTGGTCTTGGAAGAATCCTTCCATTTGTACCGGCTCAGCAATGTGTGTACAATTTGTATACTTTAAATTTTATCCAACATTTTATTTGCTTCCATTGGGAAGGGCAAGTCGGGGACCTGGCTGAAAAGTGTATCTTTTTTGTCGTCCCCCCCCCCCCCCCGTGGCTCTGGGGGGCAGAAATGACTATTCCCTGTTCACAGGAGAGCAGGCCCAGGCGCAGAGAGGACCGGGCAGGGACTGCCATCACAGGTGCAGTAGGTGCGGCCTGGGAAGCAGTGTGTCCCTCTCCGCTCTCCTTCCTCCCCGAAGAATGACTGGCCGCTTTGGGGGGGATTCGCTTTATGCTCGCCAAGGAGATGAGCTCCTACCAGGACGCTTTAAATAGTTGGAACAGCTCTGTAACATGTGTTTATGAATCTATTGTTTATCTTCCCTGAGAGAGGAAATGGCTTCTGCATATTTTGTGGCTTCTTTCTCTGGCGTCACCAGCACTTTTCCTGCCTCATTCCCGCTCTGCACACCCTCCCGGACCCACAGCCAGTCCCACATGCACCTCCCCCTGGACCCCAGCTGCTTCCTGTCCTCATGCTGCTCTCCCCTTCTTCTTCTCCCAAGTCCCCATGTCCCCAGTCTCCCTGCTATTGGATTTTCCGTCTCATGGACCGAGGGGCATGGAGGTGAGACGTTGGGAGCCTGGGGGCAGAGAGAAAAGCTGAGTTTGAACCTAACTCTGCCACTCACTAGCTTCGTCTCTCTGCGCTTCGGTTCCTTCATCTGTCACATGGGGACAAGGACCAAATGAGTGGATGTACATAGAGCTCATCCCATGAGCTCGGAGCACAGACGCAGTCTGCGGTGTAACTAACGTTGCTGTGGTTGCCTGCAGGCCCTGCTCTCACCCAGCCACGATTCCCCGCTGGCGGATGAGAGGTGATGAAGGCCACGGTCAGTGAGAGATTCCCAGCCTCACTGTTCTGTTTTCAAGTTGTTGTTTTTTTGTTTGTTTGTTTGTTTGTTTTGTCTTTTAAATAATACGAGGGAAAACAGAACACACTGGCCTGGCTGCGTTGGCACAGGTTCTAGAAATGGGGCAGCGCCCAGCACCTCGGCCTCCCTTCCAGCCCCTCTGCCACGGAGCCACGAGGGGGCTGGTGCCTCAGTCACTGGGGCGCTGCCCTGTGGGACCCTGCTGGACGCCTGTCTGGGGGAGGGTAGGGAATCTTTCCTGTCCATTTCACTTCGTTCTGATGTGGCACCTCCCTTCACACACTCCCTTCTAGCAAGTGGCTTTCTGCTGCTCAGGTTTGCATCACTTCCTGATCTGATATCGATCAGGCAACAACGCTTCTCAGCGCCGCTATTTGTGGCGCTCCGGCTGTGTACAGTGGGTACGCGGCATAGGAAACGCACAGGGTGACCGTGACCCTAAAACTGCTCTAACAGACAAACTCCGTTAGTTTAAAAAAAGGCTTTCTGGCCAAAACGTGCACCAATGATAAACCGTCTCCATGAGGTTAGGTGTCAAGTATTCATAGTGGGTGTCCAAAGGGAGAGCACCCTACCTCTGAATGGTCAGGGATGTGGGGGAGGGAGATTAGAGCTGGCCGGACGGGGCAGGTAGGATGAGGCAGCTGAGGAGGAACCTGGTACCTTCTGGGTGGAGAAGTGTGAACCGAGGCAAGAGCTTCCTCTGAGACCATCACCGTGCTAGACTCTAGATCAGTGGTTCTAGATCTGCGGGATAGGAAACGCATAGGGTGGGCCATGACCCTAAAACTGCCTCCTCCTGAGCCGGTGAGACGCGGGGGGACCGTCCAGCCCCACAGAGGACCTCGGGGCCCCGCTGGACAGCCCCCTCCACGAGCAGACCCGAAGCCCAGAGAAGCTCTGCAGCTGCTGTTCGGGTTTCCCCGGTGCTTTTGACCACATGGCCATGAGCACGGTGGCCTCGAGCGGAGTTGCATTTGGCTTCTAACAGATGCTTCCGTTCGTTCCAGGCCACCAACTCGCTTTTGTAAAACAGGAATTGGCACTTTTCTTCAAGGAACATTCAGGCTGTGACACCAAAAGGTGTCTGGAGGCAACCACTCTTCCTTTTGCAAGGGTTGCTCAGGTATCCCCAAGGGGGAGGGTTTCTGGGAGCCTGGGTGCTGATGGTTGGCTTTTGCAGGGGTGGGGGGTGGGGGCTCCCAAAATAATGTCCGGGATGTTCTGCCCTTCCCCCCCGCCCATCCCGCCTGCAAACCTCAGTCTATGAACAGCCTCTCTCCCTACATGCCTCCTGCTTCCTGTCCCGCCTCCACGCTCATTACTCAGAGCTGTGAGCCGAGATTGATTACTTACTCCAGTGTCAGCAACCTCGTTCGTCAATAGAGCCAAATATCAACAGTACGATGATTGAAATTTTCTTTGGAGAGCCGAATTTTTTAAACTTAAACTTCTTCTAACGCCACTTCTTCAAAATAGACTCGCCCAGGCTGTAGTATTTTGTGGAAGAGCCGCATTCAAGAGGCCAAAGAGCATGTGGCTCTCGAGCCCCAGTTTGCCGACCGCGGACTTACTCCACCTCACTGGCCTTGCCCAGGAGGAACTCAACTGGTAGATTGTCGGTGATGCCTCCACGTTGTCAGCCGAGTCTTGCACATTCGAAACAAGGGATTGTCCTAAACTCAGAGGTGAAGTTTTCCAGAACCAGGAAGTTGGGACACTTGATGTCGGGGCTCTCTGAGGAGTTTGGGGAGCTGGGGTTATTGTGGCTATTGAGACGGGGGGCTCCCGGGCAAAGGACTCTTGCTTGCACGGCCACGTAAAAGCCAATGGAATCTGTTATAATCTGAGTGTTTACGTGCTGCGTGGAGATTGGCCATTAGTGCTTCGCTGTTGGGCGGTCTCCCTTCGAAAAAATATTTTTTAAGCTTTTATTATACTAATAGTGTGTATTTTCTAAGTATATAAAAATATTAAAACACTCTAGCTGGAGCTTAAGGTGCTCTGATAAGCTCTTCCACTCACCCTGTTCAATGGCAGAGCTGGGACTAAAATCCAGCGCTCTCCACCATGAGGCTGGGATTCCTAGGGGTCAGGGGTCAGGGGTCAGTGGTGGGAAACCGTCCTGTCCCAGCTCCTGGCTCAGGATTGTGGGGTGTCCCTGAAACAGAGTCTGGGAAGGTTCCTTCAGCTGAGCCTTCACAGGTCAGAGCCACAGGGACTTCCTTGGGGTTCCATCGGGTCCGAGCCCCTCGCTCTGCGGAAGCTGAGTCTGAGGTGTAGGGAGGGGAAGTCATTTGCCCAACAAGGTCACAGGGCCAGTCTCCTTCTCTGCCTGGTCCGGGTTATCTCTACTTTGGGTTTGCATTTCCTGAATACACAGCAACCGGGTGGGGGCGGGGTGGAGGGCGGGGGAAGTGAGCTTGAAAGAGCCCCATCTAAGGTTTGAATTTCCTGTGAGTGTCCCATGAAGAGGGCAATGACCCGTGTGCGCAGTGAGGGGACGGGGAAGTTGGTTTAGGTCCAGGGGACCAAGAACGGAGGGAAAAGGAGCTGTTCAGATGTGACGGTTTCGTTGTTAGAATGGAAAGGATTTGTTTCTTTGCCCTTCTGGGATGCCTTCCTGCTTGTGTTTCTGGAGAACACTCAGGCCACGTAGAGGCGCTGGTCTCATCGGAGTGGCAGTGGTTTTGTGGTTTCTGGGGGTTCTCTGGCCTCTGGCTCTCGTCTCCGTCTGTCTTCTCCCCCGTCATGTGATCCTTTGGAGAACTCTTCCTCCCTCGGAGCTTCCATAGTGTAGTCCCAAGCGCACTACAGCCGGTGGGCGTGGGAGTGTCCCCCACTGCTCAGGGTTAGGGTGGCCTCGTTTCCTCTTCTCCAGCGTCTGTGAGGCTGACGTGAGCTCTGAGGGGGTAGGAGCTTCCACCAAGAGGGCTCTCGTTTGCCCACCAGGTCAGGTAGCAGGTGTGGGCCACCACGCCCCTCCCCCCCCAGCCTGCTCGCCTGGACAGCCCTGCCTGACGAGAGTCCCAGTCCCTTAAAGGGGGCCGTTTGTGTGGGGGGTTTTCGGCAGGCAGAGAGGCAGATGTGGACAGAATCACTGCCAAGTTCCGGGAATCGGAGAGCTGGGGGCCCCCTTGAGACAGGAAAGAAAGCAGACTGTCTCCTTATCGGTGTCACGGAGGGAGTGAAATGACTCTGGCCAGGGAGCCGGGGCGCCCCCCTGTACACTTTCTTACTTAGTGAAAACCACAGAGATTGTAAGCGTAGATGGCCACTGGAGGAGGACTTCTCCTTTCCTCTCCTGGGGTCTCGGGCTGCTGGAGAGCTGGGCCCCGGAGAGCAGACAGCGTCTTCGTTACCAGTCTTCGCGCTGGCAGCGTGCCCGACCCGGCCACACTCAGTCCCTCGTGGGCACCCCCTGAATCGCACGGGCCCCTGGCGAACCGCGGGGCTCTCTCGCCGAGGCTGACCTGCCCCAGAAACCTCCTCCACCAACGGGCAAGCCACACAGGCACCCACACTCCTGGCGTCTCTCTGCTTAGCTCCGTGTCGGCAAACGGCGGCTCACGAGCCACGTGCGGCTCTTTGGCCCCTTGAGTGTGGCTCTTCCACAAAATACCACGGCCTGGGCGAGTCTATTTTGGAGAAGTGGCGTTAGAAGAAGTGTAAGTTTAAAACATTTGGCTCTCTAAAGAAATTTCAATCGTTGTCCTGTTGGTAGTCGGCTCTGTTGGCTAATGAGTCTGCCGACCGCTAGCCTAGTGACCCATGCACGAAGTCACTGTTTGTCTTTCCCTGGTGCCCGGGGTCTCTGTCATGGAGACGGGCAGTGTCCCCCGAGGCAGCAGAGCTTTCAGGGGGCGGGGAAAGGGGTTGTTGGTCCCAAGGGGCCCAGGCTACTGAGGTCTCCCTCTCTCCTGGGTCCACTTCTACCTGTTCCCGCCCCCAAGCTCCGTCTGCTCATTGAAATAAAGGGAGGGCTGCAGGTTTCCCTGGAAACAAGTAACCAAACTGATTCGATCACAGCTGAGTCATTGAGCCGGACCCACCCTGTTCCCAAGGCAAAACCAACCACAGGAGCCCCACCACGTGGTGAGTCCTCGCTGAGGGCCACGCTGGTCCCGTGCAGTCTCCAGTTTAATCTTCTCCAAAAGCCTGAGCCAGAAGGTAGTGTTATTCCCCTTTTACAGATGTCAAACCTGAGGCTCAGGAAAAAGGATTGGATGGGCCTGTGGGCTCTCCCTTTGCTAGTGGAAGGTTAGGATTTGAACTCTGATCTTCCGACTCCAGAACTGGTGATCTCGGTACTTTTGTGAAGACAGTGCCTGCCACGTAACCCCGTGGTTTATCTCCAGCGACAGTTCCTAATGAGTAAAAAAAAAAAAAAAAAAAAAAAAACATGTTCCAGATAGCTGGAGCTCAGCCCTTGATGCCTAGAACGTTTTTTGGAATAAAATACATCAGTTTATTTTTCATAATTCCAAGTTCATGTGGGCCACAAAAAAACAAAAGCATCGATTTTTATAGAAGCATAGGTTTATTTCTATAGAGCCATGCTGAATACAAAGGGCTAAAATAAATGAGTCATCGTTAACATAAAATAATAGAACATTTAAATGAAAATTAATAGTTTTTCTTGAACATTAACTTACCAGACACTGAATAACTGCACAAATTAAGAAGCATAACACAAATAAACCTATTTTTTTTTTGTTCTCCAAAAGGGAAATATTTCCTGTTGCACACACCAAACAAGTCACTCCCAAGACGAATGACGTGGCAATTGGCTGCTAAAATATTCGCTGCTGGTATTAGTGGAAAGAAATGGCGCACCTGTGCGTAAGGTGCATAAAGGAAAGGAAAGCAACACGACTATAGTAATCAGTCATTAGCAAACGTTGTAGTTCATTATTAATGACGGGTGGCCCGGTGCACAGATTCATGCACATTGAAAGGAAATTAATTGGAAGAAAGATCTGTGTGGTAAATGTTTATTTTTAAATTGCCAGTCTGTGTCATATGTACCGGCCAGTCGGCCGGTCCATCAGATGGACAGTGGATCACTTATCCATATATATATATATATATATATATATATATATATATATATATATATATAAATTGTGTATAACAGGATATTGTAAAAATAAGTTATGAAATTTTTATTAAAATGTTGCTTTATAGTGGCTGGACTGCAAAAATATTTGTTGTGGGCCGCATGCGGCCCTTGGGCCCTGAGTTTGACATGCGTGCGCCAGAGGGTTGAAGATTATTAGGTGCTGATAGCCAGAGCCCCAGGGTGTGTGTGTATACTATGGGATAAATTAGCTCTCTGCCACCCTTCAGGAGTCAAGGACAGAGCAGGGAAGGTCCACCGCGGGAGGGGGGTGGGGGGGAGTTGCTTGATGCTCCTCAGTTCTGCAGTGGGTGTACCAGGGACGCTGCAGAGGGTCAGTATCATCCTGGCACCCGAGGGTGGCGCCCTAGCCCTCTGTTGCTGATTGTGTGACCTAGGGCAGGTCATCTCCTGCATGTGAATTCCTCCTCTTTTTAAAAAAAATATATATATTTTATTGATTTTTTTACAGAGAGGAAGGGAGAGAGATAGCTAGAAACGTCGATGAGAGAGAAACATCAACCAGCTGCCTCCTGCACACCCCACACCATGCCCACAACTAACATACATGCCCCTGACCGGAATAGAACCTGGGACCTTTCAGTCCGCAGACCGACGCTCTACCAATGAGCCAAACCGGTTTCGGCGAATTCCTCCTCTTTCAAATTAAGTCATTTTGACCTCCCTGGTTTGTAGTGGGGACAAAATAAAATAGTGGATGTCTGAACATTCCAGAATGTTCCCATTGGCTGCGAGGGCACGCACATCCTCCCATGGACTCCTCGGTGTCCCCGTCAGAGGCTCCACATTGGGCCAGAGAGGGACTCTGAGCTGCTTGGTGTGCGTCCTAAAGGAGTTCTCACAGGGCCCGTGAGGGACCGTCTGAGAATGTTCATCACAAGCAGGCAGGCAGGAAAGTGTTAGTGTGAGGGGCCGCCCCTAACGCTGGGCCACTCCAGCTCCCTGAGATGGGGATGGCTCCTTCTCCTCTGCTCTGCCTCCTGTACACGGGGCTGGTGTTTGACAAACTCGCCTAATGCATTTCATAAACAGTGAGTGAATCTGCTTCGGGTACACACCGCTTGTGGCACAGTGGGACAGGAGGAGAGGCAGTCACACATGGTACTCAGACAGCGGATGCCTGTAGACCCTACATCTAGTGTTGGCTGGAAAACAGCCCCCAGTGACCGGCCTGGTGGAGTGATGTTTCCCAAAAATAAAAGGGTGCGTGCCTGGGCCTGGGAAGCCCTCCCTGCAGGTTTGGTCCTCACAGTGTCTCCACAGTCTCTCTGCAGGGCCCCGGGTTTGTAGCAGCAAAAGGAAGTTGTTTTGGCAAGAAATTGGGACAGTGACCAGCAGGATGTGTGTCTGGAGCAAGTCCGGCCAGGTTCGGGGGCTTCCCGGGGGGCAGGTAAATGGTTCCAGAGGAGGGAGCAAACCCGGGAAATGGCAAGAGTCCCTCCTAATTCCCCGAGGCTGCTTAGTGTGTGTGTGTGTGTGTGTGTGTGTGTGTGTGTGTGTGTGTGGTTTTGTTGTTTTTTTCAAAGATTAAGGGAGAGGGAGATAGGAAGAAACATCAAGGATGAGAGCGAATCATCAATTGGCTGCCTCTTGCACGCCTCCCACTGCGGCTCAAGCCTTCCACCAGGGCCCCTGCCCTGACGGAATCGAACCGTGACGTTCCACCACTGAGCCACACCGGCCGAGCCCCTCTCTGAGGAAGAAGGTGCCCAAAAGTCTTAGAGCTCCGAGCCAGTGGGGCCTGTCATTGCCCGCAGATGGGGCCCCTGTTGCTGCCCCATCAGAATGCCTGGGGGACCTCCCGTCTGACACGCAGGCAGGAGAGCCAGGCACCCGCAGACACCTGGCACGGGCAGCACCGAAGACTGCTGCCCAGCGAACCTGCTGCCCAGTAACCTGAGCTGTTTTCCAGAAAGCGGGGGTGGTTCCCCGGAGACACCCAGCCCATTCCCGGGGCCCGGGTACCCAGGGGCTTTTGATTTCCATAGAGTCTGATGTCTCCGAAGGCTGCAGACCACGCCAAGCCTTTTGCTCCACTTGGGAATTGAACCCCTGAACTCTGGGGGTGGCCCCGGGTGACGTGCTGGCCTCTCCCCTCCCCAGCACCCCGCAGTAGAAGCCAGTCTAGCCTGCTGCAGGCTCTCTCCGCAGCTCAGCAAGCAGGTGTGGGCTTGAGGGGCATCACCAGCACCCCTAGATGCTCTGCTTGTGTTTTCTTAGGTTTACAATTCACTCTGATGCTGGCGGGGGGGGGGGGGGGGGGGCGGACACGCCAAGGAGCCTAGATCTACCTGCCAACCAGCACCCCTTCCCCTCTCTCTCCCCCTACTCTCTCCCCCTGCCCCGGAGCGTCATCAGAGCGGCTGGGGGAACTCTCCCAGGACAGCTGCGGGGATGAGCATCCTCTCTTTGGCCCACGTCCCAAGTGCTCATTCATGAGACCTGAGCCCCTCGTCCTCGGGGGCCGGCCCGGCGTGGAGAACCCGCCCTGCAGGCCCAGACCCTCCAGCGGGCACCCCACGGAGGCCCTCCCTGAGTTCCTACCAGACGGGGTCCGGCCACTGTGCATCCTGGTCCCTGGCTGGAGTGACTCCCCCCGCCTGCAAGACCCTCCTCCAGCCCTTCCGTGTGAAATGTCTTGGAATCTTTAGGAAGCCTTCCCCTGCGCCCGCAGACCGTGAGCTTGGGGACACAGGATCGCGGGCTTTGTCGCCCCCGCAGCGCCCTGGCACAGCAGGTCCGCAGTGTGAGTCTGTAGGAAAGACAGGACAGGGCACGGATGCCCGGCTCCGGGCCCTGAGGGCACTGGCCATGGTCTAGTCAAATGTGGCATAAATCCGGTTGCTGGTGGATCCTGAGATTCTCCTGCTTGTAGCAGCTTCTCCTGAAGAGGAACGTGTGACTACGAAGTAGCCAGGGTTTGGGTCAGCCCGAAATGCGTGTGCATTGTTCAGGTGTCTCCCTGCCTCGCTCCCCTCTGCAAACCTCTTGTCAGCCTCAGCTCTCCGATGCCCCTCTCACCGCACACGCTTCAGAATCAATGCCACGCCCCACGTGTGGAAGGGGGCGGTGTGAGAAACTATATCCAGGAGCATGTCGACAAGGCCCCCTCAGACCATGGCTCCTCCTCCAGGAAGCCCCCCGAGACTCCTACAGCCCCTGCTTCTCTCCCCATGTCCTCAGCTTCCACCCGCCGTGCCTGCGAGGAGGGGCGAGGGGCGGCATGTGGCAGTCCCCAGGGAAGACAGTGCTCATTGCCCGGGAGAGCACAGCGACAGTGAGGACCAGGAGCAATCAAGTGAAATGGCGTCACTCTTCACTTCCTGATGGAGAACAGGCCCCTGGAAGAGACGTCCACACGCCCCCCTCGGCGGGTTCTCAGACTCCCTCCTGATCCCCGGGCTTGGAGGGAGCGGTGGATGCCACAGGGCGAGGCTGAAGGTTGGAGAAACTGATGCCCCTTGCTGCCAAAGGAAGCCTTGAAATTGCCCCCGAAGCCTGGCCGGTGTGGTTCAGTGGTTGAGCGCCGACCTATGAACCAGGAGGTCATGGTTTGATTCCCGGTTAGGTCTAGTACTCTGGTTGCAGGCTCCATCCCCAGTGTGGGGCATGCAGGAGGCAGCCTATCGATGATTCTTTCTCATCGTTGATGTTTCTATCTCTCTCTCCCTCTCCCTTCCTCTCTGAAATCAGTAAAACATAAAAACAGAGCGAGAGTCCTCATGAAATGGGCACAGGGAGCAGCCGGGCCACGAAGGAGCCAGGCTCAGCCGTCTCTGCGTGGAGGGAGGCTCTGGCGCCGACCGCTGCTGCTGGCAGAGCTCCGGCCTGGTAATTGGGTTACTGGATTATGAACTGCCCACTGGCTTCACTTAGCAGGCTAATCAGAAAGCATGTAGAACAACATTCTTGCTCCAGAGGAGACCGCGAACCGTGAACCCGGGTCTTGGAGAAGTGCCTTGGCTTCCGCCTCCCTTGGGGAGCTGGGGGGAGAGAGATGGTGTAAAAGACTCCCAGCCCTAGCCAGTTTGGCTCAGTGGAGAGAGCATCAGCCTATGGACTGAAGGGTCCTGGGTTTGATTCCCGTGAGGGGCACATGCCTGGGTTGCAGGCTCAATCCCCAGTAGGGAGTGGCAGGAGGCAGCCAATCAATGGTTCTCTCTCATCATGGATGTTTCTATCTCTCTCTCCTACTCCCTTTCATATATATATATATATATATATATATATATATATATATATATATATATATATATATTTTTTTTTTTTTTTTTTTTTTTTCATATACAGTTTTTAAAAAGACTCCAGAGGCATCCAAGGTCAGCCCCCCCCCCCCCCCCCGACAGACCTGCGAGGAAGGCTACTGCAAAACCCAGGCCAAGTTATTTGGGGAGTTGTGCTTACAGCCTCTGAATGACAGCCCAGAGTCGGAAAAGGAAAATCATTTTGGCTTTTCTTCCTCAAACAAGCGGTGGTGGTCTGGCCGGAGCAGGGTGTTACCCCTTCCGAATTGTAAGCAAACAGGTCCTGCCGAGACCTTGGCCAAAGTCAACTTCCTCTCTTTCTCTCTCTTTCTGGTTCAAAGGATGGCCCTTTGGACGGTCTCCTCCTGGCAGCCTGTGCTCCGTCTCCTGGTGCCCCGGGAGAGGGGGGAGACAGGGATGGGGGGGTTAGGGCAGAGGGACCTCCGTGCGCTGGGAACAGGGGACAGCAGACTGGCTCTGGCCCAATCCCGCCCAGGCCTATTCTCGTACAGCCTGTGAGCTAAGGAGTGTTCTTGCATTTTTAAATGGATGAAGAAAAATCAAAAGAAGAACACTCTTTTTCGCCACGTGGAACTACATAAAATTTGCATTTCTGTGTCCATAGATTTAGTTGCGTGGGAATGCAGCCATGCCCGTCATGTAATGGTCTGCAGGGGCTGCTCTCCCACTGCCACCGCAGGGTCGTGGCAGAGGTCCGGTGGACACAAAAGCCCCGTGCTGGAGGTCTGCCTGCTTTATTTTTTAAAAATAATATATTTTTATTGATTTCAGAGAGGAAGGGGGAGGGAGAGAGAGAAACACCAATAGTGAGAGAGAATCATTGATTGGCTGCCTCTTGCACGCCCCCTACTGGGGATCGAGCCCACAACCCAAGCATGTGTACTTGACAGGAACCGAACCTGGGACCCTTCAGTCTGCAGGCCAATTCTCTATCTACTGCTCTATCCACCGAGCCAAATCGGTCAGGGCAGTCTTCCTGCTTTAGGGCACTGCCCGAAACAGAACGGAGCAGCCTCCAGGCCTCGGACCATGTCAGGAGCCCGGAAACCTGGGGGGGGGGGGGGGGGGTGCCTGTTCCCCTGTTCCCGCTCTCTTGCCCAGCTCGGCATTTCCATTCAGCGCGTGTTTGCTGGGCATCCGCTTTGTAGTCACTGGGGACAGACAGGTAAGATGCTGCTCCTGCTTTGGAATGACAGGACAGCTAGAGGGGAGAAGAACACAGAAGCGGGAAGCAGGTCATTTTTCGGAGGGTGTATAGGGTACAGTGACCAGACGTCCCACTTTTGGCGGGACAGTCCCGATTTTTAACAATTTGTCCCGCGTCCCGCGGCGTTTTAAAAAATCGGGACTTTTTTAAAACGCCGCAGGACAAATAATTAAAAATCGGGATGTCTGGTCACCTTACCGTAGGGGGACCCTTGGCTTGTGAGCAGGCATTTGTGGAACCTGCTCCAGGATCCCCGAGTCTTGCTCTAAGGAAGGAATTGACCGAAGAAATGTGCAAGTAATCGTTGTGTTTCTTCCTTCCTGAATGAACAAGCTCTGGTGCTAGTCACTCGATAGGACATGTACACAATGAGCACATGCTGCCCTATTGGGGAAGCAGTAAAGCTGTGGATCCTGGGAGGGGTCACCGCGGTTGTGTGAGATTGACTCAGCCACCGAGACGTCTCCAGGTTTCCAGTGCCATGTTGAAAGAGCCTTTTGACAGATGCTGGCCTGTGTAAAAGGGGAGAACTGGGGGTTCGAACGAGCATTGTGGTACGAGCGGAAAATGTCTCTGGAACCTGTGTGATTGTCCCAGGAGGGGTGCTGGGAGTCGGGAGACAGGCGAGCGGAAGCAAAACCTTCTGCAGGCACCCTTATTTTGAAATTTTGCTCTAACTTTCCACTTTACTTTCAAGCATTTATCTTGGTTAAGTTTCACTCTCTTGTGTACTCCTTTGTGCCTTTTGGATTTTGAGTGAATATAGTATCTATTCAAAACTGATATGAATTTAATGTAAAATAAAGAGCACGTGGTTTTGCCATAACTTCCTTATGTCATTCTAGGGAGGTTATTTCCCTCTTTTTCATTTAACATAAGGTTTGTTGTTGTTTTATAGGGTTGGTTGGTTGGTTGTTGTTGTTGTTGCTAATTCTCACCTGAGGATATTTTTTCCGTTGATTATTTTATTTTATTTTTTTTTTAGAGAGAGTAGAAGGGAGGGGAAGAGGAGAGAGAGAGAAAAGCTCAATGTGAGAGAGACACATCCATTGGTTGCCTCCTCCTGCGTGCATCCCTACTGGAACTGTGGATTGAACTTGCAACCCAGGTATATGCCCTTGACTGGGAATCAAACCCATGAGCCTTTGGTGGTGGGATGACACTCTAACCACTTAGCTGCACCAACCAGGGCTAACATATGGTCCTTGATTGCCCACTGCTGTGAGACAGGCACTGTTCTAGGCCTGCCAGTTGCATCCCTGGGCCTCAGTTTCTTCATCTGTAATGTGGGGAGACTAGAGGGCCTCTAAGGCAGCCTTCAGCTTGGGAGGGCATCAGACTCAACAGGAGGGCTCATCAAAACACAGGCTGCTGGGTCCCACCCCCAGGGTTCTGACTCAGTGGGTCTGAGTAGGGCCCAAGAGTGAGCATTTATAGCAAGTTCCCAGGTGCTGCTGATTCCGCTGGCCACGGAACCACACGTGGGGGACCCACCTCTGACTTCCTAGGGTGCTGGTTGAACAAACGACCTTCCCAGTCAGTTCTGAAAATACTGATGCATGAAGAATAGTTCTTGCTGAAACCGGTTTGGCTCAGTGGATAGAGTGTCGGCCTGCGGAATGAAGGGTCCCGGGTTCGATTCCGGTCAAGGGCATGTACCTTGGTTGCGGGCACATCCCCAGTAGGAGGTGTGCAGGAAGCAGCTGATCGATGATTCTCTCTCATCGATGTTTCTAACTCTCTGGCCCTCTCTCTTCCTCTCTGTAAAAAAAATCAATAAAATATATATATTTTTTAAAAAGAATAGTTCTATAAGCTCAGAACACAGAGTGGTCCCTCTTGCCCAGAAGTTAGGAGCACTTCCCAAAGCAGGCACGCCAACAGAAGTAAAGTCCTCGAGCTTCCATTCTGCCCCCAGGGACAGGGAGGAGGGACACGAAATCAGAGCATGGTCCGAGTCTGATTAATTACCTTTCTGGGAGGAGGTGGCTTGGTGCAAGGCTTCCGAGAAAGGTGACATGGCAGAGGGTAAGCTGGCCGGGCACTGTGACATTCTCAGGCCCAATGCCACAGGATGACCCTGATGGGCGTCATTAGAAGGCTCCCGTCACTTATCCCCACCAGACAGATCCAGCCTGGTCCTCGATGTATTCCTGTCCAGGATATGGTGCCCCAGCATGGCCCCCTGCACCTGACTCCATGCCTTCGTGCCTGCTGTTGCCTCGCTTGGCATACCCTTTCTGGTCCTCTCACCTCTGTAAGCCCTACTTGTCCATCAGGACTGGAATGAAATTCTCCAAGGAAATGTACCATCCACTCAGCCTGCACGGAATGTCTTTTTCTTCTATTCCTATCCATTCATTGGGACTCCTGATCACCTTATTTTTTTCATTCATCAACAGATAGCACCTACTTGGAGAGGCTACAAAGGGCTGGGCTTGGGAATAGGATCCTAGACAATAACAGATGGGATCCCTGCTCCAGTACAGAAAGATCCATGAATCAAATGATCGCACTGGTGGGAGCACAATTACAAACTGAGAAGAGAGGACGAAGGAAAAGAAGATAGTTTTAGAGAACATATAAGCAAGGCCCCTGATGTAGCCTTGGGGGTGGGGGTGGGGATCAGGGTAGACTTTCTGAGAAAGAATAGTTTGAACTGAGATCTGAAGAATGCTCAGGACTTGGATAGATGAAGGGGGTGGGGGGTGTCTCATAATTGGGGGAACCAGCATGTGCAAAGTTCTTACCATGGGAGGCAGCTTGGCAGGTTCAGGGAACGGAGAGAAGACTGGAACGGCCAGCGGTGAGGGATGGGAAGTTTGTAAAGAACGGAGGAGGAAATCCAGCCAGAGGTGCTCAGTGAACGTCGACCAATGAACCAGGAGATCACGGTTCGATTCCCGGTCGGGACACATGCCTGAGTTGCAGGCTCAATCCCCAGTGGGGGACGTGCAGGAGGCAACTGATCAATGATTCTCTCTCATCATTGATGTTTGTATCTCTCTCTTCTTTTCCCTTTCTCTTTCTAAAAATCAATGAAAACTTGTCCAAAGAAAGAAAAGAAAAGAGGAGGGATTCATTGTGAGGCTGGGGACCTTAACCATCTTGACCTGAGAGCGCTAGGATGCTGGGATGGGGTTAAGCAGTGCCCTGACGGGGTCAGAGTCAGGTTCCGAAAGTCCATTCTGCTGCTGTTACCTGGAGACCGGGCAGGCTGAGAGCAAGGAGACGAGGTTGAAATCGTCCAGAAGATGAACACTATGTCTTGGACTAAGGTGATCGTAGTGGAACCAGAGAAACGGTGGATGGAGTTAAAAAAAAAAAAAATGGGGAGGTGAGTTGATAGGTCAGTTAAGGGGGAGGGAGGAGTCAAGGGTGAGACTTTGGACGAGTGTCCACTTTGGAGGAGATGCTGTTAAGTTTGCCTCAACCTGGAAGTGGTAATGAGGAGAAGCCTTGGGAATAGGATCCTAGACAATCGGGACCTCAGCCCCCTGAGCTGGGGGAGTCATTGGGTGTCACAGGTATGTGTGGTGGGTGCAGATGTCAAGGGAGAGAGCATGTGTGAGAAAAGGAGAGTGTCTCCTCAGCCTGGGTCTTCAGCCCCTGAAGGGCAGGGCACTTGGAGGAAGGACAGTCCCATCCCACTGGTGGCATGGGGGATGTTTCCTTTCTCATCTCTTCCTGCTCACCACGTTCAGGTCTTCACTGTGTCTGACCTGGATGCAGCCAGAGCCTGCTAACCCACTGCTTCCCAGATTTCAGTATGCACACTAGCAACGTGGGGGTCTTGATAAAATGCAGCTTCTCGCCGAAACTGGTTTGGCTCAGTGGATAGAGCATCGGCCTGCGGACTGAAAGGTCCCAGGTTGGATTCTGGTCAAGGGCATGTACCTCAGTTGCGGACACATCCCCAGTAGGGGGTGTGGAAGAGGCAGCTGATAGATGATTCTCTCTCATCAATGTTTCTAACTCTCTATCCTTCTCTCTTCCTCTCTGTGAAAAAATCAATTAAAAAAATATATTTTTTTTTTAATGCAGCTCCGGTGAATAGCTCTGGGCTGAAGCTCCCGGTGACATGGCCCACACTGAGCAGTGAGGGGCCAGGTCTCCCTGCTCCTGACACCCCCACCCTTACACCAGAAGCCCCTGCCTCTGCTCATAAGCCTTCAGTGGCCATTCCCTGCTCACGAATACCTTCCCATCTCTTCTCTTCATCCACCCTTCATTCCGCCAAACCAAAGCCCTCACTCGGAACTCGTCCGTCTCCTTTTTGTTAGAAGGGTCAGAGGTCAACAGAGGCCGCCTGCAGTCGGAGGGGCACCACGGCCGTGTCCTCGAAGTTTTCTGCCTGAAATCCCCGTCAAAGGATTTTGTTAAACTGCATATCCCCTCACCCATCTTCAAGCTTACACCTACATTTTAATCATACAGTTGTAGAAGGTGCAATTCCCAGTATGTGACAAGCATTGGTATTTTTAAGTGAAACTATTACATCACCGTTTGCAATTTATCCAGTAAAATCTAAACACCCTAGCAATCTGATACCTACCATTACCCATTTTAAAAATGCATGAACACACTCTTTGTTAATAGTGCTCCTTTTCTCCTTGAAATTTCATTTCTGTTTCACTTCCCCCATGGAATTTTATCCTAATGTAATATATGTAATATATTTTTATGCTTAAAGTTCTTTCATTTGTTTCCCTATCGTATTTCTCTGTAACAATTTTATATGAAGTTAAAAGTTTTTTAATTTCCTGAAATCATAAAGCTCTAAGTATTAACATTTTCTTCTAGTTTGAGTTATTGTTACAATTATTAATGGTGTATAGTTGATCAAAACGACACAAACGTATTACTCGTTTCAATAAATAATTGATAAGCATAAAAACTAAAATTATATTGGAAACGCATCTCTTAGTGAGATGGTGATTTTTTAAAATAACTTTTATTCCACGAATATTTTGGATTTAATTATATTAAATGCTAACAGAAGTAGATGGAACAGGTAATGCAGCGGGTTCTGAGGGCAGGAACATGTTTTAGGAGTGGTTGTTAGGGTCGGAGTTGCAGAATGTGCCGCAGTTGGCCACGTAAGGAAAGCATGAAAAAACAATCCAGAGAGAGGGAGCAGCATGGTAGAGCAAGGGCCTAAGGTGGGCAAGATGGTAAGAGGGTTTAGACCATCGTGACACAAAATAAATTCCTTTTAATGCTTTTTTTTTTATTGACCTCAATATACACACATGTATGTGACCAGGTCGGAGTATGCTGTTTGGGTTATCCCAGGGTGAGCACCCCCATATGATTATCACCCAGGTCCCGAAATAGAATATTGCTGGTTCTGGGCTATTTCTTCAACTTGTTTATTTATCCAAAGAAGAATATTGTTTTATTGCATGAGACAGGGGACAAGGATCAGCACCGATTGTCTTTCCATTTTTTATTTATATGCACTGAAAACCTATATTCATATCAACTCATAGATAGAAATAAAGCTTGGAACCCTAACGAGTTTTGCTCAGTGGATAGAGAGAGCATCAGCCTGCGGACTAAAGGGTTCCGGGTTCAAGTCCGGTCAGGGGTATGTACCTTGGTTGCAGGCACATCCCCAGTGGGGAGTGTGCAGGAGGCAGCTGATCGATGTTTCTCTGTCATCGATGTTTCTAGCTCTCTATCTCTCTCCCTTCCTCTCTGTGAAAAAAAATCAATAAAAATTTTTAAAAAAGAGAGAAAAGAAAGAAAGCTTGGATAAAGCAGGGTCACTCCGTTCTTGATCTGCTTCTGAGTTATATGCCAAAAATCACATAGTGATCACTGACAATTTCATTTTAATTACTTCTGTTTGGCCTTCCAAATAAAAAAGGAATTGGAGACCACCCAGCATGAAAAAATAATATATTAACCAGCTTGGATCAGAGTTGCTTGCTTTCTCAAGTTTCTGAGTGTCTTCTTGTGTGGTGGCCAGGAGCTTCATCCCTGGGCAGTGAGCTCCGCTGAGACTCGGCTGGGAGGGTAAGAGGTTTGCCTTTCTCGTGTGAAGGAGGAGGGCTGCTGTGAAAGAGCAGGTATGAAAGGACAGCCCACATTCCTGTCAGCCATCGTTCTAGAAGAGTTTCTATGGACGTGGAAGATCTGGAAATTGATTCTCTGAAAACCTGGAGGGCATGTGTAGCTTATAAGGTCTTCGTTTACTTCCAGGGGTTTGCATACCCCAGTTTGAAGTTGTACGGACTCAAACCAGACTAGACCAGACTATCACGTTTCCTAGTTCGTGTTTCTAAGAGAGGGAATCTACTGGGCCAGACTGGTTTCTGTGCCAGGCCACATCCTAGGCAGGCTTCGGAAGCAGGAACTCTGTTGACTTCACAGGCAAACAAATGGGGGCAGTACTCTCACAAGTACTCTCCCCAGCTCTGTTCTGCTGGAAATATGCTCTCCAGTCTGTGAGGTCCCACACTGATTTTTAAAAATATATATATTTTATTGATTTTTTTTTCAGAGAGGAAGAGAGAGGGATGGACTGTTAGAAACATCAATGAGAGAGAATCATTGATCAGCTGCCTCTTACACACTCCACAGTGGGGATGTGTCTGCAACCAAGGTACATGCCCCTCACCGGAATCGAACCCGGGACCCTTCAGTCTGCAGGCCGACGTTCTATCCATTGAGCCAAATCGGTTTCGGCCCACATTGTGATTTTTACCTTTGATGTACATGCGTCTCTTTCTTCTTGTATTACGGGTGCTTATTCATGGACCCATCACCTTTTCTAACTATAAGCTCCTCAAGAGCTAGCCCAGCTCTTAATCATTTCCTAGCATTGTGCCTTGCCCTGAGGAGGTGTCTAATGAGTATTTGTTGAGCAGATAAATGGATTCGTGCATGTCTTAAACTTCTTCGCATCTCCCTCACGGCCTAGAATAATGCTGGGATTTCCATAGCAGGATGATTTTCATCATCCAGAAGAATGGATGATGAATTAATTACTCGGTGAGCAAAACAATGAATTAACAGATCAATAAACTAATGAGTCACGGGGTAGTGAACGGCTTCAAAGTGAGGGTCAAGGTGTGTAGAACGAGTGGAAAGGGTGTGGTGTGTCTAACCAAGTCTCCTGTTTTTCTTTATCTCTATAACTGGTCATGGTCAATATAATTGCTCGTTGTAAAACATCACGTAAATCCTTCCCTGTTCTTGGCCTCTGTCTTGCAGGTGTGAGTGGCATCTCTTCACCACAGTGGTGTTCGGTCCATACCTAAGCCCAGGCGGGGATGTGAAAGCCCCCACTCTGCACATGAGTGGTGCCGGTCAACGGGAACACCTGGCTCCAGCCACGGACACACCCAAGTCAGCCGTGGAGTAGTGTGGACGCTTTCTCGAACCTTCTCAGGGTTTCTGTCCTTTTGGGTTTGTTTCACTGACCTTTTTTTATGGTTTTGTGGCTGGACCGTCACCACCGAGGCGGGCACCATGGGGGATCAGCAGCTGTACAAGACCAACCACGTGGCCCACAGCAGTGAGAACCTGTTCTACCAACAGCCACCACTTGGCGTCCATGGCGGGCTGAACCACAACTATGGGAATACAGTCACGGGGGCTGGCATGGATGCCCCTCAGGCATCACCCATTTCCCCCCACTTCCCTCAAGATACTCGGGATGGGCTAGGCTTGCCTGTTGGCTCCAAAAACCTTGGCCAAGTGGATACCTCGAGGCAGGGAGGCTGGGGTGGCCACGCAGGGCCTGGAAACCACGTCCAGCTCCGTGGCAACCTGACCAACTCAAACATGATGTGGGGGGCACCAGCCCAGGCTGAGCCCACCGAGGGCTACCAGTACACCTACTCCCAGGCCAGCGAGATCCGGACCCAGAAGCTCACCAGTGGTGTCCTGCACAAGCTAGACTCTTTCACCCAGGTGTTTGCCAACCAAAACCTGCGGATCCAGGTCAACAATATGGCCCAGGTGCTGCACACCCAGTCGGCAGTGATGGATGGAACCCCCGACAGTGCCCTCCGCCAGCTGCTGTCCCAGAAGCCCATAGAGCCCCCAACGCCGACTGTCCCTTCCCGCTACCAGCAGCTGCCCCAGCAGCCTCACCCCGGTTTCACTGGTGGGCTGTCCAAACCAGCTCTCCAGGTCGGGCAGCTCCCTAGCCAAGGGCACCTGTACTATGACTACCAGCAGCCCCTGGCTCAGATGCCAGTGCAGGGGGGGCAGCCGCTGCAGGGCCCACAGATGCTGTCCCAGCAGATGCAGCAGCACCAGTATTACCCGCAGCAGCAGCAGCAGCAGCAAGCTGGGCAGCAGCGTATGTCCATGCAGGAAATGCAGCCACAGCAGCAGATTCGCCCGTCACAGCTCCAGCCGCAGCCACAGCAGCTGCAGCAGCGGCAGGGCTCAATGCAGATACCTCAGTATTATCAGTCCCCACCCATGATGCAGCACTTGCAAGAGCAGCAGCCGCCACAGATGCACCTGCAGCCCCCTTCGTACCACAGGGACCCCCACCAGTACACCCCGGAGCAGGCACACGCTATGCAGCTGATCCAGTTGGGCTCCATGCCCCAGTACTACTACCAGGAGCCCCAGCAACCCTACAGCCACCCCCTCTACCAGCAGAGCCACCTGTCCCAGCACCAGCAGCGCGAGGACAGTCAGCCCAAGACGTACCCGGGCGAGAGGCAGGCCCAGGCCATGCTGAGCTCCCATGCGGACCTGGGGGCATCTGATACAGGAATGGGAGACCCGGCCAGCTTGGACCTGAACCGGGTCAGCGGTGCCCTCCCCAACCGGCCGCTCCTGTCCCCCAGTGGGATCCATCTCAACAACGTGGGGCCCCCGCACCAGCAGCTGTCTCCCAGCGCCATGTGGCCCCAGGTATTCTCACCGTGGAAGTTTTTCCCTGCGTCTCCGCTCCAGGGCCAGCCAGGGCCGAGTCTACACAGGGCCCAGTCCTCTCTCCCAACCCCTTCAACCCTTTGGCTCTATTCATTCCACACACCTTAGCCTGCCTGTGCTACCTGTGCCAGCCACTTCTCTGTCCAGTACTTGGAATACAGAATCAGGTCTCACTCGGTCCTTTGCCTATAAAACCTTCTAATCTCACTAAGAAAATGGCCAAAATACCACATCTGGTCCTGAAGGATGTATGTGATGACGAAGGCCTTGAGTCACGTGCCCTGGGGACCACGCGGTGGGAGCGTCTGGCTCCCCTTGGAGCTGTCATTGGGGCGGTCCTATGAAATCGTCCCCCTTTTGGGAGGAAGATCATGTTATGATAGCACTTTTCCAAGTATATTGCTCAGAATAGGAGTTCCATAGACTGTTCGCTGGGGCCGGGGGAGGGCTGAGTTCTGTGGGTAAATAAGTTTGGGGTTTCTTAAAGTGAAACCGGTTGCAATGCTGCAGGGCTTCTCGGTACCTCTAAGGTGCTGATGTGCACGGTGACTCTCCCAAAGGGGTGCTGCCTGTGGTTACAGAGATGAACCCTTAGCGGCCCCACAGGACCCAAGCAGGTAACGTGAATGAGGAAAATGGCCTGGGATGAGACCAGAGGCAGAGAGGTGACTGCAGGGGCCTGGGGAGCATGTGCCCCCTCTAATGGCATTCTTATTCAACATTTTACCGAACAGTCTGGCCAGGCAGAACATGTTTGCTGGCCAGACCTAGCCTGGAGGCCACAGTTATTAAACCGTGCTTGTTTCCCAAATGTATTTGACCACAAAGCAGCCAGCTGTGTGCTGGGTATTGCTCATGGGTTAGCATAGTCCAAGAGCTACACTCGTATGACCGTGCGGTCAGGGGAGGAGAGGGCCGTGATGAGGACAGGCTAGACGGAGAGAGGGCTCTGACGGAGGTTGAAGGTCAGAGGTGAGTTCCCCTTGATTCTGTTTAGTCGGGGGCTCGGGCCCAGCAGTAACTGAGAGCCTTTGGGATAGAAGAATAAGATGACATGGTCAAGGCCGGGAAGGAATTTCAGCAGCAGGTCTCGGGTGTGGCTTCATACAGCCCTCCATTCTGTGTCTCTCCCGGGGAATGGGGCCTGGCTGTGCACAGTCGGGAGTTGAGTCCTGCTGGGCTGTGGCTGGTGGCGGCTCCTAGAGTGGGCGTGGTTAGGGAGCAGTCCCAGGAAGGAAGCCTCCGGAGTGGAAGAGTGCAGAGTGAGCAGCTGTGAGCACGGCCAGTGCCAGGTGGAGAGCGGGCAGTGCCAGGCAGAGAGCAGGCAGAGTCCGGGAAGTATGGCCCCGGGGCTCCCCTGCTCAAGGACTCCTCCCATCAAAAACACTTTTGTTTTTTTCTTTTCTTTCTTTCGGTGTCCTGCATGGCTCAACATTAGATGCACCTACCGGATGGCAGAGCCCAGACAGGGTCCCCTGAGTCAAGGTAGGATGGATGTGAGGTGACTCGTGGGCATTTTGGGAGACGGGGGGGTTTTCCTGCAATGCCCCTCGTGATTCATTTCCAAATTCAAAGTCAATTCCTCCAAGAAGTTTCTAGGGATAAGTAATAGCAGCTGTAGAGCACTTACTATGTGCTAGGCACTCTATATTCTGCGTGATTAGGTATCCCAGCAAGGATGGGCGTGATCACCATGTGCCTAGATAGATCAAGCATGCAACCACGGTTGGCTATTATTTTACAAACATGAAAACTGAGGCTCAGAGAGCTTAAAGGTGCACATCAGGTAAACAGCAAAGCTTGTGCTCTGTCTGCTGTCCATTCATTCCGTCCGTGAGTATGCATTGAGTACCTACTGTGTGCCAGGCATGGAGCTAAGCTTTGAGAATACCACCGTGAATAGGTGACTCGTTTCCTCCCCTCATGGGCATGGTAAACAATTGAAGACTTAGCCAGAACCCGATGAAGCACTAAAACGTGCAGTCTGGAAGCTGAAGCAGAGGCTGCGTTTCTGAGGGAAGGTTCTGGAAGAAGTGAGCCAGCTGACCCTAGAAAGGTACTAAGCCTCTGTAGGTGGGAAAAAACTAGCACCTGAGGCCTGGGATGAAGAAGAGCATTTTCTTCAACTATTGCATGACTCTGAACAAGCCCTTCCCCACGCGTGAGCCTATTTTCCATCCGTACATTGGGCGTGGCTCTCTGAAGAGTACTGGGGAGATGCAGTTGGGGCCTTGGTTATGGGAGCACTGAGTGAATAAAATGGGTTTGTGGTCGGGTGTGAGGTCCTGAGGTAAGTCAGTTCCGCTTCCTCACGTACGTGTCGTGTCCCGTGTGTCCCTCCCCCGGAGCAGCGGCCAGCCGAAAGCAGTGTTTGGGGACCAGATGGACGCCAAAAGCAAGCTGACCTGCTCCATCTGCCTGAAGGAGTTCAAGAGCCTGCCTGCCCTGAACGGCCACATGCGGTCCCACGGGGGAATGAGGGCCTCCCCCAGCATCAAACAGGTTAGCCCGTGCCAGCCCTGCCCTTCCCCGGCCGTGTGCTGCTTGCTTTGCTTTGCTGCCGTCAGAGTGAGGTGAGCCCCGTGCGGGCACCCGGGGAGGCACAGTGCTTTCCTAATGGGAAGGCCTAAGCTTAGCGACGGGAGCTGGTCAGGTGCGGCAGCCCGCACACCCACCGGCCCCGTGAATGAGGCCCCAATCAGAAGGGCCGGAAATCCTCTTAGGGAAGCCAGCCTCCCAGCCAAGAAAACATGTAGATGTAATATTATTTTTAATATCTGCTTAAAGCAGCCAAGGCCAAAGTCACGTGGGCCTTCCAGATCAGTAGTCGATGGCCAGCATGTGGCCACCAGGCTGTCAGCCAGCTTCTTCTGTTCTCCAATGCAACAGTGTTAGACTCAAGCATCCAAAGGCCTTTAAATACCTTCAGGATTATCCCGGTAGGATATCCATGTCCTGACCCATCCAAGCAGTTTTAGGGTTAGACTAAAATTCAAAGAATTTCTCAATTCTTTGAGCATTGTGGAGGGATTGACCGCCTGTTCATCAGAGTTTTGCATTACCCAGTGCACTCCACCTCCCGACCTTGCCGGATAAAAGCTCTGTCTTCCGTTTAACAGAGGAGTAAACTGAGGCCCATAGAATGAGTTCAAAGGTCCTACACAAGAGGGTGTGTTGTTGTTGTTTTTGCCTGATTGCAAGTCCATATCCTTTTCTTTAAAAGCAGTGACAAACACCAAAAAATGTTAACATGTTTTAATACAAAAGTGATACATGGTCAAGACTTTTTAAACGTAAACAACAGAATGCATGGCCTTGCCCGCTGCCCACTGGCCGAGGAACACGTTTGCAGGAAGGAAGCCGCCCTGCAGTGGTCCTCGGCCCCCTGCATGATGTCCTGGACCCTGTCAGGAAAAGCGGAGCGATTCCCCCTGTGAGAGCTGCCCTCCGCCCGGGATCAAAGCCTTTATTGTCTATGTAGGAGGAAGGAGAGAAGGCCCCGCCACCGCAGCCCCAGCCACTGCCGCCTCCACTGCCACCGCAGCTCCCTCCTGAGGCGGAAAGCCTCACGCCTATGGTCATGCCCGTGTCTGTCCCTGTCAAGCTTCTCGTGCCCAAGCCCAGCTCGCAGGGCTTCGCCAACAGCGTCGCTGCCGCCCCCTCCGCCAGAGACAAGCCAGCCAGCGCCATGTCGGACGACGAGATGCCCGTGCTCGTGAGGATGACCCTCTCTCCCCCACACTCACCCCCAGGGGCTGTCCCCTGCACGCCTGCTGTGAGTTGCTGCTCTGCCCCTTGTGCTGTGCCTGGGGCGGGAACATCCCTTTGCTTTCCTGGAGATGGGGGCGGGCTTCCCAGGGTCACTGGCCTGAGCTCAGGGATGGGCTGGCCTCTCGGGACTGAGCCCCCAAGGCCGCCGTGAGAATCCCAGCCTTGCTCCTGTTATTCTGCCCGACTGATGGTCTGGGTTAGCTCCTAAGAGACCCGAAGGTGTTCCCAGGTTGAAACAGATGATAATTCAGCTCGTAACCAGAGTTATTAAAATATGCAAGTACTGTCCCAGAGGATAAAAAGCTGTTACCCGGGGCCCTGTCCACCTCCAACCCCCTTCAGGAGCTCACCGGCAACCAAAGCTATAACTCCTGGCCCAGCAGGGCCTTCAGGCAGCAGCCCTGGCGTCCATTGTGATGGTCAGCCTTACCAGATACTACCATTTTCAGTACCACACCTGTGTAATAGACCTTCGGAGGAGCTCATTGGTTCTGGTTCCCAAAGCAATTCCACTGACAAGACACCCACCCCCAACCTCAGGAAAGCAAAGAGATTTGTGTTTCTCACTCCCTGTCAAGTTCTCATTCTCTTTCTCAAATCCCAGTGCTTCATCCAGGCAGCTCAGCGTGGCTCTGGAGCAGAGATCTCGCTGTTTCTCAGTCTGTCTCCCCCGGGGGGGTCTGCAACACCTGTGGTTAACTACCTCAGATTAGTCCCCTCCCCACAAGTGGTTTCTGGGTCATTTTTGTCCTTGGGAGCGTAGATAGCTACTGGGATTGATTCCAGGAGGCATGAGGGTGGGGCTGGCCAGATAAGTGGGGAGGGTAATTAAGAGAACTAGAAAAGTTGATAAAGAGCCTTTTTGGTTCAAGCCTGAGAAGAGGAGAGAGATGGAGAATTCGGGGGGTAAGGAGTCTCGTCCCTGGCAGGACTGAAGGTCAGCCACAGGCAGGGAGATGAAATGCAGAGCCAAGCTTCCCTTTTGCCCAGGGAAGTTCCTGATTTGGTGGGAGCGGCACTCTTTCTACCCTCTGAGAGCTCTCAGCCTGAAGCTGCAGACAGGGAGGTTCCCAGTCACCCTGGGGTCAGAGCCCTAGGCAGCTCATTTGCCGACAGTGAGATGGAGACCTGGGCGGGTGAGAAGCCGGGAAGCCCTGGGTGCTGGGGTGTACACCTGGGAAGCCAGAGTGGTTAGGAGCTGGGGAGAGAGACAAGGAGCTCTGGTAGGAGTTTGATCAGATCATCATGAGGGAGTCTGAGCAGGGTTTGAAGGCAGAGATAAACGTGGCTTTGTGGAAGAGAGAGAGAGAGGTCCTAAGTGGGGAGAGATAAGCTGGAGTGGAAGCGCGAGGGTGATACTAAGGAAACGTGAGCCAGGTCCTGGCATTTGCTAGAAGGAAATGAAAATGTCCAGGGAGGAGCCCCGCGTTCTAGTCCCAACTTTCTGCTGTTAGCCAGCCGGGATGCAGGCGGCCCAGACCCTCCTCTCTCACAGCCTCCGGTTCTCCCTTGACCAGGGGTTGGCCTCCCCGGAGAGCTTTTGAAATCTCTCAGTGCGTGGCCCCACCTCCAGAGCCTCCAGAGCCTGGTGGGGTGGAACACTGTCAATGCTTCCTCTCTGGTGGCATCCAGGGCGGACATTATGGGTGGCTTCCCGGGCCCAATGTCTCTGGAGGAGAACAGAACCGAAGGCTCAATAACAGAGGAGCCCCACAGGGACCTTTGGCCCTGTGACCTGGGGTCTGGATTCTGGTGCAGGATTGAAGTCTGCGTGCTCAGATGCCCCCATTAGTCGCCCAGGAATGGGGGGGGGGGGGTAAAACGTCAGGATTGCTCCCCAACAGGTTTCCTCTCCTCATTCTACTCAGCCCCTCCCCTCACTGCCTCAGCCTCAGGCCGAGGAGAGCCCTCTGGAGTGGAGAGGAGGCAGCTTGAGGCGCCCTGACCTCAGCAGAGCCCCTTGGGGACGAGCTGGGAGCCTTGGGGCTCTCTGCTCCTCTTCCTCTCCTCACTAGACTGCCCCCCAGAGGCTGGGAGGGCACCCGGGGCCAGAGGGAAGCTGAGGGAACGACAGAAAGGGCGCCACCTGAGTGCTGAAGGCAGCCACCGGGGCCTAGAGCGAGTAAGGAGCCCAGAACTGGGGACTGGGGACTGGGGCCGGTCACATGGCCGGGAGGGAGGCAGTTGGTCACATGACCATGGCCAGCCCTTCCCATCAGCCCCCGCTGCCTTCCACTCAGGCACCACCCTGGGCTGAGGCATTGCCAGGGGCTGCAGCTGGGGCAGGCGCTGGCCTGCAGGACCGGGCAGGGTCCCTCAGACTGCCCCGACCTTCCTGCAGGTACCTCCGCCGCCCCTCCCGGCCTCACCTCTGCCCGGCCCGCCTCGCCCAGCCCCGGGTCTCCCCGGGCTGCTGCTGGCACACCCCCGGGCTGCCTGTCCAGCTCGGGCATGCCCTGCTCCTCCATGGACGTGCATGTGTTGACGTATTCCCGTCCACGGGCCCGCGTGCAGACCCTCCCCACGGGGCCCGGTCCTGGCCCTGGTTCCGATGCCGTGATGGGGACGCCCCTCTGACAGGACGCCGAGCGGGGCGAGGGCTGCCAGATGCGCCTGGCCTCCTCGGGGCTGGGCAGCATGGGGGGCGGGGGCGGGGGCAGCTTTCAGGGGAGCCGTGGAGCGGGCCTTGAGGAGCACCCACGGCTCCTCAGCCCCCAGGTACCTCGAAGGGGAGCCCGGGGCCTGGCCGGGCCTGCCCCCTCTTCCTGCCCCACAGGCTCTGCCCAGCTGCCCTCGGTGGAGGTCCCTGTCCCCGCCTTCTCGGCCCCCCACGCCTGCCCTCAGGGAGCCTGCGGGCCTTAAAGGGCCGCTCGCTGGATTCCATACAGGCCGATGGGAATGCGTTGATAAGCCACAGAGAATGCGAGTTTATTCCTTCTTGCCCAACCTCAGCTCCTGCCGGCCCCCGCCCTCCCAGACGTTCCTTCTCCCTCCTCCCGGAGCCCCCGGAGCTGGCCCCGGCGGCCATGGCCGTGGCTGTCGGGTTCAGGCGGAGGACCCCCGGGCCGGACGGCGGCAGGGGGTTCCCGGCCGCAGGGCAGCTGCCCTCCCCTCAGGCTGTGGAAGCGGCCTGAGGGGAGCGCTGGAACCGGCCTCTTCTCCGTTTCAGGACGCGCCCAGGAAGCCCCCGCCCGGGGCCGCCAAGGCTGAGCAGCCCGCGCCGCCCGCGCCCGCACCCGCTCCGGCTCCAGCGCCCGCACCCGCACCCGCGCCCGAGAGGAAGAAGTTCCGGCACCGACCGCAGCCGCTCTTCATCCCGCCGCCCTCCCTGCAGCCCGGCCCCGCCTCGCACTCGGGCGCCACCCTCTACCAGAGCCAGCTGCGCTCCCCGCGCGTCCTGGGCGACCACCTGCTGCTGGACCCCGCCCTCGAGCTGCCCCCCTACACGCCCCCGCCCATGCTGAGCCCGGTGCGCCAGGGCTCGGGGCTCTTCAGCAATGTCCTCCTCGCGGGCCACCCCGGCGCCCACGCCCAGCTGCCCCTCACGCCCCTGACGCCCACGCCGCGCGTGCTGCTGTGCCGCTCCAGTGAGTCCCCCCTGCGCCGCCCCGGGGACCCCGGGTGCCGCCCCGCCCGGGCTGGGCATTGATTGCACTGGGGACGGTGGGGGGGTGGGGGGGTCTCACTTTCTGTGGTTGTCTCTGCACCACGGACTTCTGTGGCGCGCCGCCTCCTCCTCCTCCTCTGTGTCCCAGGCGCTGTGCTAGTTGCTAGAAATACTTGCAAAAGCATGGGGCACTCACCCTCAGGGAGCCTCCCTCTAGCCACGGGGCCAGTGCACGGAGGGCGATAAGGACAGCCTCCGTGGGGATAAGGAAACTGTTGAAGTGTGCGTACACTAAGTCAGACTGTGCCCTGGTAATCGAGGAAGACTGTGCCCAGAGAAATGTGCTAAGTTGTCTAACTAGGACCAGGTAGGATGTGCGAGACCAGGCCTCCACGTTTTAGCAGGAGGGAGTCAGAGGGAGGGCGGGGCGGGTGAGTGGGAGGGGAGAGATCGATCAAACAAGTTGTGTGCATATATGCATAATCCTAGGACACAGACAATGGAGTGAGGAAGGCCTGGGGCTGGGATGGCTAGACAGGGGGGCGTGGGCGTGGGCTAGAATGGGAAGGGTGGGAAGAAGATATGTAATACTTTAAACAATAAAGATTTAAAGATTTAAAAAAAAAAAAAAAAAAAAAAAAGATGGAAAGCTCTGTGGCCAGAATCTCTTTCTGGATCAAAAATAGTTTCAGAGAAACATACAGCTTAGCCCTTACCCTGTGAGAATGGTTACCCTAAGCTGGTTAGCACCACATTGCTCCCAGCTCCCTGGAGGCCACTGGGAGTGACTGGCATGGGCGGGTAGGAGATGGTTCTCTGTGACTGTAGGTAACTGTTATTTGCTTCAGTTTCTCAGTACCCTTCCTCTGTTGACCAGTGACTCTGGTTTTTGTGCTTCAGACAGCATCGATGGCAGCAACGTGACAGTCACCCCGGGGCCTGGAGAGCAGACCGTCGATGTTGAACCGTAAGAAAAAGCCAGTGATTCAGTAGAACAGAAACCTCGGCTGAGGAAAGGGATGAGGAGCTTTGAGAAGTGGGGTTAATACTTCTGGGGTCCGAGTTGCCACGGACAGAGAGGTTGTAGAAATTGTAGGATCGTGATTATTTCTGGAGTGCTTTTGTTTCTCTATAATGGCGTGTTAAGTGCATAGTAAAACGTGGAGCCCTAGATTCAGAGAACCTAGCACCTCATCTCTGGCTCCATGGACCGTTTGGGTTGTGGTCAGATGCTTCCGCATCTCCAGGGACATTGAGGCACCGCTCTCCGGGTGCCCAGCTCTCTTCAAGGCTTCTTCCAAATGTCCTTGCTTCCCTGAGATTCTCGGCCAGCCCTCCCGATGGGCTTGTTGAGTAGTGGGTGGGAGGAAACGGTGGTTATTTGCATGGAGCAGCACTGAGGTGGAGTGGGGAGCAGATTGAGTCCGGAATCGGAAAACCTGAGTTTCAGCACCATTGTGCTACTTGGACTTAATCAGATTAACCTTTGTAGGCTTTAGTTAACTCACTCATTAAGTGGGAATATTTTTCACCGCCTTAATTATGTTACCGTACTTTGATAGTTTCAGATGAGATAGATGGGTGTATGTGAAAGTGATCTGAAAGAGATAAAAAATGAAATAAGCTCTTCCGTATTTGTCCCATTTCTCCTGGTTAAATGGCACCATCCGTATGCTCTTGGCAGCTGTTCCCTTGGAGTTAGCACCTTCCGTCTTTCAGTCAGAGAGGGAGATGAACCCCAGCTGACTTCTCCCTTGCTTCCCGCAGCATCCTCCCCAATCTTAAAGCTGTCCCTTCTCCCAGTGAAAAGGCCATGCCTGGAATCTTAGGATCACACTCAGGAAATGCCCCTGCATTCTTCTTGCAGGAGGAACTGGTTTCCTTCTTTTTCAAGCTCCTAACAGCTGCCCTTGGCCTCAAATTGAAGACCACACTGTTGTTTTTCTTGTCATTAAAGGCGCATCAACATTGGCTTGAGATTCCAAGCAGAGATCCCAGAACTGCAGGATGTCTCTGCCGTGGCCCAGGACACACACAAGGCCACCTTGGTCTGGAAGCCCTGGCCAGAGCTGGAAAACCACGACTTCCAGCAAAGAGGTACAGTCAAACCTCGGTTCTCGAACGTCTCCCTTCTCAAACAGTTCGGTTCTCAACCAAGTTATTGCCGGTAAAAAATGTCTCCTTGTTGTGACCCAAATTTCAGTGTTTGACCTGGCAGCCCTTTTTCATGCTGTTACTTCAGCATAACAAAAAGCATCCTTCAGGCAACAAACAAAGAAGAGAGTGCTTTTGTTGCTAGTGAAATCACAATTTTAAAACATAAAAGAGGCCATCAAGAATGCTAATGTTGCCCTAGCCGGTTTGGCTCAATGGATAGAGCTTCGGCCTGCTGGGACTGAAGGATCCTGAGAGGGATTCTGGTCAAGGGCACATGCCTGCTTTGCGGGCTCAATCCCCCCAGTAGGGGAGCATGCAGGAGACAGCCAATCAATGATTCTCTTTCATAATTGATGTTTCCAGCTCCCTCTTCCTTCCTCTCTGAAATCTATAAAAATATATATATATATTTTTAAAAAGGAGTTGCTAAGGGTGGGAAAGTGTTCACAAAAGAACAATCACAGGCAAGTGTTTACGCAGAAAAACTGTTGTTGATTGGATAAAGGAAAAGCAGTTAGTTGGTGATAGCATTTCCAAGACAGTGATGTGTGAAAAATTTAAGGCTAGTAGGGGGTGGTTCTATAAATTTAAGGAAAAGACGTGTTTGTTTACAAATTAAACAGTACATTAGATATGTACTGTCTATAAGAAAGGTTAAAAGGGAGTCATTTGGGGGTCTGGGACATAGTAATTCAATTTGCATTATTTCTAATGGGAAAAGATGATTTGGTTTTTCCAACAAATCGGTTTTCGAAAAGTTGCTTTTCCGGAAAGAATTAAGTTTGAGAAATTATGTTCCACTGTCATGTCACGTGGGAGGAAGTGCGCAGGAAGGCTTGATTCTGTCACAGGGGCTGGCTCCCGGGCCTGTGTGTTTTTCCGTGGCTCTGAGCTCTCTTGTTCCCCGCAGTGGAGGATCTCCTGAATTTGTGCTGTTCAAGTGCATTGCCAGGTGGAGGGACCAACTCTGAATTTGCTTTGCACTGTCTCTTTGAGGCCAAAGGTGATGTGATGGTAAGGAGCCACGAAAAGTCGTCTTCCCAGTTCCTATTCTCCGTGCCAGGATTCTGGGGAGTATTTCTCCAAATTTCTGGGTTGTCCCATGTACCGTACAACTAATTCATGAGATAATGTCTCGTCAGCAAACCTCCTGCTTCTTATCTCAGTGAGTAAGTCAGGAAAACCTCCTTG
Source organism: Pipistrellus nathusii (assembly GCA_963693515.1). Classification (NCBI taxonomy): domain Eukaryota; kingdom Metazoa; phylum Chordata; class Mammalia; order Chiroptera; family Vespertilionidae; genus Pipistrellus; species Pipistrellus nathusii. The sequence continues at coordinate 76,757,583 of OY882863.1, forward strand.
ACCTAAATGGAGTGTTTGCACAGTCTCTCACCTTTGACACAGTTCTTTGGTCAAACCAGAACTTCGGTGCCATCTCTCCAGAATCAGAGCTGACCATTTGCCCACTCAACCTGGACTCCAGGCGAGATCATTTAAGCTAACCTCACTTTCCTCTTCAGTAAATACATGATTTTTGTACCAGATCTAGCTTCCTGCTTTCTTATTTCATGAAAACCTGAGAGTAAGCAAATGCCCTAATGCTCCCTTCTTGTGAGGTTATTGATACCCTTCAGGGGTTTTCTAGAATGTTGGGGAACTTTCCTTAACCCTTTCAGACTAGTATTGAGGAGTAGCATTTCTCGAACTGTTAGCATGCACACGAGTCACTCAGGAAACCTGGTTAAAGTGCAGGGTTTTTTATTCCAAAGTTCTGGAGGTGGGGCCTTTGCCACCAGCTCCCAGCTATGCCCGTGTTGCTGGTCTGTGGACCACACTTGGAGTACCACGACGCTGGATCTTGCTCTGCCCGTCAGCCTTGCACTGCTCAACTCCACCTGCAGTGCTTTTCTTAAAAAGGCAGCGAGGCTAAGGAGACAGATTTGAAAGGATGTATTTCGCTGGGTTCTCTATGAGGACAGTGTCTAGTGCAGTTATCATTAATACAGCTGCTGATGTGTAGCTGTAATGAAATACCATTTTTCTGCAAAAACAGTTTCAAATCACCCACTCACTTCCTCAGACTCTTTCCCCAGATTCTCAGCCTCCTTTTAGAGGGGGCCCCACCATCTCTCTGAGACTGGGCCCTCACCAGTGAGTGGTTGCAGGCATGGGCTGGGGGATGGTTAGAGTGGCAAGCCCTGCGGGGTGCTAACCAGAAAGGAACTCCCAATTAGGGGTTCTCCCTCTGGTTTTCCTTCTGGTGCCCGCAGCCCCACACTCTGCAGTGCTGGTCCCTGTGCTCCGTTAGGCAGATGGTCTCCCCAGGACACGAACCCATTACTGACTCTCGCCTTTTCTCTCCCTGGGTCTACAGGCTGCTCTGGAAATGCTGCTGCTGCGGAAGCCAGTCAGGTTAAAATGCCATCCTTTAGCCAATTACCACTATGCCGGTAGGTCGCCAGTAGCCCCGCCCCCCCTTGCTTCCTGCGAGTGGGCTGTGTGCATGTTTGGTTGTTGCCTTTTTAATGGAAGATAGCGTGGTTCCATCCTAATCAGCGCTTTTGATCTCAGGGCCTCCTGGGGGAGCTGACGGGGCAGCCGTGTCTGTTGGGCACTGCTGAGTTTTGTCTGTACGGGCTCCTGTCCCTTGTGGGTGTGTCAGGGGCTGGGCAATTGGGGACAGCGCCTGTGCATGTGACAGGCAGACCTGTGCGTCTGGGGGAAGGGGCGTGTGGGACACGGCGCAGAAGCAGCAACACGCAGCCACCCTTCAGCTCTGGAGTCAATACATGTGCGTTCAGATCTTACTTGTTCCTGTGGCCTCTGCAGCCTTCGTTTTCTCTCCTGTAAAATGGGGCTTAAGCTCCATCTCTTGCAGTGTTTTGTAAAGATTCAAGATGGTGTATATAGCCCGAATGCCTGGCGTGTTCTTCAGGCAATTATTATTCATTTATCTAACAGTTACTTATCGAGCACTTGCTGTGTATAAGGAGTATGCTAAGGTTAAGCAGTGACTAAGATAGACGTAGTCAGATTCCTACCTCATGCAATGCAGAGTCTGAGATGGAGGCAGTTATTAAACAATGGGTTACACCGAGAGCAGGAGAAATGGCACGGATACGCATAGGTATACAAAGCACATACACATATACGTGTGTCTTCTGAGGGTTCGATTACCTATCGCATCGCCAATAAGAGGGAGGGTGGGAGGAAGCACCTTTGAGAGTTAAATGGAGTGAGCATCATGAGAGAGAAGGAAATAGCTTGGGGAGCCTAAGAGATGACACTTGTGAACCCGTCCATTCTGAGGGGCTCCACAAACCCGCCTGGTCCTCTTCTAGACAGGGCTGGACCCTCCCATGGCCCTTGATTATTAATCATTTGTTTGTTTCCTTGGTGCCCTGGGCAGACCCTGCATAGGCAGGTGCCAAGTACATCAGTGGCTTGGGGACCACGGAATACCTCTTCCAGTCCTTGGTCCAGATGGCCAGGTAGGCCTACGGTGAGGGCTGCTTTTCAAATCCTGAAGCTCCCAGTGGGCATCCTGTCGCCACCACCGTTTGCCTCCCTTCACATGCTCCTTCCTGCCTGTCATCTCAGGGTGGAGAGGCCTCAAGCCGCTCACCTGAGCACATAGGCCGCCGCTGGAACTGGGCAAGGACAAATAGACAGAGGGGATAAGAAAGCCATCGTTTAGCCAGTGGCCTCACCGGCAGTCTCTTAATATTGTCTCCATCATTTCCTGCTGGGTGTCTGCCCTGAGTGCAGAGATGTGGGGAGATGTGGGAGTTCTCCCTAATCTGCCACGGAGACGGTGTAATCCGCTCCTAATCCCGAGTGTCATCTGCTGCCCATTAGACCCTGTCAGGCTGCGCGGCTCCTGGAGCCTCAAGCTTCTGTGCAGAGCAGGTGAGACTGGTGGTGGACGAGAAGGAGCTTCTGAGCCCTCGGCTGGCAGATGCGGCTGCTCTGGCCCTGCGGTGGCCGCGCCCCCAGGCTGGCAGCTCCAGCTGTGAGCAGCCTCACCTGAGACCCTAATCCCCTCCAGCTCCTCCCACTGTGCCAAGCAAACATTGTTATTTTTTATGTGTGACATGACTAAGGGGACCAGACATCCCGCTTTTGGCGGGACAGTCCTGATTTTTAACAATTTGTCCCGCATCCCATAGCGTTTTTAAAAAGTCCTGATTTTTGTTTTAAAAACGCTACGAGACAAATTGTTAAAAATCAGGACGTCTGGTTACCTTAGACATGACATCAAAAAGGTTAGAAAGCTGGGGACCAGAAGCCACCCCACACAAAACAAAAACGCTAAGATAATACCAAGAACTTTGAAACGAGAGGCCCCTAGACTCTGCAGAAGTGAATTGATCGGTTGGGGTTGGGGGTTCCTAGCTGACCTTGACCCACTCTCCCCCCCCAAGCCCACAAGCAGACCAGGAAGGACCCCGTTTCCTCCTGGAACCCTGTCTCCCCTTGGAGGCAAGAGAGGGGGAGCTGCGGGGCAAAGGGCTGTTGTCTTGCCAGCGGTGTCTCCGAGAAAAGAGTGCTCGTCTGGTACGTCCGCCAGTCCAGGAGTAATCCAGACTGGCCCCCCAGAGAACCTTCTAGAATTATGAGCAAAAAAGGGCAAAGTCCGACCTGACTCCGTTCCCTTAACAGTTCCTTTCCAAGCCACAGGGGAGGCCACAGAACTTACCCCCTCACATGCCCGGCTCCCAGCCACTCGCTCCCTGCCACCTCCTTTTGTGGCTCCGGATGCTGGTGAACCCCATCCCTCTGCCAAGCCCCACCGGGCTGCTCTCCGGTGGTTCTGTTGTCACCTCCCTTCCTCACTGGGACACCATCTCCTGGCTGTCCTTTGGCTTCTGTCCCTGTGGCTGTGGCCAGTGTTGCCCACCCTGACTCCCATTCTCCCAGTTGTCCTGAGAGGTGGCTACGTCGGGTCTCCCAGGCTGGCTGTGCCCTGGAGGGAAGGCAGAGAGTCGGCTCACGGGGGGAGGCTGCACATTTGGGGGAGATAGACCGAGATGCAAGCCTGTGGAAGTCACTTCTCTCACTTTACTCATGCCCTTCCCTTTCCCACTCCATCCCAGGAGATTCAGTAAGAAAGGGAAAGAGTGCTGATACAGGGGCTGTGGGGAGACACCCGTCTGGGTGGGCAGTTCGCCCAGGTCTGGGGGCTGCGTGCCGGGGCCAGAGGAGCCCTATGGAGATCCTCGGGGGAAAGTCCTATTGCCGAGGCTCCCTGCGCTCTTCAATACACGCAGGGCACCCAGTCCTGCCCTCCACCCAGGTCGGGTAGCAGTTGTTTGCAGTGGCTCCCCAGTGGCAGGTGGATGGGGTGAGGAGGGCATGAGCTTAGAGAGCCAGCAGCGTCCTTGGTTTTCCGTGGATGAACTGGACTTTCCTAGAGGTGGGTGTGGAGTAGAGGGGGTGTCAGAACTGGCCCTGGGCTCCACAGAAGCCACTCTCGGCTCCCACCATAGTCCACCGGTCCCTGGGTCCTGACTCAGAGGAGGGAGACCCAGGGGAAGTAAACAGCCATTGGCCGGGAGAAGCCTGCTCTGTCTGGGAAGCTGCCCCAGTTTAATGAGGAGACAGAATGTCATACTCAAGAGGATACTTTTCAAGAAACACAGCTGTGATGTCACTTTCCAGGCATTCTTAACGCAAGCCTCCGGCTGCAGAGTGGTCCCGGGAAGGGCGGGAGGTGACAGCCGAGCCTCTCTCTCTGGGCTCGGGGACAAGCTCAAGTCCTGGATTCAGACTGAGGCCTCCCTCCGCATGCCTCCTGAGGGGCCTTGGGAGCAGCCTGCTTCACCCTGCACCCCTGAACAACTACTCAGCCTCCACCCACGATGGAAAACTGTTCCCGGAAGTGAACATCTGGTGTAAAAAGTCCTCTTTCTACAATGAGTATCTTTCTTACCTAACCGTAACAACCGTGTCAGTAAAAGTTGTGAATCTTGGAAGGAAGACAGGAAGGCCCTCTTGAAAAGATGCCATGCCCAGACTTCTCCTCTCCATGTCCCTTCAGTCGCTGGGATTTGCTATGGATTGCCCCCAAATTTAGCCTCGGTCCAGAGCCTGTTTCCCGGCAACAAGCACTCAGAACATTTTTCCTCTGGATACTGTTCCAGCGCCAGTTTCCTCCAGTTAATTAGGCTCTTTGTAATTAGCCTTAATCGTCTTGTTAAGGGCCCCTGCTGATAATAGCCTGAGAGCCAGGAATCTCAGGTAGAACAAATGAGAGCTGGGGCCTGCCAGCCCACTCACAGTGTGCCTACTGCCTGGACAGCGGGATCTGAGAGGAAGGCCAGCGGAGGATTTGAGGCAGCCCCCTGCCTCGCTTTTGCATTTTCTCCTGGACTTTGTCCAAGATGCACAGTCCAAGAGGGGCTGGCTTAGAAAACCTTGTCAGAGAACGAGGAAAGCGCTCCTCTGTCAGACAGAGACCGCGGGGGTGAGCGATGCCTGAGCTTCTCCTTGGCGATCGGGGCCGGGAGTGGAAGGCAGAAGGAAGGCTGTTCATTCATACCCAGAGCAGGGATCACCGGCCAAGCCCTGCTGTCTTCCTGAGTGCCACAATGCAAGGGTCACAGGGGACAACGTGTCCCATAGCTACAGGCCAGTTAAGGTGTAAGACATTTCACTCGGGACCAGATGCTGTCAGTCACAGAGTGCCTGTCCCGATCCCCGTGTCACAAGAGAGGAAACGGAGACTTGAGAATTAAGGAAACGTGCCGGGGGTCACAGAAGGAGTAAGTGGCGGAACCAGGTTCACAGCCTATGGTGTCCTGATGAAAGTCACGACCCCTTTGTATCACAGCTCAGCATGCATTACTTGGGGAGCATGCATTCGTGTAACAAGCTTTAACCTGGAAATTCAGGCCGGCCGCCCATGGGTGGCTTCTCAGCCTGGTGCGGATCCCGTGACCAGGGTGCCTCTGCCTGTGGATTCGCAGCCGCCTGCTCTGAGCGCATGCTCCCTGCCCCACCGCTGCAGCCTGGGAATGGGAGGGTGACAGAGGACAGCGTGAGAGTGCAGACTTCCAGCCGGAAACGGGTGCGGAGTGAACCCTCTGAGATGGGGAAGACAGAAGGCTCTAAAACCACAAGGAGTCAGCATGAGGCTTGAGGATCCTCCGTAACAGATGGTCCAGGGAGTCGCCTCACCTGTGTAAGGTTGCAGCTGGCAAGCCATTTGGGGACAGGAAGGGGCATGCTTCTCACAAGGAGACAACTGACCTGGGAACTTAACACGGCTGCGTGGGCAGTAACCAGGTGAGGAGCCCAACGTGGGATGGAAGAGCATATCCACCAGAGAGACAGCGCTGGCCGAAGCAGGCTGTGTGGCCTTGCTCGTGTCTCACCAGGCCTTAGCTTAAGGTGACCAGATCGTCCCGCTTTTGGCGGGACAGTCCCGATTTCTAACCATTTTTCCCGCATCCCGCGGTGTTTTAAAAAAGTTCCGATTTTATTTCCAAAAATTGGGACTTTGTTAAAACGCCGCAGGACACAAAAAAAATTGTTGGAAAGCGGGACGATCTGGTCACCTTATCTTAGCTGGACTCGGACTTGGGACACATATGGTCTGGCTGACAGTGGAAAGGATCCTCATTGACCTCGTTAGGGGTTTCGTCAACAGAATGTCGCCTGGCTCCCCGTCTGAGATGCAACCCAGAGCTGCACAGACCCTGGCCCTACAGCCAGGCAGCACATCCGCCGCTTTCGAAACTTGCCCCGGGACTCGGCTGCTGTGACATGTCCTGTGGTGACCCTCTTCCACCGTCATTTCCCCGAGCTCTCGCTGTGATGTTGATGGGCACCTGAGAGGGACCGTGACTCCTCTTCGATTGGTCTACTTCGATTGGTTCATCCTTTCTGCCTTCCTGTCTCTGCCCCTGGGTAGGGGGAGCATTTAGAAGCTGGGACCCCAGCGCCCTGAATGTTGGACAGAATTTGAGGAATGGTGAGGACCTGCTTCAGCGCCCAACTCCCGCCACCCTCCTCCGCTCACGCCCACTCCTGCAGGGCTGCTCCACACGCCTGCCCTCCTCTGTTGCGGTGGCTCTCACAGCCAGGGGTGCCCCGCCTCCAGAACCCACGGAAGACGCTTCCTTCTGTGCAGGATGAATCAGAAAACTGCTTTCCTTCTAGAAGTAAAGAGATCAGCGAAGTCCTGATGGCCCTGAGGGTTGAACCAGCCCAGCTCTGGAGAGCATATTCTGAGTCAGGAGTCAGAGCTCCTGGCCTGAGGACCCACGTGGAGACATGTTTATTCCAGAAATCTGAGTGTACATCACTGAGTCACATATTCCAGGACCTTCAACCCCTGCCTGTCCAGAGTGGTTTTGCCAGATACACTAATTTTGGCTGCATCTTCCAAGCAGAGAAGCAATTCAGGTTTCCTGTACTTCAGCCCCGTCCGTCAACCATAGCAAAGTGAACACCATGGGCTTGTCCTGGTTGGGAGAAAAAAATACCATGGTTTGGGGGACTACCGTTCTGAGAAGGAGAGGAATGTCAAAAACTCTTCCACGTACCGTCCAAAGAATTAGAGACTTCAAACAGCCTGAAGAATGAGGCCGACTTTTCTGCAAAGGCCCTAGAAATTAAAGAGCCCAGCACCATTCTCTGTGATCATCTGCATAGCCTGCTTTCTCCTTTAGGGAGGAAGTAGACATGAATGTCAAGTTTAGCCAGCAAGGCAGAAGCACCAGCCCAGCCTCGCGGGGCCTCTCCCTCATTGGTCTGCGGTTCTGTCAGTTCCCGGTCCCACTCCCTCAGCATCATCTGCGCTCCCTCTGCCGCAGCCCTGTCGTTGAACCACGCTGGATTGCTGCTTATTCCTCGAACACCTCCATTTCCTCATCTGTAAGATGGGTATTGTCAACACCCATAGGGGTTCGTTGGTAGAACCAAGTGACTAATTTCTGTGAAGTACTCGGAACCTGGCACAACGTAAGCACTTTAAAAGTGTTAGCTTTTCCCCCCAGCACAGCTTCTTAAATGTAGTAAACACCCAATAAGCATTGCTTGAGTGGATGGGCAGATGAAGGAAGGAGTGAATGAGATGCATCTTCTCGTTGCTGGCCCCTGGCTTTGCACACACACTCCCTCTCCCTGGAATTCCCTTCCATCTCCTTGCCTGACTTGCTTCTGTGCCCTTGAAAACTCAACTGAGTGCCCCGGCCCTAAGCGGAGTATGTGCTCCTCCTTGGCACCTTACAGGCACCTGATTTCTACCTTCCTCTTCGCGGTCCTCACCTTGTGTGCAATTGCTTCCTGGTTTACCTTCCCACCGGACTGTGACCCTCCGGAGGATGGAGGCTGCTGATTCCACACACCATGAGGATGAATGCTTGCACCCGTGAACATCATAATATAAAAACTGGAGCTAAAATGTGCTGAGCGCTCATTTCCAGTTCCTAACCTAGGCACTCTGTGCATTATCTTTAACCTTCATAAATACCCTAAAAGTGGGACTATTGGGATTCTTCCCATTTGTTGGTAACAAAACTGAGTCTTAGGTTTAGTAACATGCGAACGTCAAAGCCACAACAGAGACAAGCCCAGGTGTCATGGCTGCTGGCCCTTACACTGCACTGGCTTTTTGTTCAGAAAGAAGTTTGAAGGATAGTCTGTTATATGTTGAACAGTTTTGTTCCGTAACTTAACTAAGCGAACCAGCCTCTAAGGTGGGGAGCTGGAGCAGCAGAGCGGGGAGAGCTGGGAGCCGTTCTTACAAAGCATGTGTTTTGTCGTAGGTTCGGACAAGTGGACCTCCCTCGAAAGAAAACTGTTTAACAAAGCACTCGCCACTTACAGCAAGGACTTTATTTTTGTACAGAAGATGGTAAGCATGCTCTTCACTGTTGCTCACTTGAAACTGAATTGGGTAATTGTACATGTAGAGAGATGTAGAAGGATTTGGTTACTGGCCTCATGCTCTTCCACCCCTTGCTGGGGAATGGTGGCATTGGTTATGGGTGGCATGGCCCCAGTGTCGCGGGGGGGGGGGGGGGGGGGGGTAATCGGCCTTACTTGGCTCAAAGGTGGTTTAGGCCATAAGTTAAAATGACTCTAAGTGGGTCCAGCAGATCGCTGAGTGATGGAGCATGTTTACTGCGTGTTCAGGTCCACAGAGAACAGGCTCACAGGTGACAGGCAGCTCCCCTGGATCCGAGCTGGACCAGTGGTACCAGGGGTGTCCTGGGTACATGTCCTTAATGGAGGGCCTTGATGAACAGAGATCTGAATAGGTGGACTTTCTGTCCAGCTTGCCTCGTCTCCAGATCTGTATCACTCACCGCTCCCTGCCCTGGAGGCCACCACATTCTCTGTGCCAGCTCCCTGCTCTGATCTTGGGCCACCTGCCCTAGGCCTCTTTCCTTTTTTTTTCCTCATCCAAGGATGTTTTTTCCATGGATCTTTAGAGAGAGCGTGGAAAAGATGGGGGGAGGGGTAGTGTGCAGAGAGAGAGAGAGGCAGAGAGAGAGAAACATCAATGTGAGAGAGACACACTGACTGGTTGCCTCCCACATGGGAATCGAACCTGCAACTGAGGTACATGCCCTTGACCAGAAACTGAACCAGAGACCGGAGCTTTAACCATTGAGCAAAACTGGCCAGGGCTAGGCCTCCTTCCTTGCAGGCTTCACACCTGTTGACTGAGGATAGATTCATGGTGTGTGCTCCTCAGGAAGCACAGGTTTTTAAGCCAGGGCTCTCTGGGACACTGTCCTCACCCCCAGGCCATTCTAGTGTAGGTATGCAAGGTGTCAGGTGGATGTGAAGGGGCAGCTTTGAGGAGAGAGGCTCCTGGTGGTGTCATCTTACTGTGCGGTGGTCCTGTTCCCACCCCCGCGAGCGCCGCCAGCTTTTACGGTACCTGCCTCCAGAAAACCCACATTGCACTCTGAGCTTAGAGATACATGGGCTAAGGAAAGGAGCTTTTTCTCTTTAAAACACATTTACCTTTTCCCCGCTGGGGGAGAGCTGAGCAAGGCTTGATTCCTGCAAAAACTCAGCTCTTGTCGTTACAGCTTTGCCTCGCGTTCCTGTCCCATGACTAAGAAACATTCTCCGTAGATGGTTTTGAAGGTCAGCTAGTCAGACACCCAGGCACATTCCAACACATTTAATGCAAAAGCACGCTGCTGCTTCATGGGTTAACAAAAGGAATGAGCTCTCAGAGGACCAAGAGGAAAAAGTCTCCAGGCTATCCTGTGAAAAAATCCAGTTGCAAAATATGTATGTGCCACCTTCTGTGTGGAAAATGGCGGGGCAGGACTGGTTTTGTGTTAGTTGGTATACGTATAAGAATGTGTCATTTATGTATTCTATTGGAATAAATAGACCTGGGCTTTCTTTTTTCTTTTTTTTAATATATTTTATTGATTTTTTTTCAGAGAGGAAGGGAGAGAGATAAAGAGCTAGAAACGTCAATGAGAGAGAAACATCAACCAGCTGCCTCTTGCACACCCCCCACCAGGGATGTGCCCGCAACCAACGTACATGCCCCTAACTGAAATCGTACCTGGGACCTTTCAGTCCGCAGACCGACGCTCTACCATTGAGCCAAACCGGTTTCGGCTAGACCTGGGGTTTCTGATTCACAATTAACATAACTTATTCATGTATGTTTGACTGATCTATCGTGTTTCTAGCAGAATTTTTTTCTGGGAAGTTAGAGAAGGGAAGATGTGTGTCTTTACCCCTCCTTCCACTCCCGCCCCAAGCCAGTAGTTTCTGGAGTTGGGCCCCTAGTCGTAGTGACAGTAATAGCAAAGAAATTCTGGCCCTGTTGGGGTGGATCAGCAGTTGAGCAACGACCTATGAACCTGGAGATCACAGTTCGATTCCCGGTCAGGTCACATGCCTGGGTTGCAGGCTCGATCCCCAGTGTAGGGTGTGCAGGTGACAACCAGTGATTCTCTCTCGTCCCTTTTCCTCCTTTCTGAAATCAATAAAAATATATTATTAAAAAAGAAAAGAAAAATTCTGGAATCCTATCCTAGAAGTCAGCAAGAGGGGCTCGCTAAGCTGCAGGGGTGGGGAAGGAGCTGGCTGGCTGGAGAACGGGCGTGAGAAGGAGGTTTTCCTCTGTGTACACTTTCTATTAAACCACGTAAGCCTGCTGCCTGTGGCCAAATTAAGTGTTCACCAGAGCTTGCTCTTGGAGCTGACCCTGCCCCGGCTCCCCACAGGTGAAGTCTAAGACAGTGGCTCAGTGCGTGGAGTACTACTACACGTGGAAGAAGATCATGCGCTTGGGACGGAAGCACCGGACACGCCTCACAGAGCTCGCCGATGAGTGCATGGTGAGTGAGGCCGCCGCGGCACTGCTTACGCTGGCCCTGCTCCCACCCACTCCCAGCTTAGCGAGCGGCTGCTGGCTGGTTTGGCTTTGCTGCCCAGGTGGCCGCAGGGAAGAGCCGACAAGCCCGCTCCCTGGCGGGATTCAGGCTCTGACTTTCTGGTGTAGAGGCTGAGGGAAGGCAGAAGGCAGCTTGGGTTCCATCTGTGGCTGTTAGGAGCCAGAGAGCTAAGCCGGATTGGCCCGACCCTTGAGTGGGTGGTTTTTTTATAAACAGGTGCCCTGACCCCCTGGCGTACCCCTTCCTCGTCCTTCCCCGTTATGGACGCCGCTGGCCAGAGAACAGGGGGTGCCTCCCAGCGAGGAAGGTGCCTTGGCTTGGCCGTGGCTCCCCAAAAGCACAGCCTAAAGGAGCGTGCCCCCCAGATAGGGCGGGGGCACTGGGTCATTGAGGAACTGCCTCACAGGGAATGATCCAGCCCTCACTTCGCCATGTACCCTGGTATCGTGCGGCTTTGGTCCACCCTTGTGGGGAGCACTCCTCTCTGTCCATGGCCAGGGGCAATCCCAGCTGCTGAGGAAAACATTCCCTACCATGTATGTATGTATGTATGTAAAAGATCTATGTCTACAACAAATCACTCAACCCCGCCTCTGTCACCATCAGGGGGCGTGGTTAGAATTCATGAATGGGGTGAAGATTTGTCATCATACTGTCATTCCCCACAGTGCCCCAGTATGAATGCTAGCACATATGTGTGGTGCGGGGAGGTAGAAGGGTTCTTGAAAAGACATTTTGTGTGTGTGTTTTTTATCTTTATTGTTGGAAGTATCACAGATGTCCCCTTTGTTTTTTTCCCCATTGACCCCCTCCACCCCGCACCTGCCTTCCCAGGCGTTGGCCGCACTGTGGCCCGTGTCCGTGGGCCATGCTTATATGCATGTAAGCTCTCCGGTTAATTTCTCCCCGTCACCCACCCACCCCGGCTTCCTTCTGAGATTCAGCCGTCGGTTCTTAAAAAGACACTTGCTGTGTGCCAGGCTTTCTGCCAGGCACTTACCAATGTGGGCTCGTGTACCCCTCATTCCAGTTCCATGAGGGAGAAGACCGAAGCACAGAGAAACTTAGCGGTGGTCAGTGGCTGGTGAGTGTGTTGTCTGAGCTGATTCCCTCATGTAATACCTAAGTCAAACACAAATTCTCTTAAAGAAATGTAAAAACACATGGACTCACTCAAAAGCCCACATTCCTAACCAACTAGGGAACCTAGCTCTGATATAAGTACAAGTATGTCGGGACCGGTTTGGCTCAATGGATAGAGTGTCGGCTTGGGGACTGAAGGGTCCCGGGTTCGATTCCAGTCAAGGGCATGTACCTTGGCTGCGGGCAGATCCCCAGTAGGTGGTCTGCAAGAGGCAGCTGATCGATGACTCTTTCTCATCGATGTTTCTAACTCTCTATCTCTCTCCCTTCCTCTCTGTACAAAATCAATAAAAATATATATAAGTACACGTATGTAAGTTCATATCTGGACCCAACTAGCAGACAAAATAGACATCTGTGGAGTAGAATAGGACTGCCCTTCTTTGGATGGAAGTGGACAGTGTCTGAGGAAAGGATTTCCTGCACCAGGCTTTGTCTGGCTGGCTTAAGGAGTGATGTCTTGTAGCAGGATAGCCTTTGCTCATCTGTTGCCTAATGTTTGAAAAAGCAGTGTGATGCATGGTTTGGGTTTATGGCAGGCCTGTCCCCTGGGCTCTCTCATGGCGCCCCATGCCAGAGCAAACTGGGGCCTTGAGCCATTGCCTGCCTCTATCATAGGCAGCAGGCCCTGAAAAAAATAAAAAATAAAAGGAGCATCATGGCCTCATGTGCTTCAAGCAACCAAGACCAGTTGAGTTGCCACAGCGTAAGCAGCAATATGTATGGCGCAGTTGGCGACTCCGGGCTGTTAAATGGTTTCTGCCCCTCCTTTCCCTCAGGGGAGCATATGTTCTAGCTGGGAAGCTGTGGCATAAACAAGGGTGTTTAAAAGCAATATGAAATGAGAACAGAGTTCTTAGATATGGCCTCAGGCGATCTCTTTCTCATCCAGCGCCACCATTCCACCACCGAAAGATTGAGGCCCAGAGAGGAGGGGAGGCCTGCCCCAGGCCACACCCAGCATTGCTTCCCAAGCGGGTCCAATAGGCAGGAAACAAGGAAGCACAGAGAGTCCTGCCCTTGGAGACCCAAGACCCAGCTCCTGGGCTGAAAATGGAGCAAAGGACTTAGATGATCTGGAAAGCTCCTTCCAACTCTGGAGTGTTCAGGGCTGTCAGAACCATGTTTTGGAAGAGGGCCAAACCAGAGGGTAGGGTTTTCTTAGGCAGAGTGGCGTCTCTTGGGCGTGGGTGTAATCAAGTGCCTAGGACAGTGTCGGGCATCATAGAGGCACTCAACAAATACTTGCTGAAGGAATGAATGAATGAATGAACATTGCTGAGGTGCATAGTAATAATCCCTCTGTAAACTCCCGGAAGGAGGCAGGGTGAGCAGTGGTCCTGAGGAGAGCTGCTAAGGAAGAGGTTGCCATTGCAAGGCAGAGGCACCATCCTGGGCCAACAGGGCTGCGAAGTGAGTAGAAAAGCCAGGCCAGCCCACAGCTTCAGGAGCTCTGAGGGGTTGAGCTGGTGCCCGAGGGGCCACACCTTCTTGGGCTTAATCACCAGGAGCCACTATTAAGCTGGATCAGGAGCACACACGCCCTCATGACGTCTGAGCTTAGGGAGAATAGGAAGGTATGTGCAGGGATGACTCGGGCCCTAAAACACAAGAAAACCTTGATCTGAGGCCAGTGTGGTAGCTCCCAGCTGCCTCTGGGGCACTGTGAGGGCTCCGCCTTCGGTCAGCAAACTTCGGCTCTGTTGACTAATGAGTTTGTCGACCACTGGTTTACGATGAAAAATCAGGACCAGGCAAGGACTAGGAAGAGTGCAGAAGATGCTCTCGTAGGACAGGGTCCTGCTCTTTGTCCTCTCAGCCTGCCTGGACACCGGGGGTAGCTCTGCTGATCACGTGTCCTCAGTGTGCTGTTAAAGGGACAGATGGCCATTTCCCCACCTTGGAGCATGCTTAGGTAGCTTAGGGACGTGTGTGGGGAGAGGGGAGAGCAGGAGAGTTTGTGAGGAACAGCGGCTCTTGAGGAGCCAGCAGGGTAGTCTGCCTTCTGGCCTGAAGCCATCACAGGCCCTCGCACCCTCACAGGCGGCAGAAGGGGAAAAGGGCTCTATACGGAGATGGGAGCAGAGTGTGCTGACTTCCCCTTCCTGTGCCCTGTTCATTCCCATGATTCCACTCCGGAAAAGTCTGTGGGTCTGACTGTGACCAAAAGATAACACAATTCAGGGCGCTGACACAGTTAACTGATTTCGGAAGACAGCGATCAAGGCTCCTAAGGCAAAGCTCATCCATGTTCTGTGCACCTTGGGTATCTGCTTCATGGTCCACCAGCCAGGAAAACACCCTCCTTCCCTTATAAAGGCAGCTGGTCCCAGCGGTTCTGAGAGGCTTGGGATTTCTGTGAGCTGTGTGCATTTGCCAAGGGGAGAAGAAGGGGGAGGTTTGGGAATCAGATAGTCCAAGTTTTAAATCTCAGTTCAACTTCTTCACCAGCCCTGAGACCTTGGGACAATAGTAATCTGGCTAATTTCCTCATTTGTTTGAAAAAGAAAAATTTGACCTAACTGGTTGGCTCAATTGGATAGAGCAGTGGTCGACAAACTGCAGCTCTCGAGCTACATGCGGCTCACAAGCCGCAGTTTGCCACTCACTTGACTAATGAGTTTGCCGACCACTGGGATAGAGTGTCAGCATACAGATTGAAGTGTCCCGGGATCGATTCCAGTCAAGAGCACATGCCCGGGTTATGGGCTCAATCCCTAGTAGGGAGCATGCAGGAGGCCGTGATTCTCTCTCATCATTGACGTTTTTATCTCTAGCTCCCTTCCTCTTTGAAATCAATATAAAAATAAATAAATAGGAAGGAAGGAAGGAAGATTTGTGCAGAGCTGTTGTGAGAACTAGCAATGTGTGTGTCATTCAGTATGTTGTCACCACCATCATCATTAGTGACTGTAACACTGAGATCTGTGACTTGGAGTAAATATGGGCTGTTGAACATTTGTATTTTAACTTAAAATCTGGAATATGAATAAATGTTTTATTTCAAGGTACATCATAAAATAGCCAACTTGTTGATAGGAAGTTCTACGTGTCAGGATTTTTGTCCTCCTGTATTTGTATCTCTTAGTCACTTTGGTGAGCCATTTGGCTTAATGATAAATCATTCTGTGAGCATTTATAGATTGCCAGTAGAAATAAAATCATCTAAATTTCTAAGGCATATATAATCACAGGATAGTATAGTTGAATATGTAATTGTGGCTATCTGGAATGTTTCTTCTCGGAGTTGTTTTTTGTTTTATTTTTTTGTTTGTTTTTACTATTTTATTGATTTTTAGAAAGAAAGGAAAGGAGAGGGAGAGAAAGAGAGAAACATCAATATGAGAGCCATCCGTTGCCTCCGGGACATGCTCTGCCAGAGGTCAAACCCAAAACTTGGGCATGTGCCCTGACTGAGAACCAAACTGGCAACCTCTCAGTGCATGGGAAAATGCCCAACCAACTGAGCCACACTGGCCAGGCCTCTCAGAGTCCTTAAGCCAAAAAACAAAACTGTGAGAAAATTGTAATTATAGTAAGTACCACAAAATAATGCCATCGTCATTTAAAATCTATACTAATAAAAGGGTAATATGCCAATTAGACCCAGAGACCTTCCTTCCAAACAAAGCTATGGTGGCAGGGCTTAGGCAGAGGCAGTTAGGGGTGATCAGGCCAGGAAGGGAGGGCAGTTGCAGGAGATTAGGCCAGCTAGGGAGGGTAGTTGGAGGCGAGAAGGCCAGCAGGGGGGGCAGTTGGGGTGAGTAGGCCTGCAGGCAGAGAGATTAGGGTTGATCAGGCAAGCAGACAGGTAAGCAGTTAAGAGCCAGCAGTCCTGGATTGCGAGAGTGTATTTAAGAACCAGTCCCAGATTGGAGAGGGTGCAGGCCAGGCTGAGGGACACCCATGCATGAATTTCATGCATCAGGCTACTAGTTATTATATAATTTATTTTAAAAGCCAAGCTATTGGCCTTGGACTGCTTAATACATTGGTATTGGAATCCACAAAGTTCCAGCTCTATGAAGGAATGGAGTGTATCCTTGCAGTTTGACATAACGTGGCTTTAGCTGAAAGTTCTAGGGACTGGAAGATGGAGGATTCATACGGAAATGATGCCAATTAAATGAAGTCAACCCGTATATTTGTATGAAACCTACAGCTTCTGTCATAAATCACTCTGTAAATGTGTTAGTCCTCCATCTGTATTCACTGAAGTCTTTCAGCATATGTAATTATTACCAATTAATCCTAATTAACTCACTGGACTGGTTCTTAAATACACTCATCTCAAATATGCGTAAGTGATATTAAATACAGACCCTGCTGACCCGGGGAGGGGAATGCCACATGCCCCGGATGTGCTGGCATTGTCTTTCTCCCAAGCCCAGTCCAAACTGGAGAGGGGGAGCTGTGGTTTCGGGAGCCGATCCACGGCTCTCAGAAATCTTTGTTGTTCTTGGGAGTTCTTGCTTCTGGGTTCTAAGAATCATAGGCTCACTCCGGGTGATGTCGGTGCCTGGGGTAAACCAAACTGGAGCCCACGTGCCTTCAGCCTGGTGTGCAAAGAGGCGTGGCAGTGTCAGACACGGTGACGGAAGGAGGTTTGACTTTGGGTTATAGACACAATGATGTGTCATAGAATTGTACACTTGAAACCTATATAATCTTATCAACCAGTGTCAACCCAAAACATTTAATTCAAACAAAATAAAACTTAAAAAGAGAAAGGGAGACAGAGGAGGAGGGCAGAGATGAATGCGCCATTGGTTGGGCATGCCTTTCTTTCTCCTTGTAAATTGTGGAGACTGTTCACAGACTCTTCCGGGGTACGGCAGTGTGAACGCACTTTGTAATGAACTATAGAAATGATCCCTGAAAGTATAGTCTTGTGAACGCACTTTGTAAAGGGCTATAAAACAGGAGCTGAAATGAGGCTGATGTAACATAGAACTCCCTCTTTCTGGTCCCCAGTCCTTACTGGGGTGGAGGAGCCAGCGTCTGTTCCCCTTCCTCTCCTTCCCTCACTCCTCCCCAATGAAGATGGAGAGCAGAATAAGGTCATTAGCTAAACAAGAGGCAGAATGAGGGCCTCCTAGATCCCTGCTCCCATCCCAACCCGCCCCAGGTGCCTTCTCCAAGCTGCTCTGTTAACTCACTGTCTCGTTAACCTTGAGGAAGGCATGGGCCTCCTACTTAATTCCCAGGCTGGCTGCTATTCTGAAGTGGAGGGGACACAGTAGTGCGGATAACCATTCATAGAGAATACTTCCCTTTTCCTAGAATGCCTCTGGAAGGCATTTCTACAAACACATGACAGCCTTAGCTGGTCTGACTCAGTGGATAGGAGGATTGGCCTGTGGGCTGAAGGGTTCCAGGTTCGATTGCAGCCAAGGGCACATGCCCGGGTTGTGGACATGATATCCAGTACGGGATGTGGAGGAGGCAGCCAATCAATGATTCTCTGTCATCATTGATGCTTCTATTTCTCTATCACTCTCCTTTCCTCTCTAAAATCAATAAAAATATATTTAAAAGAAAGAATACCCCCCCTTGGGTTTCCTCTCCTTTTTACAGTCATTGTGGTCACTCTGATTCCCTTTTCTGGCAAGATCAGAGCAGGAGGCACTGGGACACCCTGTGTCACGTGCTTTCCCTAGGTCAAATCAGTGTCTCTGGCATCTTGCGTGGAAGTGGGTTACGAGGCCTAGAACACGATTCCGATAGGTCTTTAGCCTCTCTCCACGGGGTCCCACAGTGTTGCTATTGTTTGGAAACCCTCCACTCGGCTCTGGGGACACAGGGGCATTCAGACCCAAGTGGGGCAGCCTTGCCTGGGTTTCAGTCTCAAACCAGGGGGAGAAACTCCACCTACAGAAATCTCTCCTCCCTGCCTTAAAATATTTTTATATAAGTAAGGAGGGAACGCAGAGTGGGGCGGGACTTCCTTGACTCAGAATTCCAAGCGTCCGGAGAGACAGTACCTCCCACCTCCAGCCCAGGGTTCCGTCAGCCGCCCCTTACGCAGGGAGAAGCCGAAGCCGGTGCCGCCCCGCCTCCTGCCCCTCCACCCTCTCCTGGCCTGTGGGTTCCGTTCACTAAAAATGCCATTTGGGGACTTTCCCCTTTTTGCTTTTATTGCCCCAACACTAGACAAGTGAAGAAGAAGAAGAGTTGGAGGAGGAGGAGGAGGACCAGGAAGAAGATAGGAAATCCACAAGAGAAGAGGACAGTGAAGTGCCCAAGTCCCCGGAGCCGCAGCCAGGCCCTGTCCTGGCTCCCGCGGAGGGGCCGCCCCTGCAGGCCCTCGGCCAGCCCGCAGGCTCCTTCATCTGTGAAATGCCCAACTGCGGGGCTGTAAGTGTCTGTGTGTCCTCCCGGGGTCGAGGGCCAGGCTCTGAGACGATGCCTTTTGGAAAGGAGGGGCTTTCTGCAGTAGAAGTTGGGCAGAAGGCATTCCGTGTTGCCATGGCTTTCTGTCCTTTATCCCATCGGCTCACTCGGCAGGCAGACATTTCCGGAGTGGGCGCCCTGTATCAGGCCCTGAGCTACAGGCTCAGAGGACACCAAGTGGGTCCCTGCCCTCGGGAAGCAGGAGGTCCTGAACTCAGCAGAGAGCCGTGGCCTCCAGAGCTCACTTCTCCCCGTCCCGGTGCCTCCACGCTGCCCTGGGCCTGTCACTCTGGCTCCTGCCCCGTCGCATTTAGTCGCCTGGGAAAGCCCACAGAGTATGATCCTTCTGCAGCCCAATGACAGAGACCTAGCTCAAGTTTATCTTTGTGTTCCTTGGGGGAGGCGAAGCAGATTTACGAGGCAAAATGAATCGTGTAAATCGACTGAAAGGGAGTCTGTGTAATTACTTAACCTTAAGTGCATTAGAAGCATCGTTTTGCTAAAATAAAACCGGTTCACCATTTGGTCACTCCGAGCACTAGAGGAAGGCCTGCCAGAATGTGTGCCTGCCTATGTATTTCAAAGGCTATTTCTTAAGAGTTGTTTACTTTGGAATCTGCCCCGCTGGTCCCTCCACTAGTCTGAATTACCTAGCTTTTCCCAAATCAGGTTTCTTAAAGCCAGGCACACCTGAAAAATGAGACTGTTGCTTCTTTCCCAAGGAGCCCTGTCCGTCCTAAGAACAGGGAGTCTGAATGCTGCTCAGTGAGCCTGGCTGTCCCTGAGATGGAGAAAGCGACAGTCTTTAAAACACTTAGATCCTAAAGCAGAAATTCACTTAATTTACATCTCAGACAAAATGAGAAGGGAAAAAAAAAATAAGTATATACACACACACACAAGAGAACATAAGAATTGCTGGCTTTTTTTTTTTTTTTTTTTTTTTTTTTTTTTTATGTTTGTCTGGAGCTTTTCCATTCAGGGATGTTAAAGATGTGACTTCATTACATCCTCACAGTATTTCTGTGTAGAATTGTTTAGAAATCGGATGCTTCCTCCATTCATAGTTTAGGTGTAAATTCTTTACCAAATGGGACGTCACCTTTTACGCTTTCCAATCAGAGGGGCTCGGCAAGGTGCATGCCTTTTAATAACTTTTAAAAATGACCCGGGGGGGGGGGGCAGTTTTAATCCTTGCCCCGAACCATGGCAGTTTGGGTTGCTAAGTCAGCACTAGATCTTTCTTCCCTGTGAGACCACAAATTCCAAGAGCCTGAATTCCAAGAGCCTTTACCGCAGTGGTTCTCTCTCCACTGACTGTGAGAACCCCGGGCGTCTGGCAGTGTCCAGAGGCGGTGTGACAGCCGAGGGGGTGCTGTGCAGCCCATGGGTCGAGGCCAGAGATGCTGCTGACGCCCCACAAGCAGCCCCCCAGCAGTAACCCAGCCCCGTGTCGGGGGCGCTGAGCTCGGGAAAGCCTGCTCGGTGGCGAGCTTCACAGCACTGTGTGGGTCCTTCCCCTTCTCATCCTCCCGCAGTAAAATTGGGGGGTCTGGAACGCTGCTTTCGTCATGGGCTGCCAATGGGGGTGTCTTTCCCATTGTGTCCCTTCGGGCCCTCAGGCTTCCTGGGAGGAGCTGAGCAAATCGGCTCCTTTCTGGGGTGCTGGCTCCATTTCCACCAGCGCATGCATCTCTGCTTTTAACTTGGAGCTTTTGAGGAAGACCTGGTTTTGTTTTTGTTTTGTTTTGTTTTTCTTTTGTCCTTTCTAAGTGAAGAAAGAAAGGAAAGGGGGAAAGAAAAGGATAGTTTGGCATAAAAAAAAAATTTTTTTTTTGGAAAGCTGGCCCAACCCCTTGTTATACACATGGCGGGGAGGGGGGACGGGGAAGAATAAGGTGGACAGAGGGGAGGGGTGGCCCCACAGCGCCCCTGGTGGACAGGCGCTGCATCTGGCTCTCAGCTCTAAACTACAGCCGTCCGCGTGGTCCTCAGCACCGCTCCCTCACCCCCCTCTTCCCGCTAGCACAGGGGATTGGGTGGCATAGCATTAGAGTTGGGTGTGTACAGCCCCACGCCCTGTCTTAGACACTGTTTCAGGTATCTCATGTTTTACCATCGTGTCACTAACAACCCTAATTTCCTTTTCAGGACTGTAGAGGTCATGTCACTCCCTTTCTTCCCCAGGTGTTCAGCTCCCGACAGGCACTGAACGGCCACGCCCGCATCCACGGCGGCACCAACCAGGTGGCCAAAGCCCGGGGCGCCGTCCCCTCCGGGAAGCAGAAGCCCGGGGGCGCCCAGAGCGGGTACGGCTCGGTGAAGAGCTCGCCCTCTCACAGCACCACGAGCGGCGAGACGGACCCCACCACCATCTTCCCCTGCAAGGAGTGTGGCAAGTAGGTGGGACCGGACGGGGACGGGGTCTGAGTTTGCCATGGATGACGCGCTCTGTGAGGGCCGGGCCAAGAGGGCCTGAGGTTTCTTCAATTAAAAAAAATAACCTGAACCTGAAATGTCCTTAATGCCACCCAGGGACTCTGCAGGGGGCCTCAGGGATGTGGACTGAGTCTCCGAAAGGGAATGTGGTCTGGTGTCTCACAGCTTAATGAGGTTGGATGGCTTCAGAGAGCAAACCTCTAGTGACATAATGTTACTCTTTCCCAAAATCGTTGGAAGAGTAAAATTTTCCAACTTCTGCCCATCACTCCCAAACCATATTCACTCGCACTGCTCTCTGCATCCCTGTGAAGTTTGGAATGGCTCTAAGACACCTACTCAGGAACTCGCTGTAGCAGAGATGGCTTCCCTACCCCTGCTCTCATTCCTGTGCCCGGGCAGACATCACGTCAATCGCTGCACTTTTGCTACCGCTGTAAGATAAGACTTCGAACCCTTTTCATCGTGATGCTTCAAGCTGGCCCAGTCAGTTGATCAGAGTTGACTCGCAAGAGAACACCTATTTAGCATCCCTGCCCGTTTAAGTATAATTTAAAACGACAGCGGAGAGGGGGAAACTGACAGCGGGTAGTAATAGTAACAGCTAGCAGTTACTGAGCACTTCCTTGGCTGTATGCTTCATGTGCCTGAGCTCATTGAACCCTCCCACCCAGAAACTCCACGTGACACAAATCCTGCCTCTATACTTGTTTTACAAATGAGGGCCGAAAGTTAGGCAAAATGACTCGCCCCATGTCACACCACCAGTAAGAGTGGAGCTGGGGTTTGAACCCAGCGGTGTTCAAATGCAGAGCCTGGGTCTTGGCCACTGCTCCCTCCTGTTGATTGCATTGTTCACTCATTTACTTGAGAGAGAAAATACCATTGATGGCTAAGATGCACACAGTTCCCTCCCCCGGCATCCAGTATAGAATTCCAGTTCACCCCTGAGTCTGCCTGGCCAGGAGGGGTCAGGTGAGATGTTAAGAGTGACATCCTTTAGGACCCTCGCCCAGTCTCTTCCCACATCCTCCAGGGCCTCAGACGTGAGGAGTAATGTGTCCTGGAGAGATGGCCGCCAGGTAGCTGCTGGCACTCTACCAGGAAAACATCCCTCGTTGGATGTACGAGGCCAGCTCTATGATTGACATTCTCGAGGAATATTTCAGGGAACTTAGTAGCTGCTGCTCATCAGGCGCTCACTCCTCACCTGACTCTCCTCTCAAGGACGTTTGCATGTTTTGCTTAATTGAATCTTCCCAGTAGCGCTGTGAAATATGTCCTTTTAGTAGCTTCTTTCTTATAAGCAGAGACACGGGAGCACGGAAAGGCTAAGCGGTTTGTCACGGCGCATAGCTGAGTGGAGATGGGCACCGGGCAGGCTGGCCCAACCCGGGTTCTCAGCCCCTGAGGACACCGGACTCGGCTCAGGGCCCCACCAAAGAGGCTGGGGCCGGCGGCGCGCTCCCTCTGAGCTGCACAGAGGCGGGGCAGGTGGACTCGGGCGCCAGGCCCTCCTCTCTGCTCCGGTGTCCCTCAGAGCCAGGCGTGCTGTCATCTTCCTGCCCCGGGGAGAAATGGCCCTGCGATGATCACAGGGTTATTGGCTTGAAATAATGAACCTCCTCGGACTGACTCCTTACCTCCCCCTGCTTGCTTTGGGGCGGTGGGGGGTTGGGAAGGTTCGGGGTCTCGCCAGTTTCCTCTGCGAGGAGACAGTACCTTCCACTCCTCTGCTCCGCAGGGCGGAGACAAAGGACGTTTCAACAAAAATTAGTGTTTCGAGCTTCCTGGCTCTTCCGGGACGTCTGGCTCCTCTTACGTTGCTTGGAACCCTTTTCTGCCACAACTCTAGTAAAGATTTCTGTGAAAGATTTCTCTTTCCCAGCTGGGAGTAACAGTAGGCAAATGTCTGCAGAATGCCTGTCAGCTGCTGAAATTCAGTGTTCAGTATGTCCGATTGTGACTCATCGACTCTGACTCCAGTCTGAGGAATCAGCTTTTGACTTTTTTTGTTTCGGTTTTCCTTCCTTTGGGAGCTCAGCCATGAGTACTGAGTATTGACACTACCCCCTCTCCATAAGCAGGCAGTCTCACATCTAGCCAAGCTTTCTGAACAAGATCCCGATGGGACAGGTTCACAGGACGGCCAGGCGTGGCTGCATTGCAGTAAAACTTTATTTACAAATGGGCAGTGGCTGGCTGCCCTGGGCCCACGGGCCTTAGCCTGCAGCCCTCTCCTCCCAGGGTTCCTCAGCCCCAGCGCTGGCCGTGGGGCTGAGCAGTTCCTGTTTGTGGAAGTGGGACTGCCCTCTGCACGGCAGCATGTTCAGCATCGTCCCTGGCCTCGGCCCGCTAGATGCCAGAGGGAGCTCCTCCCATAGCTGAGACCGTCAGAAATGTCTCCAGACATGACCAGGTGCTCCCTGGGGGGACAGTGGTGCTCCCTGGGGGAGAACCACTGCTTCGGTAGAAAACAGTGAGAATCGGCCAACAGGAAGGGGTCTCAGGCGAGGGAGTGGTGGATGAGCTGGAAGTCAGGTACAATAAGGACCCAGGGGTGTGGGCTTTGGCCGCACAGAGTTGCCGGTGACCTTGAGAAGAGCACTGGGCTGGAGCGGAGGGGACACAGTCCCGTGGTGTGCAGATCCTAGAGAATCCTGACTGCGGGAGAGCGGGGCCAGAGGCCAGAGGCCGGGGTGGCGGGCGTTTCTGATGGGAACTGCCCGCGCTCGGTGGCACGGCTTGGGGATGCTCGGGTGGGTCTGACAGGCTCGGTCAGTGATGGGCAGAGAGAGGGCCTATGTCCCCGACCGCAGGTGGACAGGGAGGAAGCCTGACACCCCAGTGTGTTTCTGTCCCCACCCCCTTTCCTTGTCATGCTTTGAGAAGACAGGAGAGACGACAGGTCCCAAGAGGAGAAAGTCCTAGGAGCCGAGGAGCCGAGGACTCTGTCCAAGCCACACAGAGGTCCGCCCACGGCCCCCCATGCTCAGACCGCCCGGGTCTCACACGCTGCTTTCTCTCCACGTCTAGAGTCTTCTTCAAGATCAAAAGCCGGAACGCGCACATGAAGACCCACCGGCAGCAGGAGGAGCAGCAGAGGCAGAAGGCGCAGAAGGCGGCGTTCGCGGCGGAGATGGCAGCCACGATCGAGAGGACTACGGGGCCGCCGGGGGCGCCGCGGCTGCTGCCCCTGGACCAGCTGGGCCTGCTCAAGCCCATCAAGGACGTGGACATGCTGGACGCCGACGTGGTGCAGCAGCTGGGCGGCGTCATGGGCGAGGCCGAGGGCGTGGACACCGACCTCCTCCTGGACGGCCAGGACCCCGCGCTGCTGCAGGGCGACACGGAGCTGTGAAGGCCTGCCCGTCCCGGCCTCCGTCTCCGTCCATCAGGAAGCCTGGACTGCCTGCTTGTTCTGTAGCCATTTTAAACTACCTGTTTAAAAAAATGGTCGTTTTATTCAGGTTTAGAAGGGGGGGAAATCCGGTTTCTTTTCCTTTTATTTAAATTGGTGGGTTTTTTTTTTTTTGTTTTTGTTTTTTAATTTTGTTTTGTTTTTATTTTTCTGTGGGAGGTTGGGGGGAATAAATAATTGGCACAACTCTCTCTTAAGAGGTGTTTCATCTGGGCTCCGTTCCCGGGAGCTCGCTCCGGGCAGGGCGTGAGCCTGACGCTGATGTGCTTCTGCTTTCAGACGCCAACCATCCCGCCTGCCTCTGGTCCCACAGCTGGTGGTGCGTGTGCGTGTGCGTGTGTCCGTGTGCAGCAGGCTGCCCTCGTCTCGCCGGGGCCTTGGGCCGCCCTCTCCCAGCGAGAGTTCCTCTGGTTCTGCTCTGACCTCGCTCTGTAGTGCACCGTGAACGCAGCGTCTCCGCGGAGACCGTGCCCGCGGGCAGCTTTGCAGAGAGCTAAGGGAGCCCCCGGCCACACGTCATTTGGAGAGTTAGCCAGGTGGGAGAGGAAGTCTGCTCGCTGCCTTGCCTGCCCCGTGGCCCATTTAGGAACCGAGTACTGCACGCTCCCCCGAGGGGCGTGACCGAAGACCCGTCCTCGGAGCAGTGTCCCTGGGTGCAGAGCTGCGTTAGGTGAGCACACACCAAGGCCCATCTGCAAGGAAACAGCCCCGCCTAGTGAGTTCCAGGGCTGTGTTCAGGGAGGGAGGGTGAGAGGCACACACTGCAGTCCCTGGAATGCCAAGACGTGTTCTTTGGCCCAAAAACTAGATGGGAAGAGCCCGTTCTGTTTTTGCAACACTGCTAGCGGTCAGTGGCGCTCTGAGACGGCTCTGTGCCATGGGGGAGTACCGTGAAACCGCACCCGCTTGGGATTTTGCTGTAATTCTTCTGTGCTGGACCGAAGGTTACCTTGATGCTAACTAGGAAGAGAGGGGTTTTCTAAGAAATGTGATAGCAAATTCAAGGGATAGAGCACAAAAAGGCCAACGAAAAAACGGTTTCACATGCCACTTTCGCTACAGTGTTTGCATTCAAACAGTGAATGTATTCGTTAGTCATTTACCAAAGCACTTCCACAACCTTCCAAGCCACGCCGTCTGCCTCCTGCGGTCCCTGTCTTCAGGGCTTCTGTTTGTACTTGAAGGTGATATAAACCTGCAATCCTTCAGAAATGCCACGTGGCTCAGGCTCTGAGCGGAGTCTCACTGCCAGAGCCAACGAGCGCCCCTCGGACGGGACAAGGCCTGGCACCGAGAGGACCGCTCTGGCGGGGAGGGCCCCCCGGAATGTGTGAGGAGCGGGAGGATGAGTCTGTCTCCGCAGAAGCATTTAGCACATTTTCACAGCCCCACCCAGGCAGTGTTCTCTGAATCTCAGGAAAGCCAAGGGCAGATGATAAATACAAAGGTTCTTTTCATTTCAATCGCTCCGTTTTCAGAAAAGAGATCTTGGACGTTCCCTCCACCTTTTCTTTAGGGGGCAACGAGGTGTTTCATTTGCCTCCGTTTCAGACAGGTCCTTCTTGTACGTTCCGAGCCCAGGCCTGCCTGGCTCTGTGCGTCAGCCTCATGGCAGGACTGTTTCAGAACCCTCCCGGGGGCGACCCTGGCCCAGAGGCCACGCCCCTCTGCTGGCGGGTGTCTGAGGGTGATTCTGGAAAGGTTCTGCTATCGAATGTAGGAAAGCTTATCTAACAAAGGAGCCAACACCCAGAAAAATGTTTATAAAGCAAACGTATTCGTTTTGTTTGGAGACTAGCCCAGCCGCTCCAGTTTTAAACATTAAAAATAAACTAGCGTTGCCAAGGCAAAAACATAATGCACAATGTCATGTTGATTTTTCCATGCAGTGTAGGGTAAGCATTTTTTGACTTGAAATAACCAAAGAACTCCTCCTGAATGAGACAGTTCAAATTCTTGGATTAGTATTTTTGGACAAGATCAACTTAAAAGAATTGACTTCCTAGGAAAACTTTGTACTTTTTTTTTTTCCTTTTTCCTGAAACGATTCTGCCTGCATGTATGTGTTGTGTTTTAGCTCCCCTCCCCACCCCCAAGCCTTCCCCCACCCCAGAGAACTACACTGTCACTGTTTACTATCAGATGGTTTTTTTTTCATTAGTGAATTTAGATCTCTCTGAGGGAGCTTGTATATAAAAAGTTAACAGATATATTTTATGGAAAAAACCCATCTTATTTTCAAATATATTTAACTGCTGTTATATTTTATTAGAGGAAGGTTGTACATATTTTCTAGGAGTTCTATTGTAAAGAAAAGTATTTTTGAAAAAAAAAATTAATGTAATAAAAACGAAAACATTTTTAAATAGCGGTGGCGATTGCTTCCTGTTCTGGCTTTGTTATGTTCTATTCTCGGCAAATGACTTGCATGCCTCCCCATTCCAGGATGTAATTTATTCAGGTTTGCACTATGAGTTGACATCATACTATCTGGTGTGCTGAACTGTGTTTTCCCTCCGGAATGCAGGCCCCTGGGTCCATATCAAGAGCACTATGTACAGCATATTCATAATTTTTCCTTTTGTAATGTGTGTATTTTTAATAAGGATTTTATGTAACATTTGGGCAAAAAAAGAGGACAGTATTTTCTAGTGATTTTATAACACATTTTGCTAAAAATGTTCCTTCCTAGGTCAGTTTTTGTTAAAAGGCGAACCAAAAGTCTTATTTTACCAGGGGTTTAAAAAAAAAAAAAAAAAAAAAGTTCGAAGCTTGAAAGCAAAGTTATATTTAAACATCCCATGTAACAAAAAAAATAAAGATGTTTTATAGACTTGTCCTAAAAAAAGGTGCATTCCTTTAAACAAAAGCATCTGGGCATTCCATGTTGGTCTCCCCGCAAGTGGTAGCATTTTCTTTAAGTTATCACAATATTTATTTTCAGAAAGACAGCCGGGAGAACTTGGCCGAAAAGGTTCTGGTCAAAGCCACAGAAACTGGCAGTTCCACTCAAGGGGCATTCTTCCACTAGAGAAATCCGCAAACAGCCACTGTCTTATTTATCTGTGAAAACCTGACTCTATGGCATCAGCTGCTCTGAAAATAAAATGT
The DNA here is from genome assembly GCA_963693515.1 of Pipistrellus nathusii. Classification (NCBI taxonomy): domain Eukaryota; kingdom Metazoa; phylum Chordata; class Mammalia; order Chiroptera; family Vespertilionidae; genus Pipistrellus; species Pipistrellus nathusii. The sequence continues at coordinate 76,785,114 of OY882863.1, forward strand.
TACCTTTCTGAGTTTCATTCGGCTTACACATTCCTTATTTCTAGCCACGGAAATGACTTCTCAATGCTGGATAAATTGGAATTTGCCTGTTAGTTTAAGGTGACCAGATTTTAACATTGGTAAATCGGGACACCATTGACCGGGGAAGGGGGGGTTCTTGATTAAAAATTTGGTCTATATGGAGCAACAAAAATGTCCATAGAACACAAAAATAGTATTGTAATATATTTTTTAAAATTTCAACATAAGGCCGAGACCGGTTTGGCTCAATGGATAGAGCGTCGGCTTGGGGACTTAAGGGTCCCGGGTTCGATTCCGGTCAAGGGCATGTACCTCGGTTGCGGGCATATCCCCAGTAGGGGGTGTGCAAGAGGCAGCTGATCGATGACTCTCTCTCATCGATGTTTCTAACTCTCTATCTCTCTCCCTTTCTCTCTGTACAAAATCAATAAAAAAAAAAATAAAAATAAAAATAAAAAAATAAAATAAAATAAAATTTCAACATAAGTACAATTTACAAATATAATAAATTAAAAAAAATATGTATAGTATCTTATTCTTTGGCATCTTTCTCATTTGAGTGAATTTTTTTTAGTAGATTGCTGTTGTTTAAAAGGTCATGAAATTTTTCACAAGAATTTGTTAAATTATATTTCACACATAAAATGGCTTTCAAAATCTCAACACTTGTGGTTTTTCCCACGTCCACACTTTATTTACTGTAGAAAAAAGGCATTCAGTCGCAGCATTAGTTCCTGGCAAGGACAGCGCGTATTCCACAATGCTAACAACTGATCATCAATGCAAACTTTGATAAGCAGTTCTCGATTATCAGTTCTCAACAATTATTTGTTATCATTAAAGTTTAACATTATAAAATTAACAAAAATAATATAAAACTCATATCCTGGCTAAATAGCCACAGGGCCACCGAAAACCGTGTATTCCCTTCCTGTTCTCCCGTCGTTCCCTAGCTTGTCGTACATGCTTTCCAAAAATTGGGACTTTTTTAAAACACCACGGGACAAATTGTTAAAAATCGGGATGTCTGGTCACCTTATGTTAGCTGGCTTCTCTAGACCCGTTAGAAGTTGGCTGGTCAGGTTTCATGCTCATTGAAGTGCCTGCCCCTACTGGGGGGGCAGGGACAGAGATTTCTGTACTCCAGCAGTGAATGAGTTGGTGGTATCTAACCACTAGGGTAAGGTGATCAGACGTCCCGCTTTTGGCGTGACAGTCCCGATTTTTAACAATTTGTCCCGCGTCCCACGAGGTTTTAAAACAGTCCCGATTTTTAAAACGCCGTGAGACGCAGGGACGCGGGACAAATTGTTAAAAATCGGGGACATCTGGTCACCTTACTGGGGTCTCATATTCACACAGGTATCTCACAGTTTGCATGCATTGCTGGTCTGGACCTCCAAATTCTAAAGAATGTGTTTACTTTTTTAATGGTCAACAATAAACTTCAAGAGTAATCTGAAATTCTGGGCTTTATACAGAATTGGTTCAAGTGGGGCACACCTGTTAGCACCTTGATCTTCCAGGTTCTTTGGTTGTTTTACTTTCATTTTGGCTGTCAGTGTTAAGCAGCTATTCTTCTAGAAGCACTGTACTGGCCTGTGTTGTAAACTTAAGTTCTGCCTCCAGGGGCTCCGGTGTCCAATCCGAAGCCTTCTCCTACTGGTACAGCCATCTGTCCATCCCCAGGAGCCCCATGTACTAGGCACTGTTCCACACTGTATTCTACCCGGGGGAGCTGAGTGTATGAAAATGACTGTGACATCATTCCTTCCTGCGGAGGAATCCCATACTTAGAAAGAGAACCTGGGACCTGGTCCAATTCCACCGCTGGGAAAAGCAAAGGTCATGCTTTATTCATTTGTGAGCTGCCTCACTCACCGTTACCCACATATGCACAGCCATTTAAAATAGGTGCTCAGCAACGACCTGTCACATTAATTATTGCTAATGTTTCAGGGGTGTGTGTTTGTGTGTGTGTGTAAACAAAAGCTCTTCTGAAGTTACCTAAAGTCAGTTCTGAATTTCCACACGCTCAGCCAAGCCAGCTGGCTGCAGTTCGCACTAGGAATGCAGATGAGTTTTGATGTTGACACAAACAAGATGATTAGGAAGGCATGTTAAGAAATTGAGTAATATGTTCCTAAGTGAACCGCAGTGATCTTTGGATCAAGGGACATTCTTATAACAAGGAGCCCAAGGGCTGATTATATCCTTTATAGGAGAGAGACAACCTTTTGAAAAGAGCTGTTCTCCCCCCGACCCCACCCCAAGGGGAGTGTTTGCTTCTGAGTTGTGAAGGCAGGCAGCCCTACATGCTTGCTTTGCCTTCCTACATACCGTCACATGCAACATTGATCTCTCCTTGGACTGTTTTGGGACGCTACTTCCTCTGCCTGTGTAATTTTATTTTTGGCAGTATCACCATTTGTAACCACTTTATTGAGATATGATTGACATAAAAAGTTATGCATATTTACTGTACGTAACTTGATGAGTTTGGAGATAAGTATTAACCATGAAACCATCACAACCAAGAGGAAAAGGCTGCCTTTTAAAACAGAACCACTGGCCCTGGCTGGTTTGGCTCAGTGGATAGAGCGTCAACCTGAGAAGTAAAGAGTCCTGGGTTTGACTCCAGTCAAGAGCACATACCTCAGCTGTAGACCTGAACCCCAGCCCTGGTTCAGGGCACATGCAGGAGACAACCAAACATGTCTCTCTCATGTCGGTGTTTCTTTCTGTCTCTCCCACTCCCTTCCATTTGCTCTAAAAATCAATGGAATCTGGTGCCATTTTGGTGGTCGGCCCATCTGGCTTTCATAGTTCTTTACCCCCAACCACAAAATCAATGGAAAAATATCCTCGAGTAAGGATAAACAAAAAAAATTAAAAAATAAAACCGAACCACTGGTGCAATCAAAATACGATATAACTTAGAAATATTTGATGCACATACTTTTATTTTTTCTGGGTACAAAGCAAGGTGGACTTGCCTCAACTCTCCAGAATTATTTGACCTCCTATTCATCTGCATTAGGTTAGAGGTTTGGAAGGTAGGTGGTAGGGAAGAGACCTATAGTAGGCCAACCTTCAGAACACTGTCCTTGCCCACAGACTATACCCAAGGGCCCTGTCCACAGCCCCTCTGTTGGCAAAACCAGGGTTTGCCCCTCACAATGACTCCCATCTTGCCTGCAGCTAGTTGGACCAGGGTTGCCACCTGACATCAAGCTGTGAGGCCCGTAGGCCATTAGGTGACATTTGGCATGGCTTAGCCCAGAGAAACAAGGGGACCAAATCAACTTCCCACAACTAAGAATATGAATAGAGAAACTTGATGAGTCAAAGGCAGCAGGCAGTGGCCACAGCAAGGCAAGAGTCCTGAGGGCACAGACACTATTTGTAATCAGAGAGCGCCCATCAATGAAGACCATGTTTGGCCACAGGCATGGAGAGGGCATCCAGTCCTTAAGGATGCTTTGAGTCCACATATCCAGTTACAAGAGCAGTCCAGGTCACACATGTTTTTAAAGAGAAAAATAAAAAAATAGGCCTGGCTGGTTTTTCTCAGTGGTTAGAGCATCAGCCTGTGGACTGAAGGGTCATGGATTTGATTCCTGGTCAAGGGCATGTACGTTGGTTACAGAATCAACTCCTGGCCCGTTCAGGGCACCGTGCAGGAGGCAACCAATCAATGTGTCTCACATCCATGTTTTTCCCTCTCTCTCCTGCCTCCCTCCCTTTCACTCTCAAAAAAAAATCCATCGAAATATCCTCAGATGAATCTTTAAAAATAATATAAACCCCTTTACTTGCAGGACAGTGGGGAAGTGAGAATCGAATCCTCACACCCAAAGAGGCTTTACACAGCACGGAGCTGATCATGGGGTCAGCACCAGCCCACTGCCCGGGTGGAAAGGCATCGAACTGAAGCCTTGAAAGGGGTTACCGGTTCGGCTGTAACTAATTCACCATATGATTTGTGTGAGTCACTTCATCTCTGAGCCTCAGTTTCCTCGTTTCCTCTTCTGAGGATCAGATCAGGTAACGCAGGTGAAAGTCGCTTGCAAGTTGAACTGTCACCATCATGTGGCAGGGGGGGACCATGCCCCAACTGCGGGCACTCGAAGGGCAGAGGCAGGCTGAGGAGCATCACAGAAGTGGCACACAGACTGGTGCAAACTTCAGAAGCAGCAGCAGAACTGGAGAGCTGTTGGAAACACCGCCGGCTGAGACAGACCAGCCAACGTTGGATGTCACAGTTCTGAGTGGGAGCCCGCAGAGCCAAGCATGCAGAGGTGTGCACAGGTAAAGTGCGGCGTTCCCAGGCTCAGGGATAGGACCACTCGGGGCATTGCCGCCACACCTCCACAAGGAATGAGTTCCAGTAAGTAGAGGCCAATCTAACGGGCAGGAAAACTTGGTTTTGGTCCTAGATCTTTCATCAATTTGTATGATATTGGGCAAATCATTCTATCTCTTCCTTGGTTCTCTAGCCTGCAAATTAGGGTAGGAAAGGAAAAACAAACAACTTTACATTTTGCACAATACTTTACATGCTACAAAATGCTCCCAAAAACTTGGTTTTTAACAAATTTTAATCTTAACAATCTTGTGAGGCAGGTGAAGCAGAAGCAACTTTATGGTACCAATACCATCTATTTGCATTATTATGGGCCAGGCATTGTACTAAACATCATGCCTCAGTATCTCATTTAATCCCCCAAGCAACTATTTGAAGGAGGAGACTATTATTGATATATGAAACCGAGGCTCGGAGAGGGGAGGAACTTGCCCAAGTCACTCAGCTAAATGGGAAACCTGGGTCTACACCCAGATCTCCTCATTATAAGCCCGGGGTTTTCCATTATACTGAACGGTAAATGTGAAAGCACTTCAGGGAAACAAAGCTTAGAGAACTGCACACGGGGAAGAACATTTTTATTACAGCAAAACCCGGTAACAAGCCTTTTAGTTGGAGCTCAATTATGGGAGATGTTAATAACCAGACACTTTCTGTTTGTAACACCTTTTGGCTTGTGGTACTGGGTGAAGGTCTGAAACGCTAGAGTATCCTAAGAACATTAAGATTTGGGGAAATCTGTGGGACAGCGGTGCGCAGCATGGCTGACAAAAATGCCAGTTGGTGTGGGGAAGGCGGGCAGGATTGAGGCCATAACTACAAGGCTCCTGCAGTAAGGAAAAGGGCTCTTGTAACATTTTTCAAGCTACGGAACTAGGAACACAAATCAACCATTAATCCTCCACCCAGAGGTAACCGCTGTCAATGTATTTCTGTTCCAAGCACGCGTTTATGTTTGCCTGTAAAAACACAGGAACCACACAGGACAAAAGACGATTTGTGGAGGAAAACATTGCAGGACCTTGGAAACTATCCACACACAGGCTGCAGGAACCTCACCAAGACCGGGTACCGGGCCGGGAGGCCGACCGGAGTCCCAGTCGCGCCCTTACAAAGCATGGAACTCTATCTCTATGGTCCTTCCGGTGCCGGAACAGAGGGTACACTCTCTCCTCCTACGGAACTCTATGGTCGAGGACGCCCTGTGACCCCGGAAGCGATCCCGGGTCGCCGACGGCAAGATGGCGGCGCGCGCAGCGCTCGGGGCCTTGTGCCGGCGCCTCTGGCAGGCAGGTACCGGGCAGGCGGGGGAGCGAGGCGGGCCCGCAGGAACAGCTGCCCCCAAGTCTGTCTGACAGCCGTCGTTCTGGCCACCAGGAGCCTTCCGCGATTGTATTCCGCATCTTGGCCCGTTTGCAGGACGGTGGCCAGGAAGGGATTGGTTTTATCTCGAATTCTCGCGTGGGATAAAGCAGAAGTCAGAGCAAAGGCAGGAACAAAAAAGAATGACAGAACTGGAAAGGATGTTGAACGTCACACATCCCAGACCCGCCCCCCCTTTGTGTTGGCAAAATAAACCGAGGCTCAGAAGACCAGAAACTTCGCCTGGAGAAAATGAGGGGCTGAGAGCTCAGATCCCTCCCCACAAACTAAATCGAGACGCTCTCCTCCGGCCCAGGGGTTCTGAGATTTAGGTCCGAGTCCCTCCCGTCGGAGGTGGGGGTGACATAGCCGCTGCGAGGTCCTTTGCAGAAGCAGAAGCTTAAGCAGCGGTTCTGCAGGTTTGGGGCCTCAGCGCCCCTTGACACCCTAAAAAATGGCCAGCTCCAGACAACTTGTCTGTGTGGGTCTCAGTTACCGAGATGTAGCTTTTCAGAAAATAAGACTGAGAATCCTAAAAGAGCTTGTGCCTTTAAAAGTTACACCCATACACTCATTACATGTTAACCTAATTAACATACTTACGACAATAATTACATTTTCGAAAAACATTTACTGAGAATGAGACGACTGGCAGTGTTTTATGTTTTTTTCCGAATCTCCTGAAGGTCTGGCTTTTTGGAGACAGCTGGAGTCTTGTATCTGCTTCTGTGTTCATACCGCACATCACTCCGCCTCTGGGAAAGCTCCCTGTGAGAGGATGAGAGGGGAGAGGTGCCAGCAAGGCCTCAGTGTTCCTGTGGCGGTCGCTTCAGTCTTGCAGGCCCCTGAGGGTGTGCCAGGCTCCCCAGAGGCCCTCAGAGCACATTTTGAGAACCACTTAAGAAAAGACTGATGGTGGTGCCCTGGCCAGTTTGGCTCTGTGGATAGAGCGTCGGCCTGCGGACTGAAGGGTCCCAGGTTCGATTCCGGCCAGGGGCATGTACCTTAGTTGCGAGCACATCCCCAATAGGGGTTGTGCAGGAGGCAGCTGATAGATGTTTCTCTCTCATCGATGATTCTGGCTCTCTTATCTCTCTCCCTTCCTTTCTGAGAAAGGTCAATAAAAAAAAAATTTTTTTTTAAAAGAAAGAAAAGACTGATGGTGTTAGAGGTTGAAATGTTGAACGAAGACACATACCCAGGTAACCTTTAACCTACTCAAAAAGAAAATTTTAAGAACATTTGAAGGTTAGTTTTGGCTGTAACAGCACTTAGCCTCCAGCTCCTGGCAGCAGAGGTGTTTGCCTGGGCCGGGTAGCTCCATTGGTGAGGGTTTCATTCACCAGTCAGGGCGCCTGCAAGAATCAGCCAGTGAATGCATAAATAAGCGGGGCAGCTAGGTGATGTTACTCTCTCTCCTCCCATCCTCTCTGTCTCCAAAAAAGTAATGCATTTAAACAACAAGTAAGTAGAAGCAGAGGTTTATACTGGGAGAATGGAAGTGGCAGGTGTACACTGAATTAGTGGGGTCACTGGCAGAAATGTGGGAGGGAGTTTTCTGTGTGATTCTGTGTGAAGAATGGCTCTCACCTCTTCCTACCTGGTATTGTGCCTGACTTCCTCCTCTTTTTGTTTTTCTCTGATCCAAGGGAGAATATTAAATAAAATTTATTTATATTAAATAAAATACTTAATTTGCTTCCATCTTGGGTGAAGAAGGGAAGGAGGACAAAAAAACTAAGAATGGGCTTTGTAACATGTTTAGATGACCTTCAGTTGTTATAATTAAACTTCAGTTGTGCTAAACAGTTACTGTCATCTTCAGAGTAGCTTTTTTTTTTTTCTTTGTTGATTAAGGTATTACATATGTGTCCTTATCCCCCTATTTTCCCGTCTACCTCCCCTCATGCCCTCACCCCCATGGTGCCTGTGTCCATTGGTTAGGCTTATATGCATGCACACAAGTCCTTTGGTTGATCTCTCTCCCTTACCCCAGCCTTCCCTCTGAGGTTTGACAGTCTGGTCGATGCTTCTCTGTCTCTGGATCTGTTTTTGTTGATCAGTTTGTGCTGTTCATTATATTCCACAAATCTTTCTCTAGATGACCTTCAGTTATAATTAAACTTCACTTGTGCTAAACAGTTATTCTCATCTTCAGAGTAGTTTTAAGGATCCATACTTCCAGTTTCTTGGGTTACACTTTTTAAATTAAATTTATTGGGGTGACATTGGTTAATAGGATCATGTAGGTTTCTGTTATGGTTTTCTATGTTACAAGATCTGTCTTTAAATCTCAGGAAAGCTTAAAGGAAAAAAGATAGCAAATTAAGTATATATATAGTACCATGTTAATATATAGAAGTTTTGATCCACTAGAGGGAGCTGACAACAAAGCATTTGGAAAAGCTGGATTGTTTTGAGGCACAGTAATGGTGTAAAATGAATGTAAGTTCAGTGTTTATTTCTGTTTATAAACTAGTTGTCCCAGCCAAGCCAAGAAATACATATGCTGGAAAAGGTGGATAGAAAATTCAAAAGAAGTGTACTTCAGAATTCTTATTTCAACTCTTAATAACTTATAAAGACATTTTTGTTCAAAAGTATTGAGGCAAATAAGTATTAAATTGGATTACATTTAATCTGTAAAAAATAATGGGGGAATTAAGCCACATTTTTTCTTTGATGTCCACAAGTTTAAGTTATAGCTGTTATTTTAATGTGAGAATTACTTGTTTTAAAAATTTCTTCTAAACTTTAAAATATGTAGATTCTCTAGTATTTTTTAGAGAAATTATTCTATTATTATTATTATTATTATTTTAATATATTTTATTGATTTTTCACAGAGAGGAAGGGGGAGAGATAGAGAGCCAGAAACGTCGATGAGAGAGAAACATCGACCAGCTGCCTCTTGCACACCCCCTACCGGGGATGTGCCCACAACCAAGGTACATGCCCTTGACCGGAATCGAACCTGGGACCTTCCAGTCCGCAGACCGACGCTCTACCACTGGGCCAAATCGGCTTCGGCTAGATTCTCTAGTATTTTGAGAGTCCCTTTTGATTATCAATGCTACTATTGTCTTGTTTGTGTGTTTTTTTAATAAGATCTAATTTGGCATTTTAGTTATCCAATATCTTCATTGGAAATAACAAGATAGCTCTTTATTTGAAACAGCATACATCTTTTATTGTTTTTTAGTGAAAACTGAACGGTTTGGTGATTGACTTTAATTCTAACATGTGCCTGTTTCTTTTTTAAGGGTTCGAGGGATTTTTCTGTAAACAGTTCTAAGAACAGTACACCCAGAAATGGCGCCTTTCTTCTGTAAGTATGCAGTTAGATGTGCTTCACTGAACAAGGAGTGGGCTCCTGTGGTATTTCACTGAGGTGTCTCTTTTCCCCTCCACACAGCAGTTCCAGCATGAAGTGGGTACAGTTTTCAAACCTTCATGTTGATGTTCCCAAGGACTTAACCAGGCCCGTGGTATGTACTGCCTACATCCTGGCACAGGGAGCTGCATTAGCTACTACTTTTCCTTATTCCACTCGGGGCTATTTCCCAAATGCCTTATGACTAATGATTTTTGTTCTGGAATACTGGCAATTGCATAGGGTGCCTGAGTAGAGTATTCTCTGATGTCCCTGGTGCCCATGTTCTCTTTCAGGGTATCAAGGCAAGTTCTAAAAGGATAAATTATTTACCCCACATACTGTGGGAGTGAGCAGTCTTTTTCTTGTAACTCAGAATAACGTGAAGAATCGTCATAATGAATGATGCAGGATATGTGATAGGTTCAAGGAAAACTTGTTTCCTGTAGCTGTCAAGTCTTTGTTCTCATGTTAAGACAGTGAGCCAGGGCCTTGACAGTGAGAAAGAGCAGTAATACAAGTAAAATCCAGAAGTAGCTGTATGACCTTGTTTCATTTAAGTAAAAGCCATGGTTCCTTCAATCCAGTTTTTGTGTTATTTGTAATTTTTTGAAATCCTTATAGAGTCCCATTTTTTCCAGTTCCACCCCTCAAATAACCCTCTGTAACAGTTTAGTATGAATTTTTTTAGTCTGTACGTAACCATTATATCTAGGCACATGCACACCAAAGTAGAATTGTGTTATACATAATGTATTCTGTTTCATTTTTTCCACTTAGTAGATACTGGATATATTTCCATGACAATGCATACATCCCTAGGTCTGCAGCTCAGATGCCTGTATGGCCCCGGCTGTAAGGAGGGGTGACAGGGTGGTCACATGACCGGCTGTGCCCCTGAGAAGTGAGACAGCTACTACTTACTCCAGCCTCTTGTTGCCGTGTCGGAAGTCAGATCTAGTGATGCCAGATTACCTAAATTTTCCAAGCTAAACTGAAATCTGATTTATTTTTGTGAAATCTCCTGAATTTTAGTATTTTTAACAAATTCAAAACCTTGTAGGGAGCCCTGGCCAGATAGCTTAGTTGGTTAGGATGTCATCCCAATACGCCAAGGTATGTATGGTTCAATCCCCAGTCAGGGCATATACAGGAATCACATAATGAATATTATACATAAATAAGTGGAACCACAAATCAGTGTCTCTCTCTGTCTCTCTCTCTCTCTCTCTCTCTCTCTCTCTCTTTCTCTCTCTCTCAAAAAAAAATTTTTTTTTAAACTAATTAATTACTTAATTTTAAAAAATCTATAGAAACCAATTAGAATACATCTTAGGGCTTTATTCCCCCTTCTCTTGTCCCCCAACTTTTGCCATAGGATATTAGTATATTCTGTTCTTCCAACAACTCTATTTGGGGTAATTGAGGGCGAATGTCTAGCTTCCTGGTTATGTAAGTAGATCTCCTTTCAGGGGTAAAGTAATTAACCCTGAATCATTGGATTAGTATATAAATCACTGGTTTAATGGATGAATGAAGTGGAAGGTAATTCACCTCTTGGAAGAAAGAAACATCAAACCCATTATTTCTAAGATTTTAAGTATTAGGGCGGAAGAGTTAGAAGTTATGTGTACAGTCAGCATCATAACATTTTAATTAGAAATGAGTAATTTTTTTATTATGGCAGGCAAAACCATGAATAAAGCCTAATAAAGAATATGGCCCTACCCCGGCTGGTTTGGCTCAGAGGTTGAGTGTTGACCTATGAACCCAAAGGTTGTGGTTCGATTCCAATCAGGACACATGCCTGGGTTGCAACCTCAATTCCCAGTAGGAGGTGTGCAAGAGGCAGTCGATCAATGATTCTCATCATTGATGTTTCTCTCTCCCTCTCCCTTCCTCTCTAAAATCAGTAAAAATGTATTTTTTAAAAAGAAGATAGTCCTGGCCCATGTAGCTCAGTTGGTTGAGCATGGTCCCATGCACGGAGAGGTCACTGGTTCTGTTCCCAGTCAGGGCACATGCCCAGGTCGTGGGTTCAATCCCCAGTAGGGAGTTGTGCAGGAAGCAGCTGATCAATGTTTCTCTTTAAGAGACATTTTAAAATAAAGAATATGAATGGGCCTTGCAGGTTGGCTAAGTCTGTTGAAGCATCGTCCCTTACACTAAAAGGTTGTGGGTTCAGTTCCAGGTCAGGGGATTATCTAGTTTACAGGTTTTGATCCCCAGTTGGGGCATGTACAGGAGGTAACTGATTGATGTTTCTCTCTCACATCAATGTTTGTCTCTCTGTCTCTCTCTCTTCCTCTCTAAAATCAATAAACATATCCTCAGGTGAGGATAAAAAAAAAAGAGAATATGAATAGTAATTATCTTATATAACAACTAGAGGGCCTCATGCACAAAAATTCATGCGCCCTATGATGGGCGTCCCTCAGCCCGGCCTGTGCCCTCTCGCAGTCCAGGAGCCCTCAGGGGATGTCCTACTAAGCCACAGTCTGGCCTCCCTCTGTGGGAGGAGACCGGGCAGGCTGATCAGGGGTTGCTGCCCGCTGGTGAGTGGCCAGTCCTGCCTCCCTGCCAATGGGTCATTATGACATTCGGTCCCTCCACCACTGGCCGCTACTGCGCCTTGGCTGGCCTGGCGCTGCCTGCTCTCCAGCCCTGCCCCCTGCCAAAGGGTCATTATGACATTTGGTCAATTTGCATATTATGCTTTTATTATATAGTATGCTTTATCATTTATAAACACTTTAATCTGTTTTCTTAGCCTATATAATAAAAGCTAATATGCAAATAGACCAAACAGCCAATTCATGATTCTCTCATCATTAATGTTTTTTTCTCTCTCTCTCTCCCACTCCCTTCCTTTCTGAAATCAATAAAAGATATATATATGTCCTATACAATAAAGAGGTAATATGCAAATTGACCCTCAGGCCCTCACAAGATGGCTGCCTATGACCAGACCAGTAGGGGGTTTAGTAAGGGACGACCAAACAACTGAACAAGCAGGCTGTGTGGGGCAACCAGGCCATCGGGAGGGTGGGGGGGATGGCGGAGACAATTAGGAGCGACCTGGCCAGCAGCAGGGGCATTTAGAGGTGACCAGGCAGGCAGGCAGATGAGCGATTAGGAGCCAGCAGTCCAGGATTGTGAGAAGGATGTCCGACTGCCGGTTTAGGCCCAAACCCCGGGATTGGACATCCCTCAAGGGGTCCCAGATTGGAGAGGGTGCAGGCTGGGCTGAGGGGACCCCCTCCCTGTGCACTAATTTCGTGCACCAAGCCTATAGTCCTATATAATAAAAGGCTAATATGCAAATGGACCAAACAGTGAAACAACTGGTTGCTATGATGTGCACTGACCACCAGGGGGCAGATGCTCAACGCAGGAGCTGCCCCATAGTGGTCTGTGCACTCCCACAGGGGGAGCTCCACTCAGCCGGAAGCCGGGCTCATAGCTGGCAAGTGCAGGTGCGGGGTGGTGGCGAGCCTCTCCCGCCTCCACAGCAGCACTAAGTATATCCGACTGACGCCTCAAGCCATCAGTCAGACATCCCCCGAGGGCTCCCGGACTGCAAGAGGGCACCTGCCGGGCTGAGGGACCCCCTGAGTGCACGAATCTCCTGCACAGGGCCTCTGGTTCTCTAATGAAATGCTGTGAGCTGTAGCATCAGTATGCTGTTTTATATATGAGAAAACTAAAGTGCAGTGAGATTATGTGACTTGTCCATTGCCATTTAGCTGGAAGTCGCAGTTTAATTCCCAATCCAGGTCTTCTGACCAGGCTACTTTGTTAATAGACCCCAAAATCCTTTCCCTTGTGAGTTTGGGGCTCAATAACTCTTAATTTAGAAGGTTCCATTAGTGATTTTGTTGCCTTGAAAGTCCCTTTAATTCTTTTAACAGATTCTAAGGGTCATTGTGCAGATCGGAATGTGATAGTAATGAGATACTTGAGCTTATAGTGTTAAAATGTTACATAGCATTTTCCTCCCCCTTTATTACTAAACTCTGAAGTTGCTCAATTGAGTGAGGATAATATGTTAAATATTTTAGTTGTAAATATTAGAGGAACCACAAATGAAACTTTTCTTTTTTATTTCAAAATTGTAGATAACTATTTCTGATGAACCAGACACATTGTATAAGCGCCTATCGGTTTTAGTAAAAGGCCATGATAAGGCTGTGTTGGACAGCTATGAATATTTTGCCGTGCTTGCTGCTAAAGAACTTGGGATCTCTATTGAAGTGTAAGTATAATCTTTCCTAATCTGACTGTCAGTTGTTGTAACCTGGTCAGCCAGAAAATGGTGCTGATTCCAGCCACGTCTGAGCTTTTAAAATGGAATAGAACTCACGATAGGGAGGGTGTAGCTTTTCCTATTATCCTAAGCAGGGTCATCCCTCCTGTCTTCTGGAATGTTTTACATGCTATAATGAGTGAACCAGGAAAATGAAGGAAATCTTTTCTCTACCAATTTCACAGACAGGAGATCCAATTTGTATTTCTCAGAGCAACAGATCTTTTGTCTGGGATCTCCATGGGGCAGAGAGGCAGTTAGGTAGGCAAGCAGTCTTTTTAGAGACCCTTTGATTTGATGATCTTTGGCTAATATGTTCATTGTTTCAAAACTGCCCTGAGAAACACCAGCCACTCAGTAATTTCAAGGTAGGCGTTATGGGCCCTGAAATCACTGCAGGGTCCAGAGTAACTCCCTCCTTGTCTCGTCACCTGCTCCTGATGTCGAACAAGGCCCATTGGGGCTGTGCCAGCTCGCCTCTTTACAAAACACAATGAATCCACGTGTTCCATAACAGACTATGGTTTTATGATTATGGATCATCTGTAAATTTTCCTAAAATAACACAGCAGATATTACAACTGTGTCCATCACATTGGTGTTACTTTTCACAGTTCATAAATTTGATCAGTAAGGGACTTCGCGGCTGTAAAAGCTGGAAGTGTGTGTGTGTGTGTGTGTATGTGTAAGAGAGAGAGAGAGAGAGAGAGAGAGAGAGAGAGAGAGAGAGAGAGAGAGAGAGAGAGAGAGCGCTTGCATGACAAGGCTCAATTTTGGGGCTGTGGCAAAAAAATGTTTGTGTTGCTGTCCAAGGTGTTTATTTTGGCCTGAGCTTTATGACATCATTTGTTAAGCATAGATGACAGTCCTGACAAGTAGAAGTCTGTAAATGGTAGTTAATGCCTGTAATTGAGCATGAACCTGACCTGTAGAATTGTGGGATCGTGCTTTGATATCACTGACTAAGGATTTATCATCACTTAGCTTGAGCATGTTGTTTTGCCCATTAATTTTCAGACATGAACCTCCAAGGAAAATAGAGCGATTTACTCTTCTCAAATCGGTGCATATTTTCAAGAAGCACAGAGTTCAGTATGAAATGAGAACACTTTTCAGGTGCTTTGAGGTGAGTTTATTTCAAATACTCAGGTAATTTTGAAATGCCCATATTTCATGCTAGCATAACTTTCCTTTCACATTGGCTGACTTCCTTTTAGTCAGCTTATGCTAAAGGTCCTTTTGTGTTTATGGGAGCACCAGATAGGAAATCAAACTCAAATAAAGCCATCGTTTAGAATAGTTCTACTTCAGCTCAATAATGCAGATGCCGCTGACTAATTTTTTAAAAATTTGATTGCCCCTAGAACAATTTGTATTTCTCAGAGCAACAGATCAAACCATACCAGCATTATTTTTTGTCTGTTAATGCTCATCAGAGGATATTCTTTCCATTGATTTTTAGAGAGAGGGGAAAGGAGGTGGAGAGACAGAGAGAAATATCGATTGATTGCCTCATGCAGGCCTGCAACAGAGAAGTACATGACTTTGACTAGAATTGAACTCGTGACCCTTCAGTCCACAGGCCTGCACTCTGAGCACTGAATCAAACCGGCTAGGAAGCTGACTAATTATTTATTTTTTAAAATATATTTTTATTGATTTCAGAGAGGAAGTGAGAAGAAGAGAGAGATAGAAACGTAAATGATGAGAGAAAATCATTGATCAGCCGCCCACCTCCTGCCTGTCCCCAGCAGGGATAAAGTCCGCAGTCCGGGCATGTGCCCTTGACCAGAAGCGAACCCGAGACCCTTCAGTCCCCACATGCCGGCGCTCTCTATCCACTTAGCCAAACCGGCTAGGGCAGCTGACTAATTTTTGTACAATAAGATAACATTGGAATAATTTTGCTTGTTTTTCAAAAATTCTAGTTAAATTTTCATACAGTTCTAATAATTCTTTTCACAGCTTCCTGGATTCCCCATATCTGTTATGGCAGCATTACGATTTTTTCATTCACCTCATTAACTTCTGCATCCACGAGGGTTGACATAGTCTTGTGATTAAGGAGTGCCTGGATTCTGGAGTCAGGTAGCCGGGTCCTAGTCCTGGCACTTAACTAGCTGTATGCCTTGGGCCTCAATTCTTTGACCTACAAAATGGGAATAATAATGGTACCCATCTTCTAGGTTAGTGTGAGGATTAAATGAGTATTTATCTGAAACACTGCGAATACTTCATCACATGGTAAATTATTTATAAATGTTATTAAAACAACTGTGCATCTTTTCCATTGGAAACTCTGTACTAGACATTGAGGATACATTGAAGATACAAATATTAAGATGTAGTTCCACCATTAAATAGAAAGAAAAAAAAAAAACACCAAAATTTTATGCACCCATGTCCAACAGAAACAATTCAGCATGGAGCATGCAGAAAATCTCATACTAACTCTTATAATCTAGTCTTTGTTTCCTTTTGTGTTTTGTCTTGTGAAAGTCGGGTAGGTATACTGCTTCGACACCGTGCTGCCAGCCGGGTCCCCGGGGCTCTGGCTCTCAGACCCCTGGGAAGCGATGCTTCAGGGCCGTGCTCCCCCATCCAGTTCCACCGGAGGATCTACAGGGTTTTAAAATGGGATTCTGTGTCAGAGCCCGAGAGGAAGAAAAGGCCCTACCACTTTTACCATTAACACTGTAAAATGTCTACTCTGACAGCAGAGGGTGAACCAATTTCTGTTTGAAATTTCAGCTAAAGCATCTAACTGGAAGCACAGCAGATGTCTACCTGGAATACATTCAGCGAAACTTACCTGAAGGAGTTGCCATGGAAGTTACAAAGGTATGACTGATTTCTACCTCTTTTGGGGGTAGGGTGAGTGAGGTCACAACCTTCCCGGGAGCTTCCCAGGTAATCTGAAACCACCCGAGATGCAGAGGACAAGGAGAGACCGCAGAGAGGCAGACCGCTCCAAACAGTAGGTGGCAGGTTTAATAAGCAAGAGAATTTACCAGCTTTGTCATGGGCAGCTGCAAGACAGTGTGCTTTCTGAACACGCCTGCCAAACCTTAGCAGTCATATAGAGGCCCACCTTGGTCATTCATGTATCCAGGAGACCTTAATGGGGTCAGTCATGTACCCGGTCCAGACATTCTCAATACCACATTTCTGTCTCAAACCTGTATCCTTGGAGCAGGGAAAGCAGCAGAACACACATTCTAAAACACAGGGGAGGAGGCAAGGAGCCTTTGATTGCTTGGGTTCAGCTCACAGGTCAAACAGGTAGTCATGTCTTTTTATGACCTTCCCCAACAATCTGTATTGTTTTAATACAGTAGAGCAGTGGCCGGCAAACCCATTAGTTAACAGAGCCAAATATCAACAGCACATCTTTGCACTGGCATCGGGGGAGGGTGGCCCTCAGCCCAGCCTGAGCCCTTTGCAGTCGGGGAGCCCTCGGGGGATGTCTGACGATGGCTTAGGCCCGCTCCCAGGCCTAAGTGCAAAGGCGGGAGAGGCTCTTGCCAGCTATCAGCCCAGCTTGTGGCCGAGCGGCACGCCCCCTGTAGGAGCACTGTGACCACCAGGAGGCTGCTCCTACATTGAGGGTCTGCCCCCGGTGGTCAGTGTGCATCATAGCAGCCAGTCGTTCCACCATTCTCTTGGTTTGTATATTAGCCTTTTATTCTATAGGATGCAGCCTTGTCCTGGCCCATGGAGTGGAGGGGAGGGCCTGTGGCAGACCTGGAGGCACTATTGCCACGGTGGTTGTGGTCTCCACCTCCCTGTGCAGTGGTGCCATTCCAACCAAATAATCTTGCACTGCAGCCAAATCCTCTCCGAGCTGCCTCCGAAGTCTCCCTCCCTCCCAGGAGTTATCCAGACATGGGGGCCACATTAGGTGGCAGTCCCTAGAGATCACTGAGGATCAAATAGATTATATGTATCAGAGTTTTATATTCCATCAAGTTTTCTTCTCTCTGTGTTCACAGACTACAAAAAGATGAGAGGGGTATGGGGGGGTCGGGGGGGCTGGCAAGTAGGGCTAGGAGATAAAAGAAGCCAAGAGGATTTCAGGGAATAAAACTAATCTATTTTGTTGCCAAAGAGTTCAGTTAAGACCACATTATATTACAGTTTTATTTTTCTCTTTTTAGACAAAATTAGAGCGGTTACCAGAACACATCAAGGAGCCAATCTGGGAAAAGATGCCAGAGGAAAAGGAAGAAAGCACGTCATAAAGTCTCAGAGACCAGTTGTGTGGGCTTTTGAATGAGGGGGGCCAGCCCCGTGGGCGGAGGTGGAGAGTGCTGCCAGTTGAGACGGGTCTCTGTGGGGTCCACATGTCAGATCATGGGCAGCGGGGGATGGAGCATTAAGGATTCAGTGGATCATTTCAGTTCTGATTTTACCAGATATGAATAAACCATTTTGACCACTATGCAACAAAAGGGTCTATATTTAATTCTGCTACTATTCAATTATTAGTTTGTACTAATTTTAATTTACATCATATCATTCATCTGAAAGTGAATATTTGAAATACTGCTCACATACTTTTTTTCTCTTGAAATTCCTAGAAGGAACGTTTGTTAATTTGATTAATTTAACTGAGCAATTGAAGTTTTTGATACTCTAGAACTGGCCAGCATATGGTTGTTTGTTCGGGGGTGTGACCTCCAAATGTGACCTCATTTAAGCATTCCGTTCTTGAAAATAAACATACTGTGCAGCAGACCAAGCACACCTGAGGCATACACTGCACCTTCTAGTAAAAGTAATGGAACTTAAGCTCTCAAGATACTACCACTGTATCGTTTCTCCCATCCTGTGCTTCATTCATTCAACAGGCTCTTATTTTGTTAACTTACCAAAAATTGAATAGAAATAACGGCTTTTGAAAGTTGTGCAAGGCACAAACTATTTTCCTTATTAAGCTCCTCGCTGATAAGAAGGCCTCTCTCTCTGGGTAAATGGCAGTCTTTTGTTCGGAGATGTCTCCTTTTCCATGAAATTAAATAGTGCTTCCAGCCCTGAAAGAAGCAGGACCACAACGGGCTGA
Source organism: Pipistrellus nathusii (assembly GCA_963693515.1). Lineage (NCBI taxonomy): Eukaryota > Metazoa > Chordata > Mammalia > Chiroptera > Vespertilionidae > Pipistrellus > Pipistrellus nathusii. The sequence goes on from OY882863.1 coordinate 76,803,604, forward strand.
AACTGCTGAGGGATCAACCCCAAGGGAGTGATTGGTTTCCTTTTCATACAGAGCCCGGGCTCCGTCTTTGTAGTTTTCTTCACGTCTCTGGAGTAGTTATGTCTTCTCAGTGTTTCCCCCCTCGCTCTGGAATTCCCATTCTCTCTTCCTTGCCTGCTATCAGGTGTCGGTGTTTTGAATGCATACTGCTTATGTGTCAGCTTTACATTACTGTCATTAACATGGAAAGAATTACAGCCTTGTGGCCCCTGACTGCCTTCCCTCTGAGCTCAGCTGCTGACTCTGTCATTCACAAATGCCTAAAGCATGCTTATCTCAGGTGTAAGCAGGCATAAGCCTCAGGATTAAGAACTAGTCAATAAAACAAGAGCAATAGAATGGTAATTATATCTAGCAAAGCAGCAATTTGTGACCCATTTGAACTTTAAATAATTCTCTAAAAATAAATACAGCTTCTTTGTATGTGTTTTTAGACACTATTAATCACTGCAGTGTGGTAGGATGATTTATGCACACTCAGCTCCCGTGACTGACTCTGAGCTAAAGGGGTGCCTTGAGTCTGACTGTTTTCATTTTCAATTAACCCGTAATCCAGGTTACTCAGGTTGGCACTTTAAATTGCATATTGAAGTATTGTTTTAAGATGAATATGCAAATAAACTATACAAGTGACAAAAAGTAGTGATACTTTTGTGACATAAGTATTTGAAACCTACATCTTGATATAAACAAGGTAATTTTCTTTATCCTGGTAGACTGAGAAAGTATTGTTTTTTTAGTTGGGTCTCCCACGTAAAATGCATATTCTAAAACTTAGAATTAATACCCAAGTCTCACTTTCTGTTCATAGTGGGAATGGGAGGTGGTGAGAGAAAATGGGACCTGAGCCGAAACCAGTTTGGAGCATCGGTCTGCTGACTGAAAGGTCCCGGGTTTGATTCTGGTGTACCTTGGTTTCGGGCACATCCCCGGTAGAGGGTGTGCAAAAGGCAGCTGGTCGATGTTTCTCTCTCATCGATGTTTCTAGCTCTCTATCTCTCTCCCTTCCTCTCTGTAAAAAATCAATAAATATATATTTTTTTTAAAAAGTCCAAAAGAATTAAAAAATTCTTTCCAAAAATCGGGACTTTTTAATAAAAAAGAAAAGAAAAGAAAATGGGACCTGATGGTAGAATGAACCAGAAGGCAGGTGTGAAGTGAAATTATTTAGAGGTGGGAAGTGATATTAAACAAAATTGGTTGTGGGCACATCCCCAGTAGGGGATGTGCAAGAGGCAGCTGGTCGATGTTTCTCTCTCTCTCTCCCTTTCTCTCTGTAAAAAATCAATAAAATATATTTTAAAAAAAGAAGAAAGAAAAAGAAAAGAAAGAAGGAGTCCAGCCCTGGCTGGTCTGGCTCAGTGGATAGAGTGTCGGCCTGCAGACTGAAAGGTCCCAGATTTGATTCCGGTCAAGGGCACATGCCCAGGTTGCGGGCTCAGTCCCCAGTGGGGGCATCCAGGAGGCAGCCAATCAATGGTTCTCTCTCATCATTGATGTTTCTATCTCTCTTCCTCTCTGAAGTCAATAAAAATATTTTTTTTTAAAAGGAGTCTAATTTCTTAACATTTCTATTTGTCAGCTGCCATTCCTCCCCTACATTTACTGCAGAATAGGGAAAACATGGACCTTGGAGTCAGACAGGTCTGCGTCAGATAAGAATTAAAACGCACTAACTGCAATAAACTTGGACAAGATAGTTAATCCTGTCAGAGCCTCAATTTACTCGTTAGTAAAATGTAGAAAATAATGCTCCTCATTAAGGTAGGAGTGTTTAATTAGGTAACTTATAGAATGCCTCACAGTTCCGAGTAAATAACACGCATGAGTGAATAATAGTTATCACTAGATAGAGTGCAAATCCAATGGCACCCCAGATGCTTGTGCACTGCACGGGTTAGGTACCAGCTGGAAAGGATCTCCGAGTGTCCCAGGAGGGATAGCTGTTGCCTTAGAAAGGCTGTCATGGTTAATTTAGCTGAGAAAGCATGTAATGAGCACTGTAATCACCGCCATGCATTATGTCAAGCATTTCACATTACAGATATTCTCATTTAATCTTTATAACCCATTTAATCTTTATTACCCCATTTTCCAGGACAGAAAACCAAGTTCTGACTTCCCCATTCAGTATCCTTTCAGTTTACAGATGACGCTGAGGCAAAAAGGGTGAGACTGATTTGTATGAGTTCAGATTAGTGACAGGGACAACCCCAGAACCTAATTTTCAAAGAGTAGGAGGTACTCAGAATATTCAAACCTAAAATCCAGATCTATTTCCCCTTTCACATTGGTAAAATGTACTGATTTCCCCTAAATTTTACAAGTAAAATAATCAACTGGGAGTGGGGGGAATCTAAGGCATAAAAGATGTAAATGTGATCTGAATAAAGATAAAAAGTATAATGCACAGTGTGATTCCTGGTCCCTGTGGTGTTCAGGCCCACAGGGTGTGAGGGGCAGCACATGAGTTTAGGCTGATGAAGGAGGTTATTGACAGTAGGCTGGGGCCAGGCCCAGGGAGGGCTCAGCAGACTCGGTCTATGGCTCAAGCATTTCTTAAATCTGGAGCCAAGCTTATGGCTGACTGGCTGTGAACCCTGAGTTCTCTGCAAATCCCTGCTCAATTCCTACCCCTGCCCTCCTTAAACCCTTACTATTATCACTCCTTTAAGCTGCCATTTCCCTCTGTGGAGTCCTAATCTTCTTTGAAATGATATATTTATACTTCAGCAGCTCAGCGTCTTAATGGGGCAGGTCATGGTCAACTGACCCACATGAAAAGCCATCTGAAGTTTAGATTCTTTAGCCAGAGGCTAAATTAAGTTACATTTCATTCATACAATTTCTTAATGTGAACACACTGTCCTGTAATCACTCCACAATCTTGCTTAAATGTCCATAAATTCAAAGAGGTGGTCAGGTATGCCACCGCCTTCACACCGAGCCCGTTGAGCCGATGGTGGACACATGTCTTCGGGTGCGATGAGGAGGGAGAGGGGTTGAAACTCCTGAGCTAGCTTCTAGTTCTAAAGGCTCATTATCTGTCACATCAATAAAAACCTGCTAACCCAGGCATGCAAAGGAGTCAAGAGGAGTTGTCTTTGAAGGACTAATAGCTCCCATTAATTCAGCACTAACTGTGTGTCAGGCACTTGGCTCGGTTACTCAACACGTGTTGGAGTTCTTTGTGTCTGCCAAGCCCCGTCCTAGGCATTGGGAATTCCGTGGTGTCGGGTGAAGTCCCCGTCCTCAAGCATTATAGACTCTAAGGGGAAGACATAGTAAACAAGGAAAGAAATAAGATGGTTTTCAACTGCAGTTAAACACGATTGAAGAAAATGAAGTAGGATAATGTCAGAATTCCTTGAGGAGACAATGGAGGCAGGGGGGCAGTCAAGGAGGCCGCCATGTGAAGGCCTGAGGGGAGAGCAGGCCAAGCAGCAGGACCAGGCAGGGGTAGGACCCAGCGAGCTTGGTGTGTCTGCAGACAGGGACAGAGGAACGTGACAACAGCAGGCGGGGGCAGATGCTGTGATGCATCGCGGCTGTGGGGAGCTGTGTGGGTTTTATTCTGCGTGCAAATGGGCAGCCATTGGAGGATTTGGAGCGGGTGAGTGATAGGAACTGATTTGTGCCTTAGAACACACTACTCTGGCTGCTGGGTATGGACTGGGAGAAGGGGGTTGTCAAGAGGAGGCAGGAAGACTGGTTAGAACCTTCTGCAGTGGCCCAGGTGAGAGGATGTGGCCTGGACTGGAGTTGTCGTAGTGGAGGTGATGAGAAGTGGTTAATTCAGAATGTATCAGTTTGGAGGTGGAGCTGATGGAATGACCTACTAATAGATCGAAATGAGACCTAAGATATCAAGAATGACATCTAGGTTTTGGCCTAAGCACCTGGGTAAATGGTGATGCCATTACTGCAGTTGAGAAGGGATTTGGGAAGAAAATCAGTAGTTGGGCTTTGGCCTTGGCCTTGCTAAGTTTGCCATCTGAGGGTAGATGTCTAGTAGGCAGCTGAGTTCATGAATCTGAGTTCTGGAAAGAGTCCAGGCTGAATATGTAAATGTGGAAACTATCAGCCTACAACTGGTACGTGATGTTGGGGTGAATGAGTTCATCTAGGGAGAAGGTGGGTAGATGAGAAGGGTACCGAGAACAAGCCTGGGAAGCCCCAAGCACGTAGAGATTTGGTAAAATGGAGGCGATGAGCCATCAGTGAGGTTAGAGTGAAACCAGACAAGGGTGAATCCTTGAAACCTGGAGGAAGCATTCACGTGGTGAACCATGATGAATGTGCTGGCAAGTCAAGTAACAAAAGCAGGTCATTGGTGACCACTGACTGTATAAGCCTTGTTCATGGAGCGATGGGATGAGCATCCACTTGAAGTACGTTGAGAGCATAAGAAAGATGAGGACACAAAACAGGCTTGAGAATGATTAGTTATTGATTGCTACCCTAGAAAAACACCCAAGGTTTAGTAGCTTAAAGCAAAGACATCATTTACTTTGCACACAAACCTGCAATTTGGTCAGGGCCCTGCGGGGAACATTGCTCCATTTGGTATCAACTGGGGTGTCTGGAAGGCTAGGCCTGGAGTCACTCACTCACCCACAAGTCTGATGGTGGAGCCTGGTAAAGTGTGGGACCCTACAGGTGACGTCATAGCCGGATTTTTGTTGTTTGACTTTGTTGTATTAATGGTGATCCGAAAGCATGTCTTCAGGTGGGAAGGCTCCATCAGAGGAGGAAAACCAGGATGCAGAAGAGAAAGGAATCACTGTGGGGAGGAAGTGCAGAGAGCTGAGCCCTGGAGGACTTGGCAGGGAGAGGTGGGGAGGGGACGCTGCTTCCGCTGAAGCAGGAGGCAGAGCACGTGGTTCGGATGCAGAGTGTGTCCGGTGGGAAGATGAGGTGGTTGTCTGATGTGCCTGATTCTCTGAAATGAAGCATGGCAGGTCATCAGCTGAACGTGGAAGTGAGGGGAAGATGGAGGGTGGGATGTGTTGTGCGATGGTCATCCCAGGGAGGGGAGGTGAAGCCGGCAGGGAGGGGTAAGCCGTTGTTGGACGTGTGTGTGCAGCCAGCGTGATTTGATGACTGTTTCTGTGTTCAGCTCCTGGGGCAGGTGAGGTGTTAGCACAGGTGATGGTTAGCTGTAGCCAGGGGCAGGTTTTGCCAAGGGAGCAGTTGCAGGGAGAGAGGGGTGCAAAGGTCAGGGTCACGGCCAGGAAACATCGGGTGTGTGAGGCCGGGGATAAGGATAAGGATAAGAGGAAAATGGGATCCACTGTAAGCGAGGTGACAGATGTTTTAAAAAATACAAGACCAACAGGTTGCAAGTCTCAAAACAACTGGTGTCTTGGAGTGAGGGGGTTAGGATACATGAGCTGGAAGGAGAGGTGATGCTTAGAATGCCACAGCGGGGGGGACAGAGAGCCTGATAGCAAGGCCCGCCTGGGAGCGGCTCCTAAGCTGCACACTAGGAGGGTGTGGAGGGCCAGGAAAACAGATGCTGGGCCCACCCTGGGTTCCTGGCTCGGTGGGCGAGGTGGGGCCTGAGAGTGTGCGTGTCCAGCAAGCCCCGGATGCTGCAGCTGCGGCCGGGCCGGGACCACAGCGATGGGAGGCCCGTGTGGGAGGGAAGGAGAGCTTCTGGGAACTAAGGAGATACGGACCTTGGAGGCCTGAGTGTGGGGTGGTCAGCTCTCCCCCTCGGGCTGTCCCTGCACGGATGCTGTGGGACGCAGGTGAAGCCACAGTGAATAATGGCAACAAGGATGAGTACGTGGAGGGGTGGAGGCGGACGTGGCTTCGAAGGACCGGCATTTCTGAGGGAAAAGGAGACAGAGGGGAAGCAATGGTGAAGAGGAAGGAGGAGACTGGCCTTATTCTCCAGACCGTGAGGGGTGGGGGTTGTGGGGGGAGGGGGGGGACCCACCAGCACTTGGCAGGTGACAGGAAGTGGAGTTCCTACTTCAGGAATGGGGAGGAAGTTAGAACAGCGGAGAGGTTAGGGGCACATGGAGGCAGAGAGCCATGAGAGGTCAGGCCTCGGTACCGACACTTCAGACGTGAGCACCCAATGGGAGGCGGCGGTGCTGCCCCTAGACGGACAGTCAGTGGAATGACTGCCCCTCCGATCCAGAAAAATCAGTGCTGCAGGCTTTCTGATTTCTTGGAGGTATCATCTTTATACTGCAATAAAAAATTAGCATAAAATTGCCCAAATCGGTTTGGCTCAGTGGATAGAGCGTCAGCCTGCAGACTGAAGGGTCCCAGGTTCGATTCCGGTCAAGGGCATGTTACCTTAGTTGCGGGCTCATCTCCAGTAGGGGGCATGCAGGAGGCAGCTGATCGATGTTTCTCTCTCATTGATGTTTCAAACCCCCTATCCCTCTTCTTTCCTCTATATAAAAAAAAAATCAATAAAATATATTTTAAATAAAATAAAATAAGTGTGAATATATAATTGATTCAAAAACAAATTTGCATTCACCTTTATTTGAGCTACACAGCCAGGGCTAAATGGTGATGTTCTTAAAAGTAAAATAGGCCGAAACCGGTTTGGCTCAGTGGATAGAGCGTCGGTCTGCAGACTGAAAGATCTCAGGTTCAATTCCAGCCAAGGGCATGTTCCTTGGTTGCAGGCACATCCCCAGTGGGGGGTGTGCAGGAGGCAGCTGATTGATGTTTCTCTCTTGTCAATGTTTCTAACTGTCTATCCCTCTCCCTTCCTCTCTATAAATCAATAAAACATATTTTTTAAAAAGTAAAATAGGAAGTCCTATTATGAAAGTCCTAGTGTAAAAGAGACTTCAGAGCTATCTTATGCCGCGCTCCCGTGGAGAGAAAGCAGCAAAGCCTTAGGTCTTGGGGGAAGGCGCTGGAGGGAAGCATTTGTACTTTAAACGGGAAAATGGGGAACTCCTGAGACTCAAGGGGACAGTCTGTGCTGGCTCTGGGCACCGCTGCTCACCGGGAGCCGCTCAAGGTGTAGGTGCTGCTCTTCTCCCTAGACCGAGGGGAGAGCTGAGCCCAGTCACCGGAGGATTTTATCTTATGGGCAAGGAGTTGGCCTGCCTCCCCTGTGGACTTCAGAGTCCCCTGTGTCCCCAAAATGGGCCTCTCTGGAGCAGTATGGTGCTCAACTAAAGGGGCAAGGAGGCCAAAACCAGTTTGGCTCAGTGGATAGAGCGTCGGCCTGCGGACTGAAAGGTCCCGCGTTTGATTCCGGGCAAGGGCATGTACCTTGGTTGTGGGCACATCTCCAGTAGGGGGTGTGCAAGAGGCAGCTGATCGATGATTCTCTCTCATCGATGTTTCTAACTCTCTATCCTTCTCCCTTCCTCTCTGTAAAAAAAAAAAAAAAAAAAAAAAAAAAAAATCAATAAAATATATTTTTAAAAAATAAATAAATAAATAAAATAAAGGGGCAAGGGAGGGTCTGGGAGGGTCTCAGCCCGTCTTCCCAGCTGGTCATCCCTCCCCCTCCCCTCAGTTTCCCCCCCTTCTCCCTCTTCAGAATCTTCTGGGTGGCTTAGCTGAGCGGTGAACCATAGGGAGAGGAGGGGTGAGGCTGCGGGGAGCTTAGCCAGCTGGAGGTCAGACCTTCCGAGGGAATCTTGTAATGATCTTAGGATGCTTAGCTGGCCTGGTTCTGTCCACCTTGTCGCCTGCCCTCCCCTGCCCATCATGTTCGGTTGCCCGGGAGATGGTGAGGAGGCTGGCTAAGCGGAGGAAAGGGCGGGAGAGGACCCTGTGTAAGAATCCACCAGCAGCCGCCGGGAGGAGAGGCCGGGATGGGGCAGCAGTTCAGCTGGGAGGAGGCGGAGGCGGCCGGCGAGGTGGACGTGGCGGAGCTGCAGGAGTGGTACAAGAAGTTCGTGGTGGAGTGCCCCAGCGGCACGCTCTTCATGCACGAGTTTAAGCGCTTCTTCAAGGTCACGGGCAACGAGGAGGCCACCCAGTACGTGGAGGGCATGTTCCGCGCCTTCGACAAGAACGGGGTAAGGCGCCCTGAAGCGGGGGCTGGTGGCCAGTCCACTTGGCCCATGTCTCATCCTTGAGCTCAAAGAATAGCCTCACGGGGGCTCCCAGTTCCCAGTCCTCCTGCTCTTCCTCTCTCTCTGCTCCCCTCTCCTTTTCTGTCTCATTCTTTCTCTCCTTCTCCCTCTCTGGTCATTCTGAGCTTTCCCACCTTTTCTCCCCTCCTCTCCATCTCCACTTTCATCCGACTGTCCCTCTTTCCACTCCTGGTGCTGGCGGTGGGCTGGGCAGGGGGCACACTGTCCAGTCCTCTCTGTGTTGATAGCCAGGGCTTTGCAGCCTGAGGGCCCGGCTTCCACCCCCACCAGCCCCTGTCACTCCAACGATACGGAGCAAAAGAGCCGCCCCAATGGGACCAACCACGTTGGCATAGACCCAGACTCCTCCTCTCCACTTCTGAGTCAGCAGCCAGCCGGTGAGGGCGCGAGCGGGGTTTGTCACTTCAGATTAAATGATGAGGAAACGGGGGCAGAAGGAAGTGAATCCACCTGCCCAAGATCATCTACTCAGGGGTCTGGACTCCCAGACAAGTGTGCCTGCCTGGGGGCAATTTGTGTTTTATAAAGAGAAAAACTTATTTTTTTAAAAGCAGGTCCTATCTCACAAAACTTACTATCCTAAATGTATTGCTGTTCCTCTTATTCAACTGAAAATTCAATATAACAATTCAGGGGCTAAAATAGATTATTTGCCCTGGGCATAATATAGCTGGGCCCCTTAGACCCCATCTTGTCTTACAAAGTAGCATATTCATTCATCAATTTCTTTCTTCTTTCTTTATAACTTTTACTTTGATAGGATTTCAAACTTTGGAGAAAATTGAAGACATTATGCCCTTTATCCCTAAGTATTTCTGTGTTTCTTCTAAAAAATGAGGTCGTTCTTTGAGATAACCTAATTCAGATGTTGAAGTCAGGAAATTTAGCACTGACATAATTCTATTATCTAATTAACAATCCATATTCAAATTTGGTCAATTTGTGCCGATTCTTTCCTTGGGCGGTTTGGGGTGATCGCTCATTGCGTTTACTTTCCTGTCTCCTCACCTTGAACTTGGAGCCTTTAATTTCTGCTTTTCTCTGTCTTATTTGACGCTGACATTTCAGATCCAGGGTGTGCACTTGTGGCCGAAGTGGCGTCTGTCCTCAGGGCACGATGTCAGGGGCGGGTGACGTTGGTCTGTCCCGTTACTGGGGTTGTTGACTTCTTCATCTAGTCCTGTGGTGTCTGCTGGGTTGCTCCACTCCAAGTTACTCTACTCCCTTTGTAATCAGTAAGCATCTTACGGGCCCAATGATATAGAGGGTGCTCAAGACAAAGCAAATACCCCGCAGCTCATCAAATTTTCACTGACTGTTTGGGCATCCGTTGTTGGTTTTCTGACTCCACCAGCCCCTCTGGATTGACATTCCACCGCCAGGAAGAACTTTCCTGGGAGGGGTGCTACTCGTAAGTTCCTCCGTCAGGGGCTGAGCCCTCTTTCTCTCCTCTTCCCACGTCGTCTCCAAGCCCACACCCAACTTCCCAGCTTGGCACCATCTGTATATCAGTGAGTCTCATTTCCGGGCAATTGGTCTGAGATTTCTGGGGCAAATAAAATCAAAAGAGCTCGTAAATGTAGCTCACACGTCAAACCCTGGGGTGACAGGAGCGGGCGTGGTGGAGACCAGCAGGGAGGACGCACTGGGATGGAAGCAAAGGGTTGAAGCTCAAATGTCCCTTGGGACCCTTATGTAACATGCACTGGGGTCAGGGCTGGTCACCAGTGCAGCCGATTCAGGGAGAAACGGGACAGACAATCCCAGAGCAGATCACACGCCTGTCACGCTGCGCCTGCCTCTTGAGTAGACAGGTGTTTCCGTCATCCTGGGCTTCGGGGGTAATTAAGGCTGACGGGCGGAGGGCGGGGCACAGGGAGGGATTAGTCCCAGCTGGAAGCTTCCCGGAAAGGGCCCTGGGTTCCTGGTAGCCTCACGGGGAGACCACTTGTCTGGAAGGGGCTGCTCCAGAACATGCCTCTTGTGGGGCAAGAGGTTGGGGGAGGAAGGACCTCCACTGTTAAGGTTCTTCTGGCCAGTCTAACTGTCACATGGACAGGAGACAGATTAGCAGGAGAAAAAGAGCAAATTTAATTTCTCCTCTGGGAACCCCACATACAGGGGAGCCAGACACCCCATGTGTACGGGAGGTTCAGAGACAGAAGGGAATGTGGGAACAAGACATCCTGAGCGAGGAGTGGGCTCAGGTGCCTTGGGGGCTTCACACGGTCATTGCAGGATAAAAAGAGCAGATGTTCAGGAAATGGCAATTTGTCCCGCGGTTCAGACAGCTCAGAAGAGGTTATCACTGGATATCAATTATGGACAAGGCCCCAAATTCCAGCTCTTGTAGGTAGTCAAGGGAGGGGCAGACATTTCTTTTGGGCCCCCATGCAATGGATACTACTTAGCAATAAGAAGTTGCCTTCATCCCTAGCCGGTTTGGGTCAGTGGATAAAGTGTCGGTCTGCAGACCAGAGTTCAATTCCAGGCAAGGGCACCTTGGTTGCAGGCTTTTCCCTGCCTGGGCCCTGGTTGGAGCTCGTGCAGGAGGCAACCAGTCAATGTGTTTCTCTCACATCGATGTTTTTCTCTGTCCTTCCCTCTCTCTTCCACTCTCCCTAACAATCAATGGAAAAATATCCATGGTTGAGGATTTTTAAAAAATAAATAAATAAAATAAAAATAACTGGAAGTATAAGGGAAAAAAAGTTGCCTTCAGTCCAGCTGGTGCGGGTCAGTAGTTGAGCATCAACCTGTGAGCCAGGGGGTCACGGTTTGATTCCATTCAGGGCACATGCCTGGGTTGTGGGCTTGATACCCAGTGTGGGGTGTGTAGTAAGCAGCAGATCAATGATTCTCTCTCATCATTGATATTTCTATCTCTCCTTCTCTCTTCCTCTCAGAAATCAATTATATATATATATATATATATATATATATATATATATATATATATGCCAACCTTGAAGGCTTACATAGTATATGGTTCTAATTCCATTCCCAAAGTGAAACTATTATAGTGATGGGAATAAACAGATCAGTGTTTGCCAGATGTCACCATTGGGAGAAGAATGTGACTACTGACAGGTAACAAGTGAGTTTGTGTTGAGAGTTACTCTTATCTACGTATGTGATAAACATTTCATAAAACTGTACACCTACTGCCTGGCTGGTGTGGCTCAAGTGGTTGAGTGTCAACCCACAGAGGTCACAGTTCAATTCCCGGTCAGGACACATGCTTGGGTTTCAGGTTTGATCCCCAGTAGTAGGCAGCCAATCAGTGATTCTCTCCCATCATTGATGTTTCTATCAATCTCTTCCTTTCTCTCTCTGAAATCAATTTTTAAAAATACGTATTTTACAATTGTTTCAGATAATTAAAAACCCAAAAAACAAAAACAGTACACTAAAGACGAGTGAGGGTGGAGACAAACAGCCACTGCTAAGACTCTAGTCCAAAGAAGCCACCAGAGACGCTAGAGAAACACGTGTGCACAGACATGTTCGAGTGCCGGGTAAAACACTGCACCCGCGTTTGGAAAGAGGGAGTGTCCAGGACACCTCAGAAAATGAAAGGTGTGATTTTAAATAATTGTGAAGACCTGGGGCATTTTAAAATAAAAATTCAGGAACTGAAACTATAGCTACAGTCCGATCTCAATTATGTAAATACACAGTGTGTGTGGGCGGGTAGGGGTGGGGGAGAGGGAGAGCAGGGTGACCAGAAGGAACTACATAAGAGATACAGAATAAAACACTTCAGGTGTTGAGATAGGCCCCTTTTATTTTCTCCTTGGTTTACCCAGAGGCTTCTTTGCTCTTTTCCCGGTTTTCGGCCGTCTTCTCCTGTTGTTCTCCTGTTGTTCACAGCTTGCTCCCCCAGGTACCCCGTCTGGGGCTGGGACTCGGGGTGGCCTGGCCCAGGGAGCCCCACAGAGGTGCTCTGGGCCGGCAGCACATTTCTGATGACACGGTCACAGGAATGAGACACTCCTGGGAGCTGAGGCCTCAGGGGTTTGGTTTGGAGAGTGAGGTCCCCACCCTGCAATAGGCCCGGGAAGCTCAGCCTGGGACCCGGGCCCACCGGCCCACGGTGGCCTCCACCAGCAACCTCCCCTCACTCTCCTGAGTCACACAGTTCCCAGCCTCCGCTCACTGCTGCTAGAATGATCATTGCCATCACATTTCTGATGCAGAAAAGTTTGGTTTCCTGCTCAGAGTCACCTCCGAAGTGGCCTGTGCCCTCCTCCTCCCTCTGGCCTCTTAGCACCTGAGCTCCATCTCCCCGCTTCCTGGGTGGGGGTGGGGCGCAGGCCCGTCCTTCAGTGTCAGGTCCACATGGGCTGCACGGCCTGTCCCCCTTCCCTCGGGCACCGTGTGAATGGAAGCGCCAAAGGAATTTTCAATGTGAGCACAGCTTCCTAATCTTTCAAAACTACCGTGGTCTCAAATTCAGATTAAGTTGATCGTTTAGTCATTGATTCACAAATATATTTCTTTAAAATATTTTTTTGTTGATTTCAGAGAGGAAGGGAGAAGGGGAGAGAGATAGAAACATCAATGATGAGAATCATCGATTGGCTGCCTCTCTCACGCCTCCTACTGGGGACGGAGCCCACAACCCGGGCTTGTGCCCTTGGCCAGAATCGAACCTGGGACTCTTCAGTCTGCAGGCCGACACTCTATCCACTGAGCCAAACCAGCCAGGGCATTTGTAAATATTTATGAGACCCTGGCTCTGCAGAAACGGCAATGTGCTAGGCATGAGAGAGAAACAAGAGCAAAGCAACCCCTCCCTTTTCCCCGGAGCGCACATTAGCTAGGGCAGGAGGCTTCCTTACGAAGCAATTGGGTGCCGATGCCGGAGTGAGCCCCGAGCTGCACAGAACAGGCGGCAGGTGCTGTGAGGGTGAGACGGGGAGAGATCACGGCTGACGGGCTGAGCAGGAGGGCTTCCTACAGGAGGGGCCGTGGAGCTGAGCCCTGATGAGCAGGCGGAGCGGGTGATGGTGGGGAGGATGGGTGCCAGCGGGGAGGACGGCGTGAGCAAAGGTGCAGAGGCCCAACGCATTGCCAGGACGAGCAAAGCCCTGACCTGTGGGGGTGGATGGCCCAGCGCGGTGCCCCCTGTGCCCTGGCGGCGGGCAGCGGGCCGGGAGGCTCACCACTCCCACTCCCAACAGGACAACACCATCGACTTCCTGGAGTACGTGGCCGCGCTGAACCTGGTGCTGAGGGGCACGCTGGAGCACAAGCTGAAGTGGACCTTCAAGATCTACGACAAGGACCGCAACGGCTGCATCGACCGCCAGGAGCTGCTGGACATCGTGGAGGTCAGTGTCTGCCCCGGGCCAGCACCCGCGGGAGCGCCGGGCCGAGGGCTGGCCCTGAGCGGGCTTCTCTGGGGCTGCGCATCGAAATCCTTCCCGCGTGCTCCCGACCGCAGCGGAATTCAGCAGGAAATCAATGACAAAATTCACTAAAAATCCCCACGTGCTTGGAAATTAGGCAATACACTTCTAAATACCCCATGAATCAAAGACACAAAAATCACACACACACACACACACACACTCACACACACACACACACACACTCACACAAACACACACACACACACACTCTCACACAAACACACACTCACACACACACATTCACACACACACACACACACACACATTCACACACACACACACACTCACACAAACACACACACACACACACACTCTCACACAAACACACACTCACACACACACATTCACACACACACACACACACATTCACACACACACACACACTCACACAAACACACATTCACACACACACACACACACACACTCACACACACACACACTCACACACACATTCACACACACACTCACACACACACATTAACACACACACTCACATTCACACACACACACTCACACACACACTCACACACACTCACACACACACACTCACTCACACACTCACATTCATACACACACACACTCACACACACACTCACATTCACACACACACACATTCACACACACACACATTCACACACACACATTCACACTCACATTCTCACACACACACACACTCACACACACACTCACATTCACACACACACACACTCACACACACATTCACACACTCACATTCATACACACACACACACTCACACATTCACACACTCACATTCATACACACACACACACACACACACACTCACACACACACATTCACACACACACTATTGTGAACTGAATCATGTTGCAAAAATAACAACAAAACTTGTGGAATGCAGCTAAAGCTGGGCTTGCAGACCGTGTATCGCCTTAAAGCGTATAGATTAGGAAACGAGAGGCTGAAAGTCAATGATCCAAGCAGTCATCTCAAGAAATTAGAAAAAAGAGTGAGTTAAACCCAAGGGAAGGGGGAGGAGGGAAAGGACACAGTAAAGAGCAGACAGTAATGAGATAGAAAAAAACGCACAAAAGAACGTTGGTTCTTGAAAAGGCCGCTAACAAGGATGAGCAAGGAAGCCAGAACCTACTGGAGGGCAGACTCTGACAGGTGACCGGCGCCACCTGGCCCTGCCCAGAGCTGCTGGTGGGCACCGTCAGTCTATTTTACAGGAAAGGAAACCCCCTCACAGCCCAGCTGGTGTGGCTCAGTGGTTGAGCATCAACCCAGGAACCAAGAGGTTGCTGGTTCAATCCCTGGTCAGGCCACATGCCCAGATTGTGGGCTTGATCCCCAGTGGGGGATGTGTAGGAGGCAGCCGATGGATGATGCTACTCTACCATTGTTTCTATCTCTCTAATCCTCTCCCTTCTTCTCTCTCTAAAAGTCAATAAAAAATTTTAAAAAAAAATAAATAAGTAAAAGAAATCCCCTCACAGAGGTTCTGTGCCTGTCCAAATTCACCCACTGGGGATGGGGGGTGCTGGAGCTGGCTGTAACCCCTGAGGCTCCCAGTCAGTCAGGGGGCTGCTTTGTACCAGGTGCTGTGCTGGGCAGTGAGACCCTGGGGATCGGCCAGACCCCTCTGTCCTCAGAGGGCACCCAATCTGAGAACTGAGCGAGGCCCTGTTGGTGTATGTCTCCATTTCACGGCACAAACATTGCCTTGCTGAGAGAAACACAGGGGAAACCTGTTCTTTCCCTCTAGTCCGAACACCTGTGTCTCGGTCATCCCAGCTCACACACATAGACACACGCATTCATAAATATGCTAACCTAGAGGCCCAGTGTGCAACATTCGTGCACTGGAGGGGGTGTTTCTCGGCTCAGCCTGCACCCTTTAGCAGTCTGGGAGGCTAAGGAACCCTTTAGCAGCCTGCTTAGGCTCGCTTCCCACCAGGATCAGCCTAAGCCGCAGTCAGGCATCCTCAGTGCTGCAGTGGAGGCTGCTCTCACCAGCTGTGAGCCCCGTTTGTGGCTGAGTGGTGCTCCCCCTGGTCAGCTCCTGCGTTGAGGATCTGCCCCCTGGTGGTCATTGTGTGTCATAGTGACCGGTTGTTCAGCTGTTTGGTCAATTTGCATATTACTCTTTTATATATATATATATATAAAAGAATTCTCTTTTCCTCGCTGAATCTCCAATTTCCTCTGTAAAGTAGTGTTGAAATCATCACAGGACCATGCACATCCCTCATTGGAGGGTTTTTGTTTGTTTTTTAAGACTTGTTTTGTGTTTTTGGAGGTTTATGGGTGTGTGTGTGTGTGTGTTTTTAATCCTCATGCTTTTTAAAAATATATATATATATATATATATATATATTTTATTGATTTTTTACAGAGCGGAAGAGAGAGGGATAGAGAGCTAGAAACATCGATGAGAGAGAAACATCGACCAGTTGCCTCCTGCACGCCCCCCACTGGGGATGTGCCCGCAACCAAGGTACATGCCCTTGACCAGAATCAAACCTGGGACCCTCCAGTCCACAGACCGACGCTCTATCCACTGTTTTTAGCAATCCTCATGCTTTTATTGATTTGAGAGAGAGAGGAACAGAGAGAGAGCGACAAGAGAGAGAGAAACGTTGATGTGAAAGTGAAACACGGATCTGCTGCCTCCCCCACGTGCCCGGACTGGGATCTAACCCACAACCGGGGCACACGCCTGCCCTGAGCCACACCTGCCAGGGCTCATTAAAGGTCTTTGGGGCTCACAATGGAACCACAGGCGGCATTGGGGGGGGGGATCGGGGTGGGTGGCATCGGGGTGGGGTGGCATGTGAGGGCAGGTGCGAGTAGGCCGGTGGGCACGTCCTTGCTGGTTTGGACCTGGGTCCTGCCGCCCGCGGCCGCACAGTCAGGAGCGGCGCTGGGGAGAGGGTGCTGGCCCTTGGGCTGGGGGAGGGCGGAGTCTGTAGGGCCCCTCGGTGCCTCTGGCTTCCTCCACAGGCGATCTACAAGCTGACGAAAGCCTGCAGGGCGGAGGGGGAGGCCGGGCAGCAAGGCCAGCTGCTCACGCCGGAGGAGGTCGTGGACAGGATCTTCCTCCTGGTGGACACGAACGGAGACGGTAAGAGGGGTGGAGGTGGTGCCCCCCCCGCCCCCGTCGCACCCCCACTTCCTGGCCATGTGACCCGGGGCAGCCCCTCCACTTCTCAACAGCTGGCGTCCTCATCTGCGAGCGGGGTGTGCAGAGGACACCACGAGATAGCAAAGGGATTTGTGGGAGCCGTTGAAACTCCTACCGAGTGGCTGGTGGAGGCCGGGCCACCGAGCGAGTGGGCAGACGGATGGTACTGTGATGCCCAGATTTCGTGATTCCCCAAGGACCACCAGGGAGCCGAGTCCGATGCAGTAGCAGAAAGCCTGTTCCATGCTAGCATGGGCTCTGTCCCACTCACACCGACAGCGGCATGGCGGAAGAGCCGAGCTTCAACAGATGGAAGGGTCTTGTAGGGGCGGTGATGTCACTGCTTTGGCTGACCCCGATTGGTTGGGTGAGGGCTAGGGTCCAGTTACACAAAATGGAGGGTCAGGAGTTCCGCCCTGCCCTCTCATTCAGAGGAGTTAGCCCCGCACTGCCCTTTCAGTACCTGGCCTGGAAACGGGGTGGCAATGGCTGAGAGGACTGGGTGGGTAATTAAAGCCCACGGCTGTGCAGGGAGGCAGCTGTGGGGAGCACACCAGAAGATTCCCAGGGCACCCCGGGCCAAAGGAACACTTCAGCTCATTTGCAGAGAAGTCCCTTTAGGAGCCTGAAGGCTCCAGGAGGACCTGGAGAATCCCGGGCGCGGGGCTCAGGCCCCGCTCTGTGGCTCCTCTGTGTGGGAGCTGTAGCCCCTCCCCCCCCTCTGCCCCAAGAAGGCCTCTCCTCTCCTCTCCCCTCCTCTTCTGCTCGTTTCTCCCCTTCTCCCACACGCCCATCTCCCCCCTCCAGGCCAGCTGTCTCTGAACGAGTTTGTCGAGGGCGCCCGCCGGGACCAGTGGGTGATGAAGATGCTGCAGATGGACGTGAGCCCGGGCGGCTGGATCTCCCAGCAGAGGCGGAGGAGCGCCATGTTCTGAGGGCACCTGCCCCGCCCAGACTCCAGGCTCAGCGGGTGTCCGGAGCAAGGGGGCAGGGGGCCTGGCTCAGCCCCCTCAGCTTACCCCCTCCAGCCGCTCCTGGGCTGAGCCATGGTGCCCCCCCCCCCACCAATCCCTACATGACTCTTAGCTGGAAGCAGGGCACCCTGAGGGTGGGTCCCACAGGCCCAGCTCACAGTGAGAATGCCCACCCAGTGGGAGGCAGGCTGGCAGGGGGCGGGCCTGGGAGGTGCTGAGTCTGAAGGAGACTCACCTGGTGTGTGAGGGGGTAGCTACCTCCCCCCTGGATCCTGAGGATGTTCACAGAGAGTGCTCACTCCTCCCCACTGTCCCCTCCTGGGTGTCAGCAGGGACACTGTGGCGAGGCAGGCTGGGCTCTCCCGCCCTCGGAGGGTTAGCATCTGCTCCCTCAGCCCCCGCTGCACCCCACCCTCTGCTCCCCTCCCTACCTCTGGCCCCCACACTTGCCTCTCCAACGCCCTCCCCAGCATTGCCCTCCTGCGATTCCCAGCCACAAGCCCAGCATATCTCCTTAGGGAATGGAGAGAACTGGGGAGAACAGAGGGGGGGGGGGGGGAGGTCGCGCGCTGATGACCTGGGTTCTAGGTCAGACCTGCTCTGTGACCCCGACGGCCACTTCTCCTTCGGACCTCGGTTACCTGGTCTGCACAGGAGGCCTGGACCAGGCCAGCATGTTCAGATGATTATTTTTTGGAATTTGAATTATTTTCGTTACACAAATTCTGCGCACAACCCCAATGTAGAAACTAGATTAAAATGGAGCCACTCTGGTGGTGGGGGCTGAGCCGGAGGCACCCTTGAGAGCACGAGGCCCCGGGCAGTGCCACCCAGCGTGACCACTTTAGTGGGGCCCGGGAAAACATGCTTTACCCTGAAGAGGTGCTTTTGTGTTGATGTAGAGAAATAAAACCAACCTGCTGACCCTGTGTTTCATAGGTCTGATGTTCATATAAAGGCTTTTATAGGAATAAATTTTAGGTGAAAAATGGTTGATTACAGAAAAAGTAATAATCCAGGTGGGACACAGAAATGCCCCAAATCATGAAGGTGGGGTGGGGTGATGATGGGGAAACGTCCTTATCCAATGGTCTAGACACCCTCCCAGCTCTGACCTTCAGGATCTGCCGCCAGAGAGCAGAAGTGCCAGCTCCCTGTGTTTGCAGCTGCCCCGGCATTGACCTTCACCTCCCTCCGTGTCCGTGCTCAGGCCCTGGCTGGCTTCCACGTGATGGACAGGATAGGTGTGACAACATGCGCCCTCTCAGCCCCCAGGGGGGCTCTCTGCAGCCAGGGCTTCTCTCCCTCTCCCCCTTTCCTCCCTCCCTCTGCGTTTTTATCAACTCCATGCACCCCACACACACCCAGTGAAATGAAGACGCACAACCCAGAAGAGAGAGCATCTTGAAAAATGGGCACAAGGGCTTCAGCCGGTCTCCAAGGTCCTTGGACAGGTTGTCCTGAAGTTGGGGTGTGCAAAGAACGCCCCACCCGGAACAGATCGCCCCACTTTCCGACTGATGCCAGGTGTTGCTCCAGCTAGAGAGATTGGCTGGCCCGGCCGCTCCAGTGATCACAGAGCTGTGGGACCAGGCGCAGGCACCCCTGCCACCAGGCAGCCAGCAAGGAAGCAGGAGGTTTGCACGGTCACTTCTGAATAAATATGGGTTTCCCCTGGATCATCGAGGACTTTCTATAATACCACCTCATCCTCCTTCACTTTCTGGTCAACATGGTGCCCCCCCCCCCCACCAATCCCTACATGACTCTTAGCTGGAAGCAGGGCGCCCTGAGGGTGGGTCCCACAGGCCCAGCTCACAGTGAGAATGCCCACCCAGTGGGAGGCAGGCTGGCAGGGGGCGGGCCTGGGAGGTGCTGAGTCTGAAGGAGACTCACCTGGTGTGTGAGGGGGTAGCTACCTCCCCCCGGATCCTGAGGATGTTCACAGAGAGTGCTCACTCCTCCCCACTGTCCCCTCCTGGGTGTCAGCAGGGACACTGTGGCGAGGCAGGCTGGGCTCTCCCGCCCTCGGAGGGTTAGCATCTGCTCCCTCAGCCCCCGCTGCACCCCACCCTCTGCTCCCCTCCCTACCTCTGGCCCCCACACTTGCCTCTCCAACGCCCTCCCCAGCATTGCCCTCCTGCGATTCCCAGCCACAAGCCCAGCATATCTCCTTAGGGAATGGAGAGAACTGGGGAGAACAGAGGGGGGGGGGGGGGAGGTCGCGCGCTGATGACCTGGGTTCTAGGTCAGACCTGCTCTGTGACCCCGACGGCCACTTCTCCTTCGGACCTCGGTTACCTGGTCTGCACAGGAGGCCTGGACCAGGCCAGCATGTTCAGATGATTATTTTTTGGAATTTGAATTATTTTCGTTACACAAATTCTGCGCACAACCCCAATGTAGAAACTAGATTAAAATGGAGCCACTCTGGTGGTGGGGGCTGAGCCGGAGGCACCCTTGAGAGCACGAGGCCCCGGGCAGTGCCACCCAGCGTGACCACTTTAGTGGGGCCCGGGAAAACACTGCTTTACCCTGAAGAGGTGCTTTTGTGTTGATGTAGAGAAATAAAACCAACCTGCTGACCCTGTGTTTCATAGGTCTGATGTTCATATAAAGGCTTTTATAGGAATAAATTTTAGGTGAAAAATGGTTGATTACAGAAAAAGTAATAATCCAGGTGGGACACAGAAATGCCCCAAATCATGAAGGTGGGGTGGGGTGATGATGGGGAAACGTCCTTATCCAATGGTCTAGACACCCTCCCAGCTCTGACCTTCAGGATCTGCCGCCAGAGAGCAGAAGTGCCAGCTCCCTGTGTTTGCAGCTGCCCCGGCATTGACCTTCACCTCCCTCCGTGTCCGTGCTCAGGCCCTGGCTGGCTTCCACGTGATGGACAGGATAGGTGTGACAACATGCGCCCTCTCAGCCCCCAGGGGGGCTCTCTGCAGCCAGGGCTTCTCTCCCTCTCCCCCTTTCCTCCCTCCCTCTGCGTTTTTATCAACTCCATGCACCCCACACACACCCAGTGAAATGAAGACGCACAACCCAGAAGAGAGAGCATCTTGAAAAATGGGCACAAGGGCTTCAGCCGGTCTCCAAGGTCCTTGGACAGGTTGTCCTGAAGTTGGGGTGTGCAAAGAACGCCCCACCCGGAACAGATCGCCCCACTTTCCGACTGATGCCAGGTGTTGCTCCAGCTAGAGAGATTGGCTGGCCCGGCCGCTCCAGTGATCACAGAGCTGTGGGACCAGGCGCAGGCACCCCTGCCACCAGGCAGCCAGCAAGGAAGCAGGAGGTTTGCACGGTCACTTCTGAATAAATATGGGTTTCCCCTGGATCATCGAGGACTTTCTATAATACCACCTCATCCTCCTTCACTTTCTGGTCAACATCCGACTCCAGCATACCTTCCCACAGGGTGTGAATGCACGCACGTGTGGCCCGTCATTAGGCATGATTCGGATCTGCGTTCCCATCCAAACACTCCGTCCTCATCTCCTCAAAAGCACTGTAACCTCTTCTTTTTTTTTTTTAATATATATTTTTATTGATTTTTTACAGAGAGGAAGGGAGATAGATAGAGAGTTAGAAACATCGATGAGAGTCATCGAGCAGCCGCCTCTTGCACGCCCCCTACTGGAGATATGCCCGCAACCAAGGTACATGCCTTTGACCGGAATTGAACCCGGGACCCTTCAGTCCCCAAGCCGACGCTCTATCCATTGAGCCAAACCAGTCTCGGCCACTGTAACCTCTTGAAGGAGGTATTCCCCCGCCCCAAACGGCCCCACAACTAGGGCTCTTGGAGGTGCTCCCTGAAAATGGATATGATGACCCCTTATTGTTTCAAATTTGGTAAAATGTAAATCCTAAGAGACACCCTCAACTTACACCTAAGGAAACTCCTCCCCATGTCACACAGACCCCCCATACGACACAAACACATCACACAGAATGCATCCTCCAACCTCCCCCCACACCACCTTCTCCACATGCAACCCAATTCCTCCTTCATGTTCAAAGTCAAGGACCACCTCTGTGAGGCTGTCTCTGAGCCCGACTCACTCTCAGTTCCCTGTGCCCCTGCAGGAGTCCATGCATAGCTTCCCTTAGCACATCTATCTATATAATAGAGGAATATGCAAATTAGCCAGGATGCTGGAACATCATGACTGAACATCAGGAACCTGAGGCTGCATGGCACCTGGCCGGGGCGAGGGACCTCAGGCCGCACCCCCTACCCTGGCGCCAGGCCGGGAGACCAAAGGCTATGCCCCTCACCGCAGCACTAGGCCGGGGGACCTCGGGCCGCACACCGCCCTCCCCCCCCCCCCCCCCCCCCCCCCCCGCCCCTCGCTCATCAGGGCTTGACAGGAGACCTCAGGCCACGCCCCTCGCCTGTTGGGGCTTGATGGGAGACCTTAGGCCACGCCCCCCACCCAGCACTAGGCTGGAGGACCTGAGGCTGCACCCCTTTCCAGAGGAGCTTGATGGGGGTGGGGCCAGCTGGGTCTGGGTCTCACCCAATGGGGGTGGGGCTGGCCGTGTCTGGGTCTCCTTTGTTTTCAAAGCACGTGTGGCTGGTGGGCGGGACTTGACTCTAGGTCTCTTGGCACACCCCGGACTCTGACAGGAGGAAGGTTTTCATATACATTTTACTAATTTTCTTTCATCTCTGACCTATTACAGAAAAAGGGCAAATAGCAATATTAAAATACTTCCTCTAATTAATCGCCGTTTAATGTGCACGAATTTCATGCACCGGGCCACTAGTTTTAGACATTATCACGAGCTTAGTCTGTGAGTTCCTTGAAGATGAGAAGGCTCCTCTTCTCTGCACACCTAACATCTAGCCTTAGCACACAGCACGTGTTCCATAAATGCTTGTTGAATGGGAAGGGCAAGTCCATGCAAAGCACACACATTGGCTGGGTGGTCCTGGAGCTCCTTGTAGCAATGGGATGGAGGCTGCGGCCACAGGCCCCGGAGGTTCCATCAGATCAGCCTGGGCACTTCCATGCCTAGAGAGGGGGCCTGGAGAAGCTGGGGGAGAAGGGGCGGGGAAGCTGGGGAGTGGCCGATGGCAGAGGGCTGCTGAGTGCTCCCAGCAGGAAGCAATCACCACCAACGGAGTCACACAGGTTCAGAAACTGTCCTTCACTGTCCCCACCTCTGGACCCCAGCCTGGCCCTGTGCTACCACCGGGCAGACCAAAGAGGCCAGCTGAGCTGAGAGTTCGTTCTGAAGACTATCTACTATAAAAGCAACAATGGCGACACCAGCACCACCACACCTTCCCGCCACCCAACACAGAAGCACGGGGGCTGGTTCAACCGGCCGCCTCAGCCGCACCACCCCCGGCCCCCTCCTGGTCTTGCTCCCCGTTCTGGAGCCGGCGCACAATGCTGGTGAGGTCCAGGCTCCGCGTCAGCGTGTCCAGGAGCATCTGGTCCTTCTGGACACCCTCCATGAACTCCTCCAGGGACAGCTCCCCTGGAGAGAGAAAGGGGGTCACGGGGAAGTAGGGGGGGTGGCTCCTGGGCACCAGGGTTCCATCAGATCAGAGCTGGAGTCTTTGGAGGGGCACAAGGCCACTGCAGGGGAAGCAGCAGGGAGGGGGGGCAGGCAAAGGAGCCAGAGACCAAGGTCAGGTCTCAGGATCACTAGCATCCAGGTCTGTGCTGGGACCCTACACCCTGGTGACCTCTCCCCGGGGGACCCCTGCCCGTGCCTCCTCACCATCCCCATTGACATCGATCCTGGAGAAGACGGTGTCGGTGAACTCCTCCGCACTCATGGTGGAGTCGCTGCAGGGGTTAATGGCTCGGATGGCCTGCAGGGAGGAAGAAGTGAGGGGCCCATCCTACCTCAGCCCGCGCCTCCGTGGTGGTGGGGCTGTGTGGGGAGTGGAGGCAGAGCTGAGACTTAAGAGCTATTCCGTCTCTTGGGACACAGGAGGAAACTGAGGCCCAGACAGGGGAAGGAACGTGAGGGTCAGAGCTGCCCCAGGGACCCCCCTTCCATCCTGCCCCCTGCAGAGATCGCAGCTCTGCCCGCGGACCCAAACCCGCTCTGAGCTCCAGTCCGCCAGCCGCCGCCCCGCCCAGGCCGGCCCGCTGCACCTGGAGTTACCCGGATGATGGTGAGCAGCTCGTCCCGGTCGATGCACCCGTTGCCGTCCACATCGTAGAGCTTGAAGTACCAGCGCAGCTTCTGGTCCACCTTCCCCTTGAGGACCAGGCTGAGGGCCGCCACGTACTCCATGAAGTCAATGTAGCCGTCCTGGGCGGGGGAGGCCGCGGTGAGCCCTCTCCCCCCAACCCCGGGTGCCCACCCCCTCTGTCCTGGCTGCCCAGAGCCCGCCCGCCCTGCCCAGAGGCTTCGGTCACTGACAAGCTACCCGCGCTGGGCTGTGGGTGGCACTGGGCTGGTGCGGTCCCTGCTGCCTCCCGGTGCTTCTCAGACCCCAGCCCTTCCAGCGGCTTGTGGGTGGGAGGGAGACGCGGATTCCCAGGGGTCCTGGGGGCTGGGTGAGCTTTCCCAGCTCGGTGAGGGCCGGGGGTCGGTGTGGACGCAAGGACCCAAACCCAGCTTGTTTCTCCCGTGATAATCATGACGGCACCTGCCTCCGTGGGGCGTGGGGTGACATGAGTATGGACACCACTCAACACGCCTGGCCTAGAGTAAGCACTCGGTAAGTGTTAGCTGTTATTGTCACCGCCACTGTAAAGAGATCACCGTGCTGTCCGGTGTTGCCCCTGGCAACAACACGTCCGGACAGGGCGTTATGGGATCACAGGTCAGAGCACCCACTCTGCTGGGCCAGGGCAGGGGGCTGAGGGTGGCTTCCTGAGGGAGCCGAGGCCCTCACCGGCTCTTGGAGAGGTTGGCCCTGGGGGGAGGGGGCATTCCTGCAGGACATTTCTTTGGGGTTCCCTGAGGGCTCACCAGCTGGCCGTCTGTGGCCTGGCCAGTCCTACCACGTTCTCTGCCCCCTCGCTCCAAACCGAGTGAGGCTGCGAGGGAACCTGTCTCGCAGACAGGCTGTGCCCAGTAAGGGCAGGAGCACCAGGTCAGAGCACGTGGACTCGGGGTCCGGCTCCCACTCCTCCACTCACAGCCATGACTCGGGCCAGGAAGTCGCGGAGAAGCTGGAGGAACTCTCACAGGCAGAGCTGCCCCCGGAAGGGCCAGCCTCGGTCAGTGATGAGCTCCCTCCGCCGGACATGTGCAAGCAGAAGCCAGCGCAGTTCCTAGGGATGTGGCAGGGGCTGGCGGCCCGGCCTCTGAGGCCCGGCTCTGTGCCGGCCCTTGGCCCGGGGTGAGGCCGTGCCCACGGTGAGCCCACAGCGAGGACTGTGGACACAGCGAACGTCCTGTGCTGCCCCATGCCCACACGCCTCAGCCCCGGGTCCTCGCCCACCCGCCTCCCAGGACCGCATGGAGCGAGGCCGGGGCGGCTGGGAAACAGGCTTCCTCGGCGGGGACTCAGGGGAGGATGCCTCTGCTTTTCGCTTTTCTCTCTCTGTGTTGTTGGAAACTCTACAACGTGCTGTGTCACTTGTGCAATTTGTTGTTGTTGTAGTAGTTTAATGACTAAAAGGATCGATGGAGCCCTAGCCGGCTTGGCTCAGTGGATAGAGGGTCAGCCTGTGGACTGAAGGGTCCCAGGTTCGATTCCAGCCAAGGGCACATGCCTGGGTTGCAGGCTCCATCCCCAGTAGGGGGCATGCAGGAGGCAGCCGATAAATTATTCTCTCTCATCATTGATGTTTCTATCTCTCTCTCCTCCCTCCCTCTCTGAAATCAATCAATAAATATATTTTTTAAAAAATAAAAAAGCAGCCAAAACCGGTTTGGCTCAGTGGATAGAACGTCACCCTATGGACTGGAAGGTCCCAGGTTTGATTCTGGTCAAGGGCATGTACCTTGGTTGCAGGCACATCCCCAGTAGGGGGTGTGCAAGAGGCAGCTGATTGATGATTCTCTCTCATCAATGTTTCTAACTCTCTAACCCTCTCTCTTCCTCTCTGTGAAAAACAAATAAAATATATTTAAAATAATGATAAAAATAAATAAAAAAAACTAAAGGATCGATGGAAAGATACGGGCTTTTCCTTCAGAAAGCCCTAACCACGTCATAGGAGAGGGGTGACCTCGGCCGAGCACAGGGCCGCCTGGAGGCCAGGGTCCTCACTCTAGGATGGCAGAGGCAGTGTGCGTGCTTCCAGATTGGGCTGTGGCTGGTTCAGAAAGATCCTGCAGCAAGCTCGCTGCTCCTTATGCTTCCTGTGCTGAGCTCCTTTAACCTCACCACCGCTCCCCGGAGCTGGGAGTTTTGTCTCTGTTTTTGGCTGAGAGAGCTGAGGCTGAGAAAGGTCAGGCCGCACAGCCAGTGAGTGCCAGTGCTTGCCTGAACCCGGGCCTCCTTGGCCCCACCTGGCGCTCGGACATGCGTGTGGGAAATTCACCCTGGCTTGGGCGCACCTGTGTGACCGCGGGCACGGCCAAGCCCTCCCAAAACTTAGAAATAAGCAAAGCATGTGTTTGTGCCCCAGTCACACTCCCCCACTCCCTGCTCACCCAGCGGCTCCCTCCTCTCACTCAGGCTGGCAGGCACTTTCTGTAAAGGGCCCGACGGCCAGTGTTTCCGTTTTGACAAAAGGTAACCGCATGGGTGTGGTGTGTTCGCCTGTAAATGCAGACCCAGGGCCATGGCCTGCACACCCAGCTCTAACTCCCCTCTGTACCAATGTCCTGGCCAAGCCACTCGCCTGCTCTGTGCTCGGGACAATGGGACTCAGACCATTGGCGTCCACGAGGCACTGGGGATGTTACAAGGATGCTCTTCACTTCAATAACTGATTTTATTTTTTTAAATTTTTTTTAAGATATATTTTATTGATTTTATGCAGAGAGGAATTGAGAGGGACAGAGAGTTAGAAACGTCGATGAGAGAGAAACATCGACCAGCTGCCTCTTGCACACCCCCCACTGGGGATTGTGCCCGCAACCAAGGTACATGCCCTTGACTGGAATTGACCCAGGACCTTTCAGTCCGCAGGCCGACGCTCTATCCACTGAGCCAAACCGGTCCCGGCCAATAACTGATTTTAAATGAACATTAGTGTGAAATATAGAACTGGCCATAAACCCAGGAGTCCGCATACACCCATTCACTCATATAACCAATCCCTGTGAGGTACCCCCTGTGCTCCGGGCACTGATTTTAAGGAAACACTCCCTGCCCGCACAGAGCTCACGTTCCAGCAGGGAGACAGGCATGCACAGTGGCTGAATGCTGTTCAGCATCCTGCATCAGAAGGCAAGACGTGCTCCGGGCGGGACTAGGCCAGCGGTCAGCAAACTCATTCGTCAGCAGAGCCAACAACTATCAGCAGCACAACGGTTGAAATTTCTTTGGAGAGCCACATTTTTTAAACGTAAACTCCTTCTAATGCCACTTCTTCAACATAGACTCGCCCAGGCCGTGGTATTTTGTGGAAGAGCCACACTCAAGGGGCCAAAGAGCTGCATGTGGTTCGTGAGCCACAGTTTGCTGACCACTGGGTTAGGCAATCGTGAGGTTGGTGGTCACCCCTCCCTGGTGTCATACCTGGGTAGGATTTAGAGGGTCCTTTTGGAGAAATGTCTTACCCCAAAGGATCCGTACTTCGGGAGAAGCTGAGCTATTTGGGGGCACTGGGTGTAAGGTGTTGAGGCTTCTCTCCCCCCCCCCTTCCCCACCCGCCCGCTCAGGAATTATGGCTACTTCTGGCAGCTTTGGGAGGCCCAGCGTGCCAATGCCATCCCTCCAGGTCACCATGCTCAGGCTCCAGGACTCTGCTCCCTTGCGCCCCCTTTAGGAAAGCCCTCATGACGCTGCTGCCCTTGAGGCTGGGACTCAAAGCTCATAATCTGCTTTGGCCCCTTGACCCCAGATATTAGCCCGTTTTAAATAGCCTCTGAGCCCTGGCTTTCCCTACAAGCCCTGCCTACAAGGGTGTTTGGCTCTCCGGGTGGTGAGCGGAGCCGGGAAAGCTCTGGGCAGCCTCTCCCCAGCGTGCGGCAGACCCCCCGCAGGGCATCCTCACACCTCACCTTTCCAGGGAGCGCCAGGGGGGTGGGGACCAGCCAGGGCGGGAAGACCAGCTATGGGCTCTTCCATCACTACATCTTGACTGAATTGTTCCAAATAAATGCAGGATTTGCTATTGGAAAACTAACAACCATCCTGACTAATGCCCCGACGTCCATGGCAGATACAGATAACTAAGCTGAGGCTGAGGGTCAGAGAATGGGTTCAAGGTCACCCAGCTGGTGAACACCAGGGGCCCAAACCCACGGGCCTAACTCCTTTGTCAGTGTTCCCTCTCGCTTCTCCGGCAGGCTTCACCCAACGCGTCCAGGCAATTCCTTGAGGAGACATATACCCTTCGGCCCACTTGAGCAAGGGGAACTGAGGTCACCGGGTATTCTGGAGTTGGAGTGGCCTGGATTCCCCAGTGGCCAGGCCACCCCGCCTGTCCCCAGGCCTAGTGTCCACAGACCATCACGCATGACCCAAGACACGTGGGCCTGCCCGACCCGGACCAGCGGGGCTGAAACCTCCTCACCCTGCTCTCTGCTCCCCACCCCTCCTTCTGCATCCTTGTGAGCCTCTGTGCCAGATCACCACGTGTGGCATCAAGCACTTATAGGTGCTCAGTGACTGTCTTGTAAGTGTTCACCCTCGTTCTGGAGTAAATCCCAATGTGTGTGTGGGAGGCCAGGGGAGCCGTTCAGCTCAGTCTGTGAACACTAACCCGGGGCCTGTCTGTCTTCCCCTGGAGCCTGGGCAGGGATGGTCCACCTCCTTCCGCACCCCCGTGCCTGGCTCTCAGGAGGTGCTCCATGAGTGTGAGACCAGTGTCCCTAACTGGGCGTTCAGCTTCCCAGGTGAGCAAAGACCTGTGCAAATGAAGTCCATCCTCCGCAGTCCCTGCTGTTCTCACATCTGCTCTCCCTGTCCGTCCGTTCGTCCCCCCCACACCCCCCGCACCCAGGGCAGATGGGGGCTCCCTCCATCACCCACACCCAGGCCCCTGCTCACTTTGTTGAAGTCGAAGGTCTCAAACATCTGCTCCACGTACTGGCTGGTGGACGGGCTCAGGTTCTTGAGGCCAAAGAACTGGCGGAACTCGTAGAGGGTGAGCTGGCCCGAGGGGCACTCGGTCATGAACTTCTTGTACCACTGGTGGCACTCGGTGCTGCTCAGCTCCTCTACCGACTTCCCCTCCATCACGTTGCCCATCGTGCAGGCCCGCGGAAGCGGACGCCTGCGGTGCACAAGCCCATGCCCACGCCCCCTGCACAGGGCGGCCTGGCTTCTGAGAACTGGGCCCTCCTGGCTCACAGGCCTGAGTCGTCCATGTCTGAGCGAGGAAGGCGCCGATGACCCAGTTCAGGGAAGCGTCGGGAGGAGGTGAGCGGAAGGGAGAAGGTAGGGGGGCTGAGCCAGCCGACACCCCAATGCGGCAGGTGCCAGAGAACCGGTTGCAAGCGCCTTAAGTCCTTGCCGCCAACGGCTGCTCCCGGAGCAGAGGAGCGAAAATAGAACCAACTCTCGCACGAGGCCCGGGATTACAGCCTTGAGCTGAAGATGAGAGGATTTCCTTACCCGGTTGGCAGCCTCCTTATCCCGTTTTACCAGGGCAGACGGGTGCCAGCCAGCAGCCGCTCTGATCCCGTGACCTCCACTCCCTCCTCGTCCTCTTTAGAGCAGGCTCTTCCCTTGGACTTGGAGTGGAGGGACCCTGACATAGAGCGGGTCCCCTTCCAGAGCTGGGGCTCTGGGGGTGCTGCGTATTACCAGGCTGTGCACCGGTTTGGCCCTCACAACTGAGGGGTTCAATCCCTTCTGGTGGCTCACGTGGAAGAGCACTTGGTGATGCAGAGTGTGGCTCCCACGACGAGCCCGAAGCAGCCGTGGAGAGAACGCCCTCCTGCAATGCCCTGCGCGAGCGTTTACAGCCACGCACAGACCCTCCCCGTCCCGTCCTGACCACACGCCCATATTCCCGGAGGCCGCGCCTTTCCCATCCTGCAAGGCGTGAATTCAGCCCAGCAACTGACTTTTAATCCAACACCTCACCCCCCAGGGCCCGGGGCGTGTGTGTGTGTGTGTGTGTGTGTGTGTGTGTGTGTGTGACAAGAGGCTGGGGCACACACGCGTGGATGAGCTGCTACCTGCTGGTCCCGGAAAGCTCCCGGCCGAGCCGGAGGGCCCGTCTGTGCAGCAACAGCTTGATCTGACCATATGGGACGTCCTCCACCACAGACGAGCAGCGGTTCATTTGGGAGCCAGCATCCAGGTGCGCTGAAGCAGGGTGCTACTGGGAGTGTCCGGCTCTGCCCCTCCCCAACTTCTCCCTCCTCTACACGTGGACTGCGCCTGTCCCCACCCCAGCCAGAGGGACCAGCACCCACATTTCTGCTTTCCCAGCAGGCACTTGGATCGTGTCCAGGTTGTACACAGATACTCTAGCACAAAAGTGTCTTTTATACTTGGGGAAGGGATGCCTTGTGGGGGTGGTTTGTTACCTCAGCTAATCTACCCTCTCCTGACTGATACAAAGACTGTAACTTTAAATACTGCACAGCCCAGCCAGTGTGGCTCAGTGATTGAATACCAACCTATGAACCAGGAGGTCACAGTTCAATTTCCGGTCGGGGCACATGCCCTGGATGGGGGCTTGATCCCCGGTGCGGGGTGTGCAGGAGGCAGGTGATCAATGTTTTTCTCTCATCATTAATGTTTCTATCTCTCTCTCCCTATCCCTTTCTCTCTGAAAGCAACAAAAATATACTTTTAAGGAAATAAATACTGCACAAATGTCATGAGTTTTTCTAGCAGCGCCAGGCTTGCCAAGCTTCTCTCAGGACCCCCAGCTATGTGCCCGGCCCTCCCCTGCTGCCAGGCTGCAAGGAGAGGATTCTTTATTCCAGGTGCAAAGCACTGTTTCTTCAGAGTGAATGTATATTCACGAGTATTTATGTAAATGTACTTATCTACACTACTAAAAAAGATGCAAATTGACCATACCTTTGTGATGCCCACCAGCCAATCAGGAATGGGTATGCAAATTAACACACCAAAGCTGGTGGTTAATTTGCATATGAAGGCGCTGGGCAGCCAGGGGCATTCCACCTGACCCCAGCTGCTCGGGGCCTCTGGGCAGCGGGTGAGGCGGAAAGGCGGCTGTGAGCCAGAGCCAACGCAGAAAGGCAGCTTCGGTCCAGAGAGAAGGCGGTGCTGCCAGCCAGGGGAAGGAAGGCCCATTCTCGCACAAATCTTCATGCATCGGGCCTTTAGTATATACATAAAATATGTAACTATATAATGACATCAATATACTTACATATGAATTAACTTATATCAATGGCATGCAATCTATGTTACATATAACATACATTACATATCAGAATGCATGCATAAATATCTCAGAATTGGCCAGGGGATGCTATAGAGCGAACCACCCTAAAACCTCAGTGGCTGGAAGCATCACAGCTTTATTTCTGGCTCACACTGCTTGCCGGGTGACCTTGGCAAGTACCTTAACTGCCCTGGGCCTCAGTTTCATTCTTCAGATGGAGCTCAGGGTGCCCACCGCACAGGGCTGGGAAGAGGATGCAGTGAATTAAAATCGATAAACGGGAAGCATTTAGAACCCGGTCTGGCAAAGAGTGAGAGCCCCACATTGGCCGTTGCTGCATTAGTTCGTGTCTGCTTCAGGGTGGCGTGCTGTTGCCTTCGGATTAGATGCCGTTACATTGAGTCTTGCGCACAGCAGTGTCCCTGGATGACAGCAACCCTGTCTCTGTCCCTTTAAGCCCATTAGCTACGGCCCTGCCTGTGTGTGGGGAGCGACATCCACCTGCTGCGGGCTCCAGAGAAGGTGGAGGCCTTCGTTAAAACCTCATTGGATTCAGCCCCGCCCCCCGCCCCGCCCCCTCGCCTGCCTCTCCTACAAGACGCTGCTGGGAAAGAGACTTGTTTTCTGAGCCTCTCGGGCAGCTAACGTGGCTGCAGGACATGGTGCAGCCAAAGAAATGCGAGTGAAGGTCTGCCAGGGTTTTCTGGGGAAACGCTTTCTCGATAAAAAGTGATAACGACGCCGCTGGTGCTGCCCGGCCCTCCCCTGCTTTTGGCCTTGGATGTGAGCGTGGCCTGGAATGCAGAGGCCTCATTCAGACCCGGAGGCTATAGCAGAGGGAAAGGCCAGAGATGCCAACTTCCGCTGTGGAGCTGCTGAGCCCACGGCCATCCTCACTGCCTCTGCACGGTGCACGGTGCCGGTTACGTTTGGAAAAGAATCCCCTCTTCGTTTAAACAAACACACCCGAGCCCTCCGAGGCAGATTGAGAATGAAAGCACCAAGGTGGTGGTTCGCATGCCATTTTGTGTGTAAGAATGTCAGGCTGTGCCTCCTGGGGCTGCTGGTCAGCTCAGAGGGGCGGCAGCTCTGTCCAGGGAGCAACCCCCCCTTCCACTGCAGGACGCCCACTGCCGCACCCACGGGCTGAGCCCACTGCTGCACCCACAGGCCGAACCCACTGCCGGACCCACATGTACCCACAGGCTGAGCCACTGCCAGCACCCCCAGGCTGAGCCCGCCACCAGCACCCCCAGACTGAGTTCACTGCCTGCACCCACAGGCTGAGTCCACTGCCTGCACCCCCAGACTGAGTCCACTGCCTGCACCCACAGGCTGAGTTCACTGCCAGCACCCACAGGCTGAGTCCACTGCGTGCACTCCCAGGCTGAGTCCACTGCCTGCACCCACAGGCTGAGTCCACTGCCTGCACCCACAGGCTGAGTCCACTGCCTGCACTCCCAGGCTGAGTCCACTGCCTGCACCCACAGGCTGAGTCCACTGCCTGCACTCCCAGGCTGAGTCCACTGCCTGCACCCACAGGCTGAGTCCACTGCCTGCACTCCCAGGCTGAGTCCACTGCCTGCACCCACAGGCTGAGTCCACTGCCTGCACTCCCAGGCTGAGTCCACTGCCTGCACTCCCAGGCTGAGCCCACTGCCTGGCAAGGAAAGGGACCCCCGCCCAGCAGCCCTTCCTCAGGTGCACACCCTTCAGCAGCTCAGGATGCTGAGCCACCAGAGCAAGACCCTGGCCTCCAGGGAAAGCTCTCCCTTCTCCACCGAGAAGCTTCAGGTGGAAGGCACCAGAGCGCTCCGCACACCACAGGCCGGAGGGCTGCTTCACGCCCCTGCCTCGTGGGGCACCTGCCAGGTCCCACAGCATCTCCCTCCTCGGTGGCCCTCTCAGGCCCACTCCCCTTTCTCCCTGAAGACACGGACGCCACGTCAGGGAGGCCTGGGACTCACTTCTCGGGCCCAGGAGAGGCAGTACGCGGAGTGGACGGGAAGAGAGGCCTCGTGGCTCCCCGGGCTGCTTTGTCCGCAGGAATCCCCCGGGACAGATGCCACACCAGAGGGACAGGATCCACCAGCAGAATGGCACCAAGGGAAGGGACAGGTGGGCAGTGCCGGAGGGAAGAGACTGGAGGGGCCGCAAACCCGGGCCTGATGACCCCCCTTCAAGGCTGCCCGCCCCCCACCGCCTCCCACACGGAAGCACACAGAACCCGGAGCACCAGCTCTGCTCCTGGGACCATCCCACCTAGACCCACTGGGACCAGCCGCTTCTTGAACAGGTTCCTGGAGCCTCCGTGGAGGCTGCTCTACCAAGGCGAACCTCCAGGGGGCGACCATTCTGCAAGGGACGGAGGAGAGGGCAGGTAAGGGAGTGAAGACGCTGGCCTTGCCCCCACTGTCCCCAAGACTGTCTGGTCTGGGCGCACAGAGGTGGTTCTTGTTCGTCTTTGAGGCCCGAGGACCCAGGCGGCGCTGGGGTTCAGCAGGTGGACGATGGAGTGGATGGAGGATGAGGACGTTTGGCTGTACATAGAACACTTATATTATCTCTGCTCCTTTTCCAAACCCCACTACAATGGCAATCAAGGCGGTTTTGCCCGGCCAGTGAGTGTGGCTCAATGGTTGAGTGTCAACCTATGAGCCAGGAGGTCACGGTTCAATTCCTGGTCAGGGCACATGCCCAGCGTTGCAGGCTCAGTCCCCAGTGTGGGGTGTGCAGAAGGCAGCCGATCAGTGATTCTCTCTCATCGTTGATGTTTCTCTCTCTCCCTCTCCCTTCCTCTCTGAAATTAATTTAAAAAAAAAACCACGTATTTTTAAAAACATTATAAATGAAAAATTTCAAAGCTACCCACCCACAGAAGGTTGGGAGGAGAGAAGGAAGACAGCCGATTAGAGGCTCTAACAAAATTGTAGAAAACAGGAGGCAGGTGGACAAGCGGTAACTGTCTGATCAGACTGCAGAAAGTTGAGACTGGTGGTTGGCATGGTCACAAAGCCTACCCCTGCCTCAGGAGGCTCAGGAGGGGGGTGCAGAAGGTGCCCCGGAGGCTGGGGTGCACGACCTGTGTGGAAGCATGAGAGGACAAGTGGGCCGTTAGTGGAAGGAGCCATGGCCTCCCCAGTGCCCTCCGCCAGGCAGCAGAATAGGCATCTGCCCCTCCTGACCTTGGTTATGCTCTGAAAACTGGGGCGTTAAGGAAAGAGTGAAACACTTTTCCCCCCCTTCCCACTCCCCTCCAGCTCCTTCCCATGCTGGCTCCTCAAACACCCACAACCCGGCAGGAGAGACCTGGTAAGATACCCAACGGCCTGCTTGCAGCCCGGACCCCAGCCAGCTGAGGAACCCCTCAGGTGCGAGCACACCTGCAGCAAACAGAGGACCTGGAGCCCAGGCTGCCCAGCAGCCTCCAGGGAGGCCTTGGTCCTCCTGCCTCCTCACCTCTCCTGCTCGGAGGAAGGCACCAGGAAAGCCTGGCCCAGCACTGGCTGCTGGTCGGCATCCCCAGATGCCCTGTCCTGCTATCCCGCCCCAGCCACCTGTGCTCTGGACGTATGCACCACTGAATACGCCATGCTACCCAAAATGGGGTGGGACTCCTAGAAAAGAATCCGGTTTGATTTGCTCAGGGTTGTGCTGGGGACTATTTGACAACTGACTCCCTGGGGAAAAGAAACCCCGCTGTGTAGGTGTTGGCCGCTTTCCGTGGTGTAAACACTCCCATAGCCCGTTTCAAGCGGCCAACACGAGCTGTGGACTGTGACGTTGGGAGGAAAGGCCCACAGTGGGCTCTCAGGGGCTGCTCAGAGCTGGCCTCAGCCTCCACCATTCACCAGGGGGGGACAGTGACCAGGGACTCACCAGGCCACTGCCCTGGTCACGTACCCTCAGCCTTCATCCCTTTTCTCCATGGCCCATGGCCCACGAGCCCAACCAGCCTCGGAGGCAGCTCTCCGGGACCAGCGGAGAGACAGGAAGTCCATCCCCACCAACAAAGGCAAGTCCGAAGTAGCGGTTTCCTATAAAGCGAGGCCCCTCGGGACTGGCTCACCCCCCACGGCACGCCGTTTCCCCCTGGCGGCCACAGCCTGCGCTGAGAGGTGTGGTCGGCTGGTGCATCTCGTTCTTGTCCTCGGAGCGGCTGGGACTTGGGCTCTGAAAGGAGCTGGAAGCTCTTCTCGGGGTGAGGGGATGAAGAATCAAGTCCTCAGACCCCCGCCCGGACATAATCTTGCTTAAAGTGCCCCCAGGGCCTCCGTTTACCCGCTCACAGACGCGCTCAGATGCCAACGAAAGGAAGAACAGACTTTAATTGCTGCCAAGAAGAGAGACCTCCCTTTGCCAGTGCCGACAGTGGGCACGGCACAGGTGTCACGGGCACGGCTGCCCAGCCCCGCACGGCCCACCACCGCTGGGGTGTGCAGCCTCTCCCCCCCAGGACGGGGGGTCCTGGGCAAGGGGCAGGCGGGCCTCTGGCTGGCACAGGGCTAGGACCGCCACAGAACCGCGTTGGCAGGAGGCATGTCCAAGCGCTTGCGGGTGTGGTCCGTGTCCCGGCGGTACAGGTAGCCGCACGTGGGCTTCTGCATGGTGCAGAAGGGGCTCAGGGTGTTGGGGTACTGGGAGGTGTAGAAGTTGAAGGTGAACTTGTCCTGGCTCTGGCCCCTGAGGTCCACCACCACCGGCATGTACGCTGCGGCCAGAGCCTGCTCACGGTCCCTCTTCCAGGACCGGGACAGCGGCGGCCACGCCAGGGCCACCTTCCCCTTCTTGCCCAGCGCCGCCTTCAGCACATAGCTGGGTGTGGAGGGCTCCTGGGAGTCCTGGGAGGGAGGAGAGAAAGGGAGAGCGGGACACCACACTGGCACTTGCCTGCTGGGGCCAGGGGCAGGAGGGAAAGCAGAGGGGCCCTGGTCAGAGCCCCGGAGTCCTCCTCCACCCCTACACAACTATCCCCCCTCCCCCCCCCCTGCACAGCTCTGCAGGCTGCAGGAGCCAGGCACCTCCAGGCAGCACCTTCATGGTTCGGTTTGCCAACCCACCCGCCGCAATGCAGACCTCCACCTGCTTCGCAGAGGCCTCTGCGGGCTCAGAGGCCGGGAGCCTGGGGACACCTCAAAACCCTCCCGTCCCTCCCTCACCCCACCTGTCTGTCAGGGTCCCCAGCTCACACTCCTCTGGCCCCTCTCTCCCTGCCCTCTGCACCCCCTGCCTCCTGCAGGGTCACTCAGTTCTCTCCCTACCCCCCCTCCCCTCTCTCCTTCTCCTCTCCCTCTCTTCTCCCTCTCCTCTCCCTCTCCCTCTCCTCCTCCTCTCTATTCCTCTCTCTCTCTCTCTCTCTCTCTCTCTCTCTCTCTCTCTCTCTCTCTCTCTCTCTCTCGTCTTCCTGCCTCCTTCAGCCTCTGCTTCACACTCACTCTCATCTTTCCGGGTCCATGGCCAGATCAGAGGCCCTTCTCCTCAGAACCTCCTTGGGTTTCTCCTGCCTCCAGAGGAAAGCCCAGGCCCCGCCTGGAAGAAGGAGCCTCCGTGCGGGGCTCCTGCACCGTGTTCAGGCCTCGCCATCTGCCCATCACCCTCCGCCACGTGTTCCCTCCCAGGCCGCCAGGCCGTGGCCCCGGCATCGCCCCAGCCCGCACCCTCCCTCCCTTCACCAGCGAGATTCTCTCAGCCCAGCGCTCCCGCTCACCCTCATCCTGCCAGGTTTCACTCCTCCTCTCACTCAGAGTGCTCATGCGAACGCACCAGACGTGGCTGCACAGGAACTGGTTCCGGTGAGGGCTGGCCCCGGGCGCCGGCCGGCCCATTCCATTTTAGAACGTCTCATTGTTACGTGTGTCATGGTCAGGGGTGGTGTCCGCCCCTAGGAGGTCCCTGTTGCCACATTTCTTCCTCTGCCATGGCCTCCTTGACTGTCCTCTGACTTTGAACCCCACACTGTCTCCTGGCTACCAAATGCCCACTTCCCTGGGGATCTTTGGAGGCAAGACAGTGCTCCCGGAAGGACGGTGCTGTGTGCTAGGCTGGCCCTGTGCTGCTTCCCCCGACACATCGGGGAGAGAGCATGGGAAGGGGAAGCCAATTTCTTTCTGCAGAGAAGCAGCCCCTGGGAACTGGGAAAGGACCCCCAGCTGCAGAGTCACTGACCCTGAGCCCCAGCGTTTTACAAAAGAAATCCCTGGTCCTCAAGTCCCGGTGCACACTCCTTTGCATTTAATTTACAAACGATTTGCACAATTCAAACATGCCCAGGGCTTTCCCGAAGGCAGCCCTTGCTCTTACAGGTTCCTGTCCACGAGTGTATTATATGCCTCAGCTTTGCATTTCAAAATTCTCCCTCTCCTTTCAAGCCAGCGGCTCTGGGGACACCTCCTCCAGGAAGCCCCTGGTGCTGCAGTCCCTGCCTCCACCCCCACCCCCATGCTTCAGGCCTCCTCTCGGCATGTGAGTCTGCAGGGGAGGACTAGGGTGAGGCCAGTGCATCACTCGGAGTCGTGCGGAGTGGTGCGGGGCAGGGAGTGCCTGCTTAGCGCGGCCCCCGGGCGCTGTGCCTGCCTCATCGTATTCCCAAACTGTGGTTCTTCGGCTCCTGCTGAGGTTCCAGCAAGCTGCTCACCGCTCCCAGTGGCCAGGACCACATCCTGCGTGCCTGTGTCCCTGGGGCTTCCCCCGCGTGGCACCCAGCCCAGCTGGAGCTGGCGTGAGCGGGTGTTCAGAGTCTACCTGACTCCAGGCTCCGCCCCGGGATGCGGGATCACACACAGAGGAGCAAGCTCGGGAAATGAGCTGTGATGGCGGTCATCGGCCATCACTTTCCCCCTCAGGCCCTGAACACCGTCGCACCGAACTAAGTGGATTATCGCTTCTAACCCTCCCAGTAACTCCTTAGCGAAGGCATTATTGTTAACCCATTTCAAGCTGAGAAAACAAAGTAAGGAGGTCATTTAGCCAGGAAAAGCCAGGCCGAGATTTGAACCCAGGCCTGGCTGACCCCACGGTCCACAGCCTGTACTCCATGATGTATCCTGTGCCCACTACACTGTGGGGACAAGCCTACCAAGTCACGTACATCTGCTAGCATCTCATCTACGTGCTGAGCTCCTGTCAGGCGCGCGGGGCGGCCCTCCCACCCCAGGCCCCCCAGAGGGCCAGGCAGCCGGATGGCCAGGGTGGCCGGACCGCTGGGGGTTTGAATGCTGGGGCTGGGTTCTGGGTTCTTGGACTCTGCGTGGACAGGACAAGGCACTGACAATTATACTCTGAATAGCCCTCCCTCTGCAGAGCTGATGGCACGATATTGGTTGCTTCATTCGTTCAAATCTATCCCCCTGATATGCCAGGCCCTGGGTGAGACTTTCCAGAGAGGAACACAGATACGAAGGCTGGCAGAGGGCTTCTCACCTCAGCACCTTGGCATCTGGGGCTGGATGATTCTTTGTGGGGGCACTGGCCTGTGCGTGGCAGGCCCGTCTGCAGCATCCCTGGCATCTACTCACTTTACCCGCTTCCCAGTGGTGACAGCCAAAACTGGCCCTCATCGCTGCCAGCGCCACCTGCAGGCAGTGAGAGTCACTGCCATGGAGCCCATGACAACCTCTATCCCCGGCGTTGAGGGTGAGAGCCTGGCCCAGTAGAATCTTCCCTTTTCCTGGGCCACGGGAGCAGCTCGGGTTTCTTCCTGTGAAGTGTGATTCTGAGAATGTGGGGGTTCCGGCCCTTCCGACAGGACAGCAGGGCTCCGCCTGTGGCCATGGCGACGAGGGACCTGCAGAGGCCCAACCCCCACCGCGCCTGCTCCCCACTCCACCCTCAGTCTCAGCCCCTCGGGCTCCGGAGGCTGGTGTCAGGGGTAACGGGGGCAGGTGTGTTCAGAGTGTTTGGGGTGGAGGATCTTACCAGAGACTCCACAGAAGGAAGGATGACCCTCTTTGCCAACAAAATTGAGAATCTATCAGTGCCAGTTCTCCTCAGAGGCATTTGAGATGTCACTCCTATTCCTCAAATGCAGGGACTGAGGCTCAGGGCGTCTGAGCACTTGGTTGAGTTCATGCAGGTAGTGAGGTGCTGGGAAAGCGCCTTGTAGAAGTTCCAGGTCTAGTGACTGGTTAGTGGGGGAACCAGGATTTGAACACAGCCCTTCCTCTGCCCAGCTCAGGCCCTGCCTCCGGCTCACCTGCCTCCGGCTCACCCGACAGCTATGTCCCAGCTGCTGCTGCTGCTGCTGCTGCAACCCTCAGAGCCTGGTGGGGGGCCCCAGGCCCCCAAGCACACCCAGGGATGAGGCTTCACTGAACCAGGGACAGAGGGACTGGGCAGTCTCCAGAAGGAGGAAGAAGAGAGGGAGGAGGAAGGGAAGATATTTGGCAAGGAGGGGAGGAGGGGGAAGCCCAGGCGGCCCTCTCCTTGCCTTGCCCCTTCTGGGGGCCCAGCGAGGCAGCAGGTGACTAAGCCCGGAGCACAGGCAGCTCGGGAGGGAGGGTGGGGCCTCACTGCATACTTTCCAGGTTAACATCTGGTTTCATTTAACCATCTCCTCCCCAGTCAGGACACGTGCATGTGTGTGCGTGTGTGTGTGTGTGTGTGTGTGTGTGTGTGTGTGTGTGTGTGAGAGGGGGGGGGGAGAATTTTCCCCAGGGGCCATTGGCAATTCTGGACACATTTCTGGTTGTCACAAGGGGGGGGGCGGTGCTGACATCTCCTGGGTTGAGGCCAGGGGTGCTGCTGAGGCTTAGTCAGGCCCAGTGCACAGACAGCTCAGCACCAACGGCAGCAGCGGCGAGGTAAGAACCCCGGCTTAGAGGTTTCAGGAGGGGCCCCTCTCCCCTACTGCTTCTGGCAGCCCTGGCTTCAGCCTCCCATTCCACAGGGAGCAAAGAAACTTAAAGGGCAAGCAGAGGCCCCACCAGCCCCTTCCCTCCCTGTTTCCACTTGGGGTTCGAGCTAGAGGCAAAGCAAGCTCTCCGAGCAGAACGCTGCCTCCACGCCCCGCACCCACTCAGGCAGGGCCCAGCGCGGCCTTCCGGGACCGGCGGGGCATGTGTTTGTCCCTCAGCCCGGGCTGAGAATAAGGAAGAGGGTGAGTCAGGAGTGCAGCTTTCTAGGCAGGGCCAGAGGACCTCGTACGTGACATTGCTACAGGTCTTCCGGGGAGACACCATCCTCCCAACCACGCCAGGCCCCTGGCACCTCCGCCCGCCTGGCCCACGCCTGGCATTCCACCCTCAGCAGCTCGCTCTTTGGTGGACGGGCCTGCTCCCTGTTGACATGCAAATGGCACGGGGCAAGGCTCCCGGTTCCATGGAACGTGCCTGGGTCTCTCTCTTGGAGGCTGGAGACCTGAGCTCCGGGCCTGACTCTGCCCTTACAGGTCAGGCAGCCTTGGCCAAGTGGCTGAGCCAGTTGTTTCATCTGCAGAATGGGGCTAATAAGGCTGCTATCTGCTCCATCGGCTTGCCGTGGGGGTGCGATGCGGGTGGGAACCGTGCAAGCACAATGCAAACAGTAATTACCGTCAGCCTGCTTCTGAGCACCCTCTCTGAACCCTGCTGAGAGCACATCTGCCTGCGCTGGGGGCAGGGACTCAGAAGGGCTTGGATGGCTAGAGGCAAATGGTGTGACA
This sequence comes from Pipistrellus nathusii, assembly GCA_963693515.1. Classification (NCBI taxonomy): domain Eukaryota; kingdom Metazoa; phylum Chordata; class Mammalia; order Chiroptera; family Vespertilionidae; genus Pipistrellus; species Pipistrellus nathusii. The sequence goes on from OY882863.1 coordinate 76,844,346, forward strand.
TGCGGCCCGGAGTTCAAATTCCAGGTGCACCACCCACTGACACCTGACCTTTGGCATTTCTAATGCTCTGTGCCTCAGTTTTCCCACCTAGGAAGTGGGGATAACGCGGGGACCTGTCTCATAAGGTTACCATGAGCACTCAGGAGACAGTTCCTATAAAGTGCCTAGACCGTTCAAGCACGCTATAAACTTTAGCTATGAGACGGGGTCATGCCAACGACGAGTCCAGGACGTGTCTTGGGGATGTGAAGGGGCAGAAGAACCAGGGGGCTTGGATGGTGGCGTATTTCCTGCCCCCACCAGGCCCTAGAGCAAGGGAACGGGTCGGACAGTGATACTGGCCCCTAAGCCTCTGTAAGCGGCCCCCAGCTCCTAGCCACCCAGGTGGGCCAGGCCGGGCCTTCCTACTCCATCCTGTCAGTCAAACTTCTTGCGACATTGGGCCGCCCTGATCTAGCCCGTGATGCCATCCCACCTGGAGCATCCTTGACCAGGTCTTCCTTGGTGGTGAGATGGAACGTCTGGTAGTCAGGGGCTCCCGGGGCCCGCGGGGGCTCTTGGGCGGCTACTGGGAGTGCCACCGAGGGGAGAATGTGGGTGGGCAGAGACATTGTGATGCCCCTTTGACAACACAATTCCTCTGTCTTCCGAAGCAGAAGGTCCCACCTGCCCCTTCCCTCCCTGTTTCCACGTGGGGTGTGAGCTAGAGCCAAAAAAAGGCATCTGAGTAGAACTCTGCCTCCATGCCCGCACCCAGGCAGAGCCCAGCCTTTTAGACGGGGCAGGGCTGGGAGCTGAAGTCGCAAGGCCTGGAAAGGTCTTTCTTTTAACCTTGACAATGACCCTTGCTGCATTTCCCTCTTCCCACCATCTCCCAGGACCCCTGAGCTTTGGGTAATGGGACAAGTGGAGAGTTATCTAGGTACTTCCTGAAGTCCCCATTTCCCCAGGCACTTGCTGGTGAGTTCGCTCTCTCCTTCTCTCCTCCTTCTTCTTCTTCTTCTCCTCCTCCTCTTTCTTCTCCTCCTCCTCCTCCTCCTCCTCCTCCTCCTCCTCCTCCTCCTCCTCCTTCTTCTTCTTCTTCTTCTTCTTCTTCTTCCTCTTCTTCTAAACATGGCTTTTATTGCATCCTTACAATGTCACAAATAAGTCTGTGGAATCAGTCAGCATCTCCCAGTTTCTGTAGCTGGACAACTTAGATCTTATTCATCAGCTTCCTGAATGGTTCCTTTTTTAGAAACATATATCCATCCAAGTTTTTCTGATAGCCTTGTTTTTATTTTTTTATTTTTTTTTTAAAATATATTTTATTGATTTTGTACAGAGAGGAAGGGAGAGAGACAGAGAGTTAGAAACATCGATGAGAGAGAGTCATCGATCAGCTGCCTCTTGCACACCCCCTACTGGGGATATGCCCGCAACCAAGGTACATGCCCTTGACCGGAATCGAACCCGGGACCTTTCAGTCCCCAAGCCGACACTCTATCCATTGAGCCAAACCGGTCCCGGCAGATAGCCTTGTTTTTAAACTGTTGTGGCTTGCTGAATCAAAGCAGGTGAATTTGATACAAGTTCAGTGTTGTCTCCCTCAAGAATCAATTCATCTTTCTGGGCTTGAGACACCAAACCCTGCAGATATATTTTTCACCCAAGAAATTTCTGATTTCAACAAGAAAACCATTTTCCTGAATAGCAGCAGATGGGGAATGAGTGCACACAGACCTAAGCTTGTAGCAGCAGCCCAGTGGAACACCTGGCCATGTTCTGTACGTGACTGCAGATCATGTAAATCATGGCCAGTGCCTTTCTATTTCCCCACCATTTGTCAACCCAGAGTTTCTTCTTTTCCTTCCCAGGGAGACTGAGTTCTGTAGAGAGCACCTGGGAAGGCACATGAGCATTTCTTTAATTATTATCGGCTGAATCCAGTGGTGTTGGCAGAACCACATCTTGGAAACCCACCTTGCCAGAGACAGGAGTGTTGTCAGCCTGACCTTCAGCTCAGGCGCCAGAGGGTAGGTTTCATTATCTAAATCCATCTAAGCACCAGGAACAAACATGATTATCCGGACCCACCCAAAAGTGACGATTCACAGAAGCCACAAAAATGAACATAATCTCCTTTGTCTTGACCTTTAGTAAAACTTCCTGTTATTTTGCAGTATAAAATAAACATGCTGTACCTGCTCTTGGTCCCTGTCTCTCAGTCAGAGGACAGTAGTCCCACCCAGTCCCAGCTTTCCCTACTGTATTTGTGCCTGTCTCATTTTCTCAATCCCCCATCACCCCTACTCAGAAACAAGACCACTCTCTAGTCACACTGGACTTGGAGAAGAGAGAAATATTTGTAGACTTCTACATTGATGAGGTTGAAGTCCCTCCACAGGGCGCCTCTGGGGCCCTTTACAGTAACTGTGCATAGAGCGATGCCAACATTTCTGGAACGTCGACAGTTTGACTGCTAAGAATGGTCTTCATCCTTGCATTAAATGCAGCAAAGAGCTCTTTCTCTCTCCTCCTATATGCCCTCCAAATTATAGATGGATGGATGGATGGATGGATGGATGGATGGATGGATGGATGGATGGACGGAAGAGTGGGAGAGGGGATGGGCAGAATGTAGGTAGGTAAATAGATGGTAGATGGGTGGTCCCTCCTGATTTGAGTCCTGCTCACCTTTTTAACCTCAACTCTTGCTATTTTTCCTCTATGCAATAGCTAAATTCTTAAACATACCCTATTCTCTTCCCTCTGAGATTTTGCATCTATTGTTCCCTCTCCTAGACCATTTAAGTAGGAGGTTAGGAGATGCAGGGATGAATGAATAGATGTGTAAAGAGGTGGCTGGGTTGGTTGGCTATGGGTGAGTAGATGGATTGATGGTCAGTAAATAGGTATGATGGGTGGTTATATTATAGAGGATGGGACTGCAGACCCAGGAATCAGGCTCTTTTGAGCTTGAATCCTGGAATTACTATTTTACTAGTTGTTTAAACTTGGGCAAGTAATTGACTCTCTGTACTTCGGCTTGTTCATATATACAATGAGTGTACTAAAGGTCTCTATCAAGAGAGTTGGACAACAAAAAGATAAATACAGAGACAGTAAAGCAATAAACAGACTGTCAAATTACAGTGGGGAGGGTAGGGAGATATGGGGGAGATAAGAGATCAGACGAAGAACTTGTATGCATGCATATAAGCATAACCAATGGACACAAAACTCTGAGGAGGGAGGGCATGTATGGGAGTGGGGCGGGGGAGGGGGGAATTGGTAAGATATGTACACATATAATACCTTAATAAAAAATGAAAAAAAATTAAATAAAAGAGTTGGACAAAGTACTTAGGTCAGTGTCTGCACAGAATAAACACACAATAACTAGCAGCTATCATCATGTGTGAGTAATTGGGTGGATGGAGGATTGCTGATTGGGCTGCTCTGTCCCCGTCTTCAAACACCAGACCCCCCTCCTTCCTTGAGTAGCATCTTCCCAACACCAGATGTGGTGGGCACCTCCCAGGAATGTGCCAGAAATCCCACATGTAGAGAGACCTGGGCTTTTTCCTGGGTCAGGGGGTGGGGTAAGGGGAGGACCAAGGCGAGGGAAACAGAGTAGCTGGTGACTTCCTGCCTCCTGACACCCTGACTTGGGTGGGGTCCAGGACTTGTTTCCTTCCTGGCACTGTGTCAGCCCTGATGATTGGTCAGTGGGTGGACCTTGTGGCCCAGAGGCTGACTGGAAGTTGGGGTGTTGATGGCGTGTGCCCTGTGCTCAGATCTCACGCCCTGATGGTAATGGCCCCTAATTTCTGAGGAGGCTGGGAGGGAGGAGGAGAAGCAGCAAGCAGGGCTTGCCCCTGATGGAGATCTCCAAGGCTCTAGGATGGTAATATCTTGTTTGGGAGAGGGCAGGAAGGTAGGAGCATGGCATTCTTGGTGGAGTGGCCAGCAGGTCTGGCTCTGGGGAAAGTGGCTTGGGTCCCAGCTCAGCATCTGTTGGAAAGGAATCCAGGAGGCTGGAGCTGGTGGAGAGGGTTTCGGGGAGCAGGGTGCCATGACTCAGTACACACCCCACTCTGTCTCAGCCCAGGAGGGGTTGAGTGTTGGGCTGGTTGCTAGGAGTCCCAGGTGGCCTGAGCTAAATCCCATCCCATCCCTGGGCCTGTTTCCTTATGTTACAGGGAGGACGCTGGGTTCTTCCACTTGGGACATTGGAAAAAGGGGAATTGAGTTGCTTTCTGAAGACTTCAGATAGGGACCCACCTGACTGTGCACAGGAGTGGGCCCTGCCAGGACTGTCCCCATCCCAGGTCCCCTATGGGAACCTCAACAAGGGGCAGTGGCTTGGGAGACCTCTGTTAGGAAGGCCTGGCTAGTCAAGCTATATCCATCCATCTTATTTCACTTCTAAATCACTCTGCCTGGGTTTAAACCCCAGATCTTCCCAGCCGTGTGACGTCCACAAGTCAGTAAACTCTCTCTGCCTGAATTCCTAACCTGCAAAGGGAGGCTGATAAGAGAATGGGCCTCGCCGAAACCGGTTTGGTTCAGTGGATAGAGCGTCGGTCTGCGGACTGAAAGGTCCCAGGTTCGATTCCATTCAGAGGCATGTACATTGGTTGCACGCACATCCCCAGTAGGGGGTGTGCAAGAGGCAGCTGGTCAATGATTCTCTCATCGGTGTTTCTAGCTCTCGGTTCCTCTCTGTAAAAAATCAATAAAATATATATATATATATATATATATATATATATTTTTTTTTTTTTTTTTTTTTTTTAAAGAGAGAGAGAGAATGGACCTGGAATGCTTATTGTGAGGACTACATTTCAGAGCAGTGCCTGCCTGCGGAAGCTCAGTGCTAAGAGTCATATCGTTGTTCTTTCTCAACTTTTTCCTGGAAGCCCGTTCCTCTGATTTCTCCGCCACACTCCTTGCATGGCCTCATTGTATGGATCCTCCAAGTTCCGGGAAGGAAGAACTGTGACCTGTACGCACAGGGCTCAGTGGATGCTTGGGACGGATAAGGAGAGACTTAGGGCTGGCTCACAGGAGGATCCACTGACCGCCCCCACACCTTCCCCCACACACAGCCTCCATCCCTCCCGCCTTTCTGCCGTTGAGGTTCAGGCAGGTGGTTTTAAGTGTCTTGGTCGAAGCAGGCCCGGTTAATTGAGTATTCTCTCCACCCCTCCTTACCTGCTCTGTGATTTGGACAAATTACTTAACCTCTCTAATCCTTACTTATTTTTCCTTTGTTGGCCGAGCTATTCACACATCTCTGCTTTGTGGTGCATTATCATCCCTGGCCCAGGAGGGCCTCCTCTCTCACTGTCTTAATTTCCCTCCTTAATCTCCAGTTTCCAACTACACTCCCCACCCACCACAGCCAGAGGCAACCATTCTCATGCGCTTAATGAGTATCTTCTTGTTTATTTGTGTTCTTGCAAAATACACATATTGTTCTTTTGTATGCATGTTGCTTTTATTTACATAAGTGCCATGTGTGTTTAAGATCTCATTCTGTTTACTTTGATGGCTCCCTAATGTTTTTAAGACTCACCTGTGTTGCTCTATGAACATCTAGTTCCATGCTTCCAATTACTGTGTGGTTCACCCAGTGTGTTCACCACGTTTTATATCTTACTCCCCCGGGGTGCCTGCAGCTCCTCACCCCCACAAACAGCCTAGCAATGACATCACATCCATGTCAGCTATGGCAGAAGGCATGTATGAGTAAACATCATTTGGGGTCGTCTTTTCTCCATCCATAAAATGGGTGTGTTGCCCCCACCCTTGCAGGGCTGACGTGATGGTAGGGCGTTAATGCATGCAATCCACTCGGCCGCGTGTCGACACAGAAAGATGTTCGGTGAATGGTAGATATGGCTGCTTTATTTCTCAGGAGAGAGAGAAAGAGAAAGAAAGAGAGAGAGAAGGAAGCTGGACCCAGGATGAGTTGCATAGAAATTGCTCCCAAGGCTCGAAGTCCCAGTTGGTCTCCAAAATATGTGAGAAGTGTGTGGGGCAGTGCAGGTCCCCCAAGGGTAAGGACTGATCTTACTTTTTGTTAATCCTCATCTAAGCACATTTTTTCCATTGATTTGTTTTTTAGAGAGAGTGAAAGGGAAGGGGGGAGAGAGAGAGAGAAACATCAATGTGAGAGAAACACATCGATTGTTTGCCTCCCACATGTGCCCCAACCGGGGATTGAGCCTGCAACTGAGGTACGTGCCCATGACCCTTCAGTCTTGGGGCCAACACTCTAACCACTGAGCAAACCGGTGAGGGCAAGGACTGATCTTGAAGTTAAAAGGTCCCACAGCCTGAGCGCAGGGCCCGGTTCAGAGCAGATGGCTGGGCCCAGAAAATGCTTAATGCATCCCATTGCTCACTTCTTTCCTCAGAGCCGGAAGTAGCCCTCTCACACAGGAGGTGCCAGGCAGTTGTTGTTCTGCCTCTGCTCTGCCCGCCAACCAGATGTGAAATCACAACTGAGTGTTGGCTCCACCATCCCACTTTACAGATGGAGAGACCGAGGCTCGGGTAGGCTCATGGTCTCACAGCGAGTAGGAGAAATGGCACTAACGTCTGCGTCCCCAGGTCTCCCCTCTTAAAAAAAAAAAAGAAAAGAAAATCACCCTAGCTGGTTTGGCTCAGTGGGTGGAGCATCGGCCTGTGGACTAAAGAGTCCCAGGTTTGATTCCAGTCAAGGGCTTATACCTGGGTTTTGGGCTCAGTCCCCAGTGTGGAGCATGCAGGAGGCAGCCAATCAATGATTCTCTCTCATCATTGATGTTTCTATCTCTCTCTCCCTCTCCCTTCCTCTCTGAAAACAATAAAAGTATATTTTAAAAAAACAAACAAAAACTAAGAGAATGCACTCCATGTTAAACTGTGCTCTTTGTTATTTGTTAACAAAGTTAAGTTAAAACAGCCAAAACCGGTTTTGCTCAGTGGATAGAGCGTTGGCCTGCGGACTGAAAGGTCCCAGGTTCGATTCCGGTCAAGGGCATGTACCTTGGTTGCGGGCACATCCCCAAAAGGGGGTGTGCAAGAGGCAGCTGATTGATGGTTCTTTCTCATTGATGTTTCTAACTCTCTATCCCTTTCTCTTCCTCTCTGTAAAAAATCAATAAAATATATTTGTTAACAAAGTTAAGTTAAAACAAATGCTCTCCCGACGGAGCAGCTCACTCAAAGGGAAAGGCCCACAAGAAGTGCTGGCATTCCCAGTCTGTGTGCTTCCCGGACCTGGCCACTCACAGATACACTTGCAATATTTACAGTTGTGCCCTGACCGGTTTGGCTCAGTGGATAGAGTGTCGGCCTGCGGACTCAAGGATCCCAGGTTCGATTGCGGTCAAGGTCTTGTACCTTGGTTGTGGACACATACCCTGTGGGGTGTGCCGTTTCTAGCTCTCTGTCCCTCTCTCTTCCTCTCTGTAAAGAATCAATAAAATATATTTAAATAAATAAATATTTACAGTTGCAACCTGCATGGAATTTTGGGTTTTGTTCTTACCAATTCCTTTTTTTCTCCCCAAACACACACATTACTTCAGACGGCAGGATGTGTTTTACAGTGGGATGTTTTGGCTTGGCCTTCAGGGTGACTTTGCAGACACCTGCCCCACCCTGTCTCCTGGGCCCCATTGACTTTCCCCTCAACAGCAGTCGCCAACCGGCAGTCCGTGGACAACGGGTGGTCTGTGAGGTCCGAGCAGTTGGCGACCACCGCTCCTGAGGACCTTTGCTGATGGGCACTGCTCTCTTACAGCCCCTCACGGCCTCTGTGTTCTCTGTCCCGCATCTCCGTGCCAAAGTCGGGGTGGAGAAGGGGGACAGGAACACGCAGGCGCTGACTTCGGCTGGGTACTTGAACCCACTACCTCACTGAGTCTGATGACCTGACTGAATAGCCCTGTTTTACAGAGGAAGGAGCTGAGGCTCAGAGAGGTGGTGACTCAGCCCAAGTCACAACCGCCTGAGTAGCCTCCTCAGAACTGAAACCTGTTCCCCAGCAGGGACCTTCCCAAGTGTCCTGGTCCAGCGACAGTCCATGGTCTCTCCCCAGCACCCCTGAACACACCTCTCTCCACCCAGGCCTGGACCTTGGACCATACGCTCTCAGGCACCAGGTCATGACCTCCCTGAGCCCCCTCTCAGGTTGTTGGGGTCCACCCCAGCCAGATTTCCTCTGCGCCTGCCCAGCTCAGAGGAGTGCCAGGCAGGGGCTGGAGCCCACCGCCCGCAGCCAGAGGAAGCTGCCTCCCGAGCTGGCTGGGCACCCGGTGTGGCCGCCTGGAACCAGGGGCTGGGCCAGGCCACCTGCAGCTCAGTATGGTTTGGCAGTTAGGATGACCCGAGGTCTGATCTTGGCCCTGGAGAGCCAGCTGCAGGGACCTGGGGGGACGATGAAGGTGGCTCTTGGGACGTCTCAGCCTGCCCTGCTCCGAGGCAGAGCGCACTCTCCCCGCCAGGAGCACTTGACTTTGGTGGAGGGAAGACCACACACTTGACAGAGGCCCGAGTCTCTGGGGAGACTGCCACTTCTGGGCCCCAATCCCACCCCACATTCCAGAACTTACTACGCAATTGCCCAGCAGAGATTTAATTACAGGACAGGGCTTTGGGCTGTTTCGAGGCGAGCCTATTATTTGGCTGTTTCTTCTCAGGGGGAGCAGGAGTGAGGTGTTGTTATTAGATGAAGCTGTGGGGAGGGAGGGGGGAGAAGCGACAGTACAGGGTGCTGAGCTGGACAGACAATTGGGCCCCAGCCTGGTCTCAGGGAAAGCTGCCAGGCTGCCAGGGTGAAACTGCAACCGGGGGTGTGGGCGGCTCACTCTGCTCGCTGCAGAACTCAGGCTGTCCGGAGACTCCCTGAGCCCCCTCCAACATGGGCATGAAGTGAGGGTGCAAGGGGGGTGAAGGGACAGGGAGAGGGAGGTGAAATGGGGGTGCAATGGGGGTGTAGGGCAAGGAGAGCAGCCTCAAGCCCTTCCGGTGTTCACGCATCACCCTCCTTCCCCCTTTTCCTCCAAAAGCAAGGGAAAATGAACAACCCTTAAGGAGTGCCCTGTGCTGGACACTTCACATCCATCATCTTAGTTCATCTTCATAACCATAAGGGGGATTGCTACCACCCCTGCGTTTGTTTGTTTATGTTTTATTTCTCCTGTATGCAAGCTGTGTACCTTCCTTTCTTCCTAAGAAATGTCCCACAAACAACTCTGCTCTTTCTGTTTCTGCCACCAGCACACACGTGGGGCCCCACCCCCTCCTGCTGGTATCCATGAGCCACCTCCTTATCCAGTTCACTAATGAATGAAGCCCCTTCCCTTCGCCCCCCAGCCTCCATGTTCTCCGTCCCACCCGTCCTTCTTCCAGATGTTAGATGAACATCCTGCACGCACAGCTGTTACCAGGCACCCTTGCCTGCACGGTCAGCCGTGCCTGCTCCTGGCAGCCAGAGCTTCTCAAACCTTAACACGCCCCTGAGTCACACTGGGATCTTGTTCAAACAAGGATGCTCTCCCAGGCCCCATCATCCGTCAGCTCACCGAGCCTCATAATGACCTTAAATTAATAACCTGTTTCACAGGTGAACAGACGGAGGCCCAAACAGGCTGCTCAGTGTCTGCGATCGGGCCAGCGTGATGCGAATGCTGCTGGTTCTGCCGAGTTATTCTTCTCTCATGTGTGACTAGGAAATACCTTTATGTGGTTGGAAATTTAAAAACGTAAAGGGGCCTTCCGTGAAAATTCTCCTCCCCGCGCCTATCCTATCGCCCCTTTGCCCAGGTCCCCCTCCCTCCACCCGCCGGTAAATACTTTTGTGCGTTTATTATAAATCTGTCCAAAGTTTCTCTCCGAACAGATCTTATCCTGCCCCACACGGCAGCACACCACACACACCGTTTTGTCAACAGCTTATCAGTTTATCTTGAAGATAACTGGACACGGTTGGCTGACTCATTCACTTTTAGGGTTGCGTTATTATTCCATTGTGTGGATGCACCATCATTTATTTAATCAGTCATCTCCAGGTGGAGTTGTTTCTGACCTTCCCGGCTGGCCTTTTCTAAGCCTTCCCCGAATTCCCAGCAGCGGCCCTCACAGCTCCTGCACGCCCTCCTTAGGCCCTCCAGCCCACCCCGGCTGCTCCTCCTCTGAACCTCTGACCCACTGTTCATCTCATGTACCTCCCCATTCTTTTTCTTTTTTTAAATATATTTTATTGATTTTTTTACAGAGAGAAAGGGAGAGAGATAGAGAGCTAGAAACGTCGATGAGAGAGAAACATCAACCAGCTGCCTCTTGCACACCCCCCACCGGGGATGTGCCCGCAACCAAGGTACATGCCCTTGACCGGAATCGAACCCGGGACCTTTCAGTCTGCAGATCGACGCTCTATCCACTGAGCCAAACCGTTTTCAGCAGTACCTCCCCATTCTTCGTCTCTCCAAACAGATGAAAGCAACTTGAACTCAGGAACCATGCCTTTGATTTCTCTGGACCCTGCACAGCCCAGAGCCGGGCACACGGCAGGACTGAAGAACGTTAGTTCCATAGTGGAAGTTGCACAGGAATGGAGGCACTCCCTGAGGGCCCTGCCGGGGCTGGTTCTGGGTGCCAGACCCAGGCGCTACCCAGGTGGGAGGACCTCACACCTCAGAGGTTTCCACACAAGAAGCCCTTATTATCTTGTACCTGAGTGTCTAGAGCACTGGGGTGGGTGGTGAGGGTGTCCAGGGCATGATGGGGCTTCGGGATTGTCTGGGCCCTTCCTAGGCAGACGGTGGGAGGAACCATGACGTGGAGATAGGAGGGCGGGAGGATGGATGGCTTGTGTGTATGCCCTAGATGCCCTCCTTCCCTTCTCTATTAACATCCTCGTCATCCTCCATGGGCCAGCTCAAGTCCGAATTCTTCCAGGCAGCCTTCCTGGACTTGTCCAGCTCACGCTGACCACCCTGCTCTAAAATTCCTGCTGTGTGTTTTACTGACAGCATCATCGTGGCCTGCCACCTTGAATCATGTAAAACCTTACCTACCGGATGAGACCCCAAGATTCTCTCCAGCATAAATAATACTTTTCAAATGCTCACACATCCCCATGCACCCCAAACCCTCAGCACAGCACCGGGTCCCCACAAATACTCCTCGAAAAAGCAGGAATTGGTTCTAGGAATGCCATGGCGGTGGGTGGGTGGGTGAGCCGGGGTTGGCCACAGGCATGTCTCTAACCAAAAACATTTGGGGAACACTCACAGCCATAGTCTCTGAAGGTCCAACTCATCCTGTCCATTGACTCTGGAGCAAGAAGAGGGGGCTTTTTAAAAATGTTACTGCTGCCCTACCCGGTATGACTAAATGGATAGAGAGTTGGCCTGCAGACCAAAGGGTCCCAGGTTCAATTCTGGTCAAGGGCATGTACCATGGTTGCAGGCTCCTCCCCGGTCTGGGCTCTGATCAGGGCTCATGCAGGAGGCAACCCATCGATGTGTTTCTCTCACATCGATATTTCTCTCTGTCTTTCCCTCTCTCTTCCACTCTCTTTCTAAGTCCATGGGAAAATATCCCCGGTGAGGATTAAAAAAAAAAAAAGTCACTATCATGAAAAATAAAGGCGTGAAACTGTGCTAGATTAAAAGATTGAAGGTACACGATAAGCAAATGCAGTGCGTGAGTCTTGATTGGACTGTGGATTGGAAAAAACGAAAATGACATTTTGGGAGATGACAATCGTGTATTGATGTGAAATTTGAGTGTGATGACTCTACTGTGGTCTCCTTATTCCTAGGCAAAGGAAACCGAAGTACTGATGGGGGTGGGGAGATATGCCACGATATCCACACCTTTCAACCTTTAGCAAAACGAAAATCAAAAAATAAATGTGTGTGGAGAGAGAGAGAGAGAGAGAGAGAGAGAGAGAATGCAATTATAGCAACATGCTAACAATTGAGAAATCCAGGAGGAAGGAATACAGGTGGTCATTTTACGGTCTTTCAAATTTCTCAAAATAAAAGGTTGAGGAGGAAATGCCTTTAGTACAAAGAAAGATACAATCCCAGCTTCCTGGGAGCAGGAGCCCGGGAAGCGCAGCAGTGGGCGCTGTTCCAGGAGCTTCGCGGAAACGCTGTCTGAGACGGAGCACCACCTCCCAGCCTTCCGCTCCTGCTGCCCAGAAAGCGTCAAAATCTAACCCTGTGGCCTGACTCTCCTGCCTCCGCATCGTTCTCACCGTCCCCCGGGGACCTCATCTGACCGACCTTCCCCAGAGGACAACCACCCCCCACCCCTTAGCCACCCCATGCACCTTAAAGGTCCACAGCTCTCCCTAGCCAGGTTGCTCAGTGGTTAGAGAGTCAGCCCTCGGACTGAAGGGTGGCCGGTTGGACATTCCTGGGCTGCAGGCTGGCATCATTACCCGCCACCCTGCCCTCTCCCGTTCCCCATATGCATGCAGGAGGCAACTAATCCCAATTTCGATTTCGCTTTCTCTGTCTCCCCCCTCCCTTCCACTCAGTCTAAAAATTAATGGGGGGAAATATCCTCGGGAGAGGATTAACAAAAAATAAATAAAGGCCCGCAGCTCATTTCCGTGGAGAGTGAGCCCCACCCTAAGTGGGCTGGCTCACCTTGAGTTTTTAAAAATGTATATTCACTTATCTTGACAGGAAGGGAAAAAAAAATGTGACGTACTAAAAACGCCCAGATTCAGTCATCCTGCATTCTCTTGGAGCTCTGTCAATGAAGCTATTTCCCCCTTTGCCATCAGATTGGGTGCGAGCTTACTGCTCACCCTGCATTTTTTAAAAAAATGTATTTTATTGACTTTTTACAGAGGAGAAGGGAGAGGGATAGAGAGAGAAACATCAATCAGCTGCCTCCTGCACACCTCCTACTTGGAGATGTGCCTGCAACCAAGGTACATACATGCCCTTGCCTGGAATTGAACCTGGGACCTTTCAGTCCACAGGCCAACGCTCGATCCACTGAGCCAAAGCGGTTAGGGCTCACCCTGCATTTCCTTAGGGGCGTCTGGTCCCGTCCATTGGAGGGCAGCTGCTCGCAGCGTCGGGCACAGCCCTTCCCCAGGTCCCCATCCTGACCTGCCCGTGACCCTGGGTAGAGCGAGGGACTAGCCCGCTCCCTCCCTCCCTCCCTCCCGCGGCGGGCGGGGCGGGGGGAGGAGGGATAGGGGGGAGGAAGGGTAGGGAAGAAGGGGTAGGGAGGAGGTCGGGAGGGACCTGGGGAGGGGACGGCCCTCCCCGGGCGGGGCGGGGGCCTGCCCACAATGGCCCGCAGTGGGAGGAGGCGGGCAGGAATGCGGCCGGGGGAGTCGGGCGGCGCGGGCGGGGCGGGGCCGCAGCCTCTTACCTGCCCAGGTAGCTCGCATTTCCCGGCGGCGAGCGGCGCCCGCACCACCTGTGGCCCGTCCGCTCCGCGGCGGGAGGACGCGGGGAGGACGCGGGCCATGGCCCGGTAGCCGCGGGGGCAGGGGCAGGAGCAGGAGGCGCGGGTCCGGCCGCGCGGGGCGGCGGCAGCATGAAGAAGGGCCAGACGGTGCAGGGCACCTTCAGCAAGATCTTCGGCAAGAAGCACGCCAGCCCCACCGCCTCCCTGTACGTCACCAACCCGCCCTGGATCTTCACCCGCGAGGCCGCGGAGGAGGGGGCCCGGGACCTGGGTGAGTGCGCGGGGAGCGGTGCGCCCGCCCCGGCTCCGGCTCTGGGTCCCGGCCGGGCCCCCGGCGGGCGCGGGGCGGCGGGGAGGGACACGTCGGAACCTGCGGGCCGGGCCGGCCGGGAGGGAGCTGCCGGGAAGGGAGGTGCGCCGGGCGGGAGTCTTGGGAACAAGCTGTTTGGGGGGGAGAGGAGGAAGGAGGGGACCCTCCCTCCCGGAGGCGGGGATGTTTGCGGACCGCGGCGCCGGCCCCGGCCCGTCCTCCTCCCAGGTGTTTGCTCTCCCTCCTGCTGGAAATTGGGGCTGCCGCCCGCAGGCTTCCTGGGGCGCAGTGGCTCCTCCTCCCCCAGCAGCTCTGTGGATCAGACGTGGCCCCACAGCGGAGGGCGAGGGTGCCCCCTTCAGCCCTCACCCCTCCTGTGGGCTCTCTCTTCTCCCTCCCTCCCTCCCTCCTTCCCTCTCCCCGGGGCTCAGACAAAGGGAGGGTCTGCTCTCCGGCGCCCACACCCTCGCTCTGCACGGGGAGGCCCTGCTCGCTGGGTGCCAGCCTGTGCCAGACACCGGCGCAACCCCGGGGCCTGGCTGTCTGCGTGCTCCGATGGGAACCGGGGTGGGACTGGGGAGGCCGGGGAACCGTCCTGACCCTGAGCCTGGCCGCAGTCAGGGTGGTGCATGGCTGCAGGCATCTGAGCACACCAGCCGGCCCAGCCCCGGGGCTCCGGCCGGCTGCGGGTCGCCCTATCGCCGCATCTCTCTGCGTTCTGTACCTTCTGTGACTGCGAGGACACCGGGCGGGAGGGGCAGGAACTCCCTGCTGGCCTGTGACCCAAGGCCCTGGGCCCAAGGAGGGTCACCTGTCCGTGCTTCTGTTAGTTCACCTGCCTTCATGGTCACCCCGTTACCTTCACTGGTGACCTTTATGGCCACCAGACTGGGACCCACAGAGGGTGTGGTAGCCTCGGCCGCTGCTGCTGGGTTCGGTTCGGCACCCGGGTTGTCACAGCAGAGACACCGGCCACCAGGCACCCGGACAGGAGCAGGGCCAACGAGTGGTCACCTCCCCCTGACCCAGGGATCTCAAACCAGAGGGTGAACAGTTAACCACACACTGTTCAGCCCTTCCCATGCCCTTGCTACAAAAGGTTAAGTGCAGAAGGAGAGAGAGGAAAGACGACCTCTGATTGCAACTGAAAGGAAAGGGCATGGAGCATTTTGCAGAACAAACAGCAGGAGCAAAGGCGAGGAGGGGCTGGGCGGCTTGGAGGCATGGTGCAGGAATTTACAAAGACGTGTGTGCGGCTGGGACGCCGCCCCTCGCCTGTGTAGCAAGCGTTTATCGATCCCTGTGGTGCAAGGTACGGTTCCAAAGTCCTGTGTTGTTGATCCCACGTCCTCAGCTGGCCAATCATGTAAGCACCATTATTCCCGTTTGACAGACGAGGGAGGTGAAGCAGCATGGCCGAGATCACAAGCCAGGGTTTTCTTAAGTGTGCGATGTAATGATTTTTTTAGTAGACCTAAGGAGTTGTGCAACCATGACCACAACTGGGTTTTAGAACATTCCATTACCCCGACCTTTCTCTCAGAGGCAGGGCCAATGTTTGAACCCTGTGGAAGGTAATTCAAGGGTGAATTTGACTGGAGGGGGTATCTGCCTGAGGACCTGCGCACACACACACACACACACACACACACACACATACACCCTTCTCTACGTTTTGGCCTGCATTGAGCCAGCTGCTGGTGGGGATCATTCCCTCCGTGAGAGAAATGGAGGCATGGTGCATCTCCAACCAGCTGCTGCCTTCACCAGCCTGGGCAGGGCTGGAACCTGGGTGGGGGGGGGGGCAGCTCCTCCCATTGCCCCTCGCTGGGCCTGGCGGGGCTGGGCCGGGCTGGGCCGCCCGCTGACTCAGCCTGGTCGCGCCCTGCACACGGAGGGGTGGGAGACTCAGGGCGCTGGCGGGATGGCTCTCCTGTGTTTCTGGGGTGTTCCACCGGTGCCGGTGGGTGTGGCAGAGGTCCCCTTTTCCTGCTGAACAGGACAAGCACTTGGGGTTGGGATGGGAGGGGCCGGTGCTGGAGATTCTATGATGTGATGGAGACTTCAGAACTGCCTCAGGGTCCTGCCTCTGCCAATAATGTGAGGACGAGCCAGTCTCTGGGCCGTGACTTTTTTTTCGTTAAATGGGGACGGTGTGCAGTCTGCCTTCCGATGTCTGCTTGAGGTTTGTACACGTTAGTGCTTTGAAGAGCATTAAAAAGAAATGCCCTAAAGCAAGGACTGGCAAATTACGGACCTGGCTCCACTCTAGCCCATGGCCTGTTTTTGTAAATAAAGTTTTATTGGAACCCAGCCACACCCACCCTTTACGTATTGTTTATTGCCAATGTCCTGCTAAAGCGGCAGACTTAAGTCGCTGCAGCAGAGCCTGTGTGGCCCACAAAGCTGAACATACTCACTAGTTGACTCTTTATTATTACTGTCAGGTTTTCCCCAACCCTGAGCTCTCCCTGCCCTGGCCTGCGGCAGCCCCTCTTCCTAGCACTGCTGCTGACCAGAGGAAACGGGCATGGAGAGCTATCCGAAGGACCCCCGGGGCCCCGGAGCCTGTCACGCCCTCTGCGGGGCTGGCGGTATCCGGCCCGTGGAGAAGGTGGTGGGACGGAGGCGGGCATTCAGCCTGTGTGTGCGGGACAGGAGGAGTGACCGCTTGCTCGGGGAAAAGTCTGTTTGCACAGGGCAGGCTGTGCACAGCAGGTAAAACGCAAACAATTACGTGGAGGTGGTGATGGATACGCTTTTTTTTTGAAGAATTTGCCTAACATTTATCCCAGAAACCTACCTCACTCGAGGGCTCCACGTAATGCACTTGCAGTCTTCATGAGGCCTCCTGCCTTCCCCAGCCACGCAAGGGTCTTGGCAAGTCCTGAGATGAGTGTGGAGCTGAGCAGCCGGAGACCAGGCCCTGGGGGCCGCACTGGTCTCTTGGGTTCACTAAGCCAAGCTGCTTCTTCTTCTTCTTTTTTTTTAATATATATTTTATTGTGTTTTTTTTTTTTTTTTTACAGAGAAAGGGAGAGGGATAGAGAGTTAGAAACATCGATGTGAGAGAAACATCGACCAGCTGCCTCCTGCACACCCCCTCCTGGGGATGTGTCCGCAACCAAGGCACATGCCCTTGATGGGAATCAAACCTGGGACCTTTCAGTCCGCAGGCCGACGCTCTAGCCACTGAGCCAAACCGGTTTCGGCAGAGCCCACCTTCTTTATCTCCCACCACCCGCCCCGGCCCAGCAGTGGGACACCGCGCTCATTGCAGATCTCTGCTTCCCCTCCAACTGCAAACCACCTGTGTCACAGCCACCTCGGACCCTTACTTAAAAATGCCCATTTCTCCGGTCCCACCTCAGGGATCCGAGTCAGAGTCGCAGGGCTGGGTTAACAACTGAAGAGTTGAGAATCCTGGGGTTTCCTTCCCCAGGTGGGAGCTGGGCCACTCTCTTTCCCCTGAGGCTTCCTGCAGGTTCTAAACAAATGCATGGGATCAGGAGGGCCCCGTGCTCCTAGGGTGGCTGCTGGTTCTGTCATCCCTGCACCTAGCGTCCCCTGAGCTGAGGCTCAGGCCAGGCTACAGGGTAGGAAGCCATGAGTCCCCAAGGCCGAGCACCTAATTCCAGCCAGGGCCCGGCTGGCAGCGACCTGGCCTGCGGAAAGCTGCCCTGAGCGGGCAGGGCTGGGAAGGAGGCTGTTTGCCCCGCCCCCTGGAGGTGTGCTGTGGTTTGCTGGCAGTGAGAGCACACACACACACACACACACACACACACCCTCTCTGCTGCCCATTATATAAGCTCCTCGTGTCTCCACAGTTCAGTTCAGAAAGACAGGCCCTCCCTCCACCACTGCGGACCGGCTCAAGGCGCCCCTTCTCTCACAGTCACTCAATTAATAACAATTATAACACCGGCATTATCAGCATTTCCTGAACCAGGCACTGTGCTAAGCACTACAAATGTTTTCTCAGTTGAGGAAAGAGACTCAGCAGGCTCTCCTTTCAGCTCAGGGCGGCTCACGCAGTAATGTGCTTCCCGGGACCTGGCTAAGCTCCGATGCTGACGGCCAGTTAGGGATGGAGGGAGACCGCACTCTTTGCTGATTCCCAGGCCAGGCCTCTTGCAGGTCAGAGCCTGCTGGGAGTAGCACATCCCAGCTGGGAAGCTGAGGGCCTGTGTGCTGAGCTCTGCCCCCATCGCTCCCCCCAACCCCCAAGGCTGCTTCCTCTCTGCTCCCCCTCCTCTGCTCTGTGGCCCTGCCCCACCCCAGCCCCACCTTCAGCGTCCCCTCTGCCCTTGGACAAAGTCCTCTCTGGCGCTGGGGGCAGGCCTGCTGGAGCTTGCTGGGACAGACTGGCCTTTGCAGGTTCCCGTCATGTGGGCCTGTTAATTAGCGGTGAAGGGCCTCATTAACGCCACTGTGGGTTTCATTCACATGGGGGGGAGGGTTGGGGGGGGCACACACGATACCTCCCATCCCCCACTGCCTCCCTGCAAAGCTGGGGCTGCCCTGGTGGCCAGGAATTAGAAGCTCTACTCAGTGGGCTAGAGGCAGGGGAGGGGCGTCTGTTTTTGGGGTGCTGGGTTACTCTGGGTCAAAGCAACAAGCTCAAGCCCCACCCCTTCTAAGCACCCCTTCTAAGCCCTTGGAATCCAATTAGAACCGAGGCCAGTGCTGCTGGGGTCATTTGGGGGCTCCTATCAATTTGGGATTGTACATCATCACCCCAGCCTCGGACTGCGTGAGGAAAGAAACTCCCAAACCTGGTGGGAGGCTCCAGACTTATCCCTGCTGGCTTCTTCCCTCCCAGCCTAATTTTGGGAGGCTTCCTTGACAGGTGGGGAGACAGCCTGAGGAAGTGCTCAAAGCCATTGGGAGGAGGGAGAGGGGGGTTCTGACTCCTGGGTTCATTCTGGTCCTCTAGGCCGCCCCGACCTTCACTCTGGAAAACAGGATCGCGGGAGGAGCTGCTGGGTCCCGCACTCTTTCCCTGCTGCGCTGGCTGACAGCGGAGCAAACTGGATTCCAGAGTTAGGTGCCTGGGCGTGAGGCCTGGCCCCTACGACCCACCAGCTGGGCCACCCTGGCAGGGAGCCTAACCTCTCTGAGCCTCAGTGTTCTCAACTGCAAAATGCACATAGTGAGAGCACCTCTCCCACGGGCTTGTGAAGGGCACTCGGAGTAGCGCCTGGCTCATCACACAAGCTTAATGCATGTTAGACATTTGCGTTTTTGTTATTAATATTCTTCTAGTGTGGACCCGTCTAGGATTTGCGGAAAGAGCTAAATAACTGTCCTGGACCTCAGCTTCCAAGGAGACCCAGGGGCAGCTCTGGAGCTGGAAACGGAGGGAGGGCGGCTGTCGGCCTCGGACTGCGTGAGGAAAGAAACTCCCCAAACCTGGTGGGAGGCTCCAGACTTGGGGAGAAAGGGCTGGGTGTGAGGCAGCAGCTTGAGCCCAGCTCTCAGCTTCCACAAAGCTGGCCATTTCTCCCTCCACCTGAGACACAGCCCCAGACCGAGAGAACCAGGCCAGCCTGTCTGGGGAGAGGCAGTGAGCCACGGGCCGTGTGGAAGGCGCTGCATTATTTGTGCCTGGCGCCTAGCACCACCCTATATGGGCCCCGGCACCCTATATGGGTCCTATATGGGCCCCGGCACCCTATATGGGTCCTATATGGGCCCCGGCACCCTATATGGGTCCTATATGGGCCCCGGCACCCTATATGGGTCCTATATGGGCCCCGGCACCCTATATGGGTCCTATATGGGCCCCGGCACCCTATATGGGTCCTATATGGGCCCCGGCACCCTATATGGGTCCTATATGGGCCCCGGCACCCCTGCTGCGCTGTGTCCTTGGGCCAGCCCCACCCACTCTGGGCCACAGTGTTCTCACCTACAGAGAGGGTAGCCTCGAGGGTCTGGACTCAGAGTCGATCCCCCCCCTCCCCGCCCCCACAAGAGAGCAGTAGGCCACCTGCCTCCCAGGGGCTTTCACCCCCAAGTAGAGGGGTTCACCCACAATCTGCTAGTGACACAGCCTAATCAGCAGCCCTCCCGATTCCTGGGCTCGGATTACCTCCTAGGCCCTGGGCTGGCCTGTGGCACACTCATCTCATTCAGCCTCACACCAACCCTGAAAGATTGAGAGGGCCGGAGACCCGGATGGCAGGACACAGGCTTTACTGAAGAGAAGAGTACCAGCTGCTTCCAGAGAGAGAGAGAGAGAGAGAGAGAGAGAGAGAGAGAGAGAGAGCGAGCAGGGCCGGGTCCACTTTTAAGGGGAGGATAGGGGATGAGGCTTAGGGCACTCAGCACACGCTGATTGGTGATTAGGTGATTAGGGACCTAGGGACTTAGGAGTGGGCGGGGGGGGGGGGCATTAGGGTATTTGGCAGGTGCTGATTGGTGGTTCAGTGCTCAGGAATGTCTGGCCACAGGTGGGGTTTAAGTCCATCCATCAACTGGAAGAGGGAGGATCTTTCAAACCCCCCAGCAGGGCCATCGCTCACTTTTACCAAGAGGAAGACACAGCCTCAGAGAGATCTAGTAACACTCCAATTTACTAGAGTGATGGAACAGGGTCTGGAACCCCAGTTCAGGCCAGCTGTGTCCCCTGGCCCCGACCCCACACCGTCCTGCCTCCCCTCCCTGCTGGGGGTCCCCGGCCTGGGGCCGAACCCAGGGTCAGGTCCTCCTGCGGCAGGAGGGAGTGCCCTCCCCGATGGGTCTGAGGTGAAGCCTTCCTGCCGAAACAGGCGTGGCACCAGGACCGTGCTGGAACCAGGTGTTCAGAATATTAGGTGGTTTTTACGTGAACTCGAGCCCTTGAGGGAGTGTAAATAAAAGCAAAGCCGCCTTCACTTCCTGTCCGTCTGGGAGGGAGAAACAGAACCAGTGGCCGGAGTCCTGTGCACAGTCCCGCAGAAAGGACTTCATTTGGGCAATCCCATGAGAAAGAGGACTTCAGAGGGGAAACAGATTGCTTTAATGACCGGATTGGTAAATGGAGGCAGGCCTGGACTCTCTCCTGTTTCATCACTGTGTCGTTTTAGAAGAATTTGCCAGACAGAGAGGCTTGAGTTAGTACCTGGACAGGGCTATGGCTTCCCGGCCGCTGGGGTTGCTCGGGGTCTCCTGAGGTACCGCCCCCTCTCTCTGGAAGCTTCTGAATCCACGGTGGCTCCCTTTCCCGCCTTCTCACCCACCCAGACGCTCCTCGGCTGCCTCTCTGCTCCGTGGGGCCAGTGCAACCCCTCTGAGACCCCCAGGACCCTCCCAGGGGGAAGGGCTGTGAAAGGCAGACACAGGGCGTTTCCAAGTTCAGGGCGGACAAGGCGCCAGGATGGGCCCCTCTTTCCTTTATTTCTTTTATTTTTTTCAGGCTTAGGTTACAGATCAATGGGCATTTCACATGGCAGCATGCTGTCTTGTGACAAATTCCGAAGGAAATCAAACATGTATAGCATTTGCATGTAGGTCAACATACGGAATGTTAACACATTGATTTTTGCAGTCCACAAGTCATCTCCGAGTGCTTATTCAGAGTAAAATTCTGATTTCTTTTTCTTTTTTTAAATATATTTTATTGATTTTGTACAGAGAGGAAGGGAGAGAGAGAGCTAGAAACATTGATGAGAGAGAGTCATCGATCAGCTGCCTCTTGCACACCCCCTACTGGGGATATGCCCGCAACCAAGGTACATGCCCTTGACCGGAATCGAACCCGGGTCCCTTCAGTCCCCAAACCGACGCTCTATCCATTGAGCCAAACCGGTTTCGGCCCGATTTCTTTTTAATGGAATGTATTGGGCGACATTGGTTAATGAAATCACGTGGGTTTCAGGTGTGCCATTCCATCACCGCATCTGTGTATTCACCCCAAGTCCAGTGTCCTCCATCCCCATGGACCCCCTTTGCCCTCTTCCACCTGCCCCTCCCCCTCACCTCTGGTGAACGCCCCCCCCCCCCCACTGTTGTCTGTCTGTGAGTTGTTTCTGGACCCTCTTCTAAGTCTCATCGTGTCCTCAGAGAGGTCGTCCCGCCTCCTCTCCGACACCCCCTCCACCTCCTCACTGTCCCTTCCTCCCTCAAGAGGTGGCCTGGCCCCTCCGCCTCCTCCGTGGAGGAGGGGCTGCCTCTCAGGACGGCCCCTCCTCGTCCCTGACCCTGCTCTCTGCGGGGCCCTGCACCTGCACAGGAACATCCGGACTCCTGTCTTTCTGTGTCGTTGTGGACTTTGACTTAGAGGCCCAGAGAACCTCGGTCCTGATCTTGAACCTGGAGGACCTAGCTTATGGAGGTGGCCACACTTCCGCCCCTGCTGGTGTGCCTTGCACAATCGTGGGTGGGCCAGCCCGGGTTTGAGGGGCCAGGGAAGGTCTGCCAGGTTTTAGCCACAGCTCTTTATTTAAAAAAAAAAAAAAAAAAAAGGATCTTTAGAGTTGAAAGTATTACAGATGACCCTCCCCCCCATTAACCTCCCCACCTCGCACCCCGCACCCCCCACCTGGCCACCGCTCTTTATTGGGGGGGGAGAGGGGGTTCTGTGGGCCAGAACTAGAGTGTCAGCAGGACTGCCCTCCTTCCTGGAGGCTGTGGGGAGACTGTTTTCTCCCCTTTTCCGGCGTTTTCCGAGGCCGCCTGTGGTCCTTGGCTCGTGGTCTCCTGCCGCCTGGAAGGCAGCAGTGGCCAGGCAAGTCTTCCTCGCATCGCACCCCTCTGACTCTGCCTCACCCGTCCCAGATGCCCAGCCACACCTCCTAGAACCTCCAAATGAGACTGGACTCGCAGGGGTGCCCCAGTGGGGCGGGAGCCACCGGGCCCTCCGCCCGCCTCAGCCCAGCCCCTCCCGTCAGCCGCTTTTCCAGAGAACAGTTGTTCTTAGAAGGATTTCCCTGCTAAAAACAGCCACACACCGACCGAGACAGCAGTGCCTGGTAGTCAAGGCTGAGCCATGGAACCTGTAGGTGTTTGGAGGGCCAGCCTGTGGGTGGGTCAGACCTGGCGGTGCCCTGACCCCTGCGTGGGCCTGGGCCAGCGGCTTCGCCTCCCACTCCTCCCCAGCTCTGTGGTCAAGCTAAGCCTCCTTCCCCGGCCCTGAACCCCCACCTCCCATCCACGTCCTGTAAGTGGTGGGGTGAGCCCCACCCCCACCACCATCCCCACCCCCGATGGGAACGGTGTGTGTTCAGAGATCAGCCCAGGACCAAGACCCCAGCTTTACCCTTTTGGGGCTTTGGACAGCAGCGTGTTAGACCTCTCTGTGCCCTGCTTCCTCACCTGTAAAATTGGGGGAATGATCATGCAAATGGCACGGGGCTGTTTTGAGGAGGAAAGGAATTAATAACGCTTAAAGTGCCTGGCCCGTTAAAACGGTTCCGTAAGCTTTACCTGGTATTATGTTATTTCTACGACTATAGTGATCGCCTGGCCAGGGTGCTTGCTTCTGAAGTTCCCAGGTGCACAAGAGCAGTGGCTGTTCATGTGGTGATACCTCAGCTGGAGAAAGCTCCCTGGACCCCAACACGCTGCAGAGCTTAGCGAGAGGGTCTGCCTCGGAGAGAGGGCCTGTGTCCGCCCCCCCCCCACTACTGCTAAGGGCCGAAGCCCTATCAGATCTAAGACCTGGATCTCCCCCGCCCCCCCCCCCCCCGGGTCTCCCCAACCCCGCCACCCCCACACACTATCTAGAGAATGTCCCAGGAGGTCCTGGCGCCAACACTCAGACTCTTGGGAGCCAGAGAATCCTGTGGGCTTGCAGAGTAGCTGCTGGTGCCTGCCGTTATCTCTGCTTTAGTTGGTTCTGCATTCTCCCCGGGCTTCCCCACCCCCTGCCCCGCCCCCGCTCTTGGTCTGCAGCCTCCGGTTGGAGCCCAGCAGCCAGGATGGGGAGCCCTGACTGGGAGTGCATGCGGCAGGCGGGCAGGGAACCGGCCGCCCTGGGACTGGGGAGCGCACGGGGAAAACCGGCCCTTTTGGCCCTGGAGTCTTAGATGTCCCACTGCCTCTCTGCCTGGTAGATGGCAGACAGAGGGCACTGCACCCTTACCCCAGGAGTCAAGGTCACATTCAAAGCCCGGCTTGTCACATAGAGGCCATAGCTGTATGCCTCGGGGTGGATATATTCTGATCCCAGGACAAGCCCAGTCTCTCTCTCTCTTTTTTAAAATATATTTTATTGAGCCGAAACCGGTTTGGCTCAGTGGTAGAGCATCAGTCTGCAGACTGAGGGTCCCAGGTTCGATTCCAGTCAGGGGCATGTAGGTTGGCTGCGGGCACATCCCCGGTAGGGGTGTGCAAGAGGTAGCTGGTCGATGTTTCTCTATCTCTCTCCCTTCCTCTCTGTAAAAAATCAAAATTATATATACATATTTATACACACACACACACACACACATATATATATATATATATATATATATATATATATATATATATATTATTGATTTGATTTTTCAGAGAGAGGAAGGGAAAGGAATAGAGTTAGAAACATCGACCAGCTGCCTCCTGCACACTCCCTACCCAGGATGTGCCTGCAACCAAGGTACATTCCCCTGACCAGAATCAAACCTGGGACCCTTGAGTCCGGAGGCCGATGCTCTCTCTCTATCCACTGAGCCAAACCGGTTAAGGCAAGCCCCGTCTCTTTTGAATACATTATGTGGCTTTCTGGCACTTCTTTCCTAAAGTCGCCTGCAAGGGGGAACATAAGCATCATTCCTTAAATTCGTAGAATTCCGACCTTTCTCTTTCCCCTCTGGCTGTAGAGAAAGAAGCTCCCTCCTGGCCCGGGAGTGTAGGTAAGCCCGCCTTGCTTGTGAGGGACATAGCAGGAGGCCACAGAGCCCCCTGCCTCTGGGAGGCGGCAGTGTGAACCTGAGGTGGGACTTGAGGTTCATAGCGATGTGTGTGGGTGTGTGTGTATGTGTGTGCACGTGTGTATGTGTGTGCACGTGTGTATGTGGGTGCACGTGTGTATGTGTGTGTGTATGTGTGCGTGTGCGTGTGCGTGTGCGTGCGTGTGTGTGTGAAGGGTCATGAGGAAGACTGGCTGAGAAAGTGCGGGGGCTCCGCACACCCTCCCCAGGGCTGTAGAGACGGCTTGGGGCACAGGCTGTTGCTCTCGGAAGCAGAACCCTTCCCATCACCTGGCTGCAGGGACAGAGGCCACCCTTGTGGAGCGCTTACCGGGTGCTGGCCACACTCCCTCCTCGCAACAGTCCTAAGAGGCGGGCACTATCATCACTCCCATGGTGCACCTGGGGAAACTGAGGCCAGCAAGGTTTTTTTGTGTGTGTTTTTTTTAATATACTTTATTGATTTTTTACAGAGAGAGGAAGAGAGCTATAATAGAAACATAGATGAGAGAAAATCATTGATCAGCTGCCTCTTGCACACCCCCTACTGGGGATGTGCCCGGAACCAAGGTACATGCCCTTGACCAGAATTGAACCTGGGACCTTTCAGTCCGCAGGCCGACGCTCTATCTACTGAGCCAAATCGGTTTTGGCTGGGCCAGCAAGGTTAAGGGACACAGCCAGTCAGTCGGTGGCAGAGCTGGGATGTGTACCGGGTAAGGTGACCAGACGTCCCGCTTTTGGCAGGACAGTCCTAATTTCTAACAATTTGTCCTGCGTCCCGCAGCATTTTAAAAAAAGTCCCGATTTTTTTAAAAACGCCGCGGGACAAATTGTTCAAAAGTGGGACGTCTGGTCACCTTAGTACTGGGTCACGTGGACCCTGCTGTCCTGCTCCTTCCGCTCTGCCCTCGAGGGCACATCACACCCAGCCATGCACACAGCCAGTGGTGGATGGGGATTGGAGGAGCCCAGGTGGGTGCTGGGTGATGGGCCAGCAGATAGCCTCATCTCCTCCGCTTGTTCCTGATTAGAAAGCCAAACACTTGAGAGAAAGGCAACTTGTTTTCCTCCCTCTCTCCGAGATAAGCTCCAGCCGGGGCCCTGGCCAAGCTCCCAGGGCCCCCAAAGGAGAGTCACCCTGTGAGAGGGACAGTGTAAGACCTGCAGGGGATGGCTCAGGAGAGAGATGGCCGCTGGGAGCTGAGCGTCCCCGGAAGGCTGCAGAAGACCCCAAGAAACCGGCCCCGGAAGTCCCCCCAATCCTGCCCCATGAGCACATCTGTGGGGTCCGAGTCAACCGGCCAACCACGGGGCGGATTGAACTCAGTGGCCAACGTGCCTCTGATCTCCAGCTCACGGTCTCCCCTCACCTGTCTCCCCTCTAGATGGGATCTACTATGGAGACAATCGGTTTGACACGGTGAGCGAGTCCGGAACAGCCACACTGAAGGCTCGGCCCAGAGTTCGGCCCCTGCTGACCTTCCTTCCGCTGGTGAGTACAGCGCTGCGCTGGGGTCTGAGGGTCTTCTCTGGGCGGGTCACCTCGGCGGCCACGGAGGAGGCAGCCCCACCTGCCCTGGGCTAGTGGACACCAGCCTCACCCTCTGCCCATTCCCTTTCTTCCAATGCCAACCCAGGGTGGCTACTGGGAGGAGGCATGGCTGAGACTCATAGCAGAAAGGCTGGGATCGGGGGTGTTTGAAACCCAGGGAGAGGTTAAGGGGAACTTGTGTGCAGTGGTGAGTACCTCCAGCTAAGGAGGGTTCATATTTCATAATCACTGATGGCTGTCTGCTCCGTGCCAGGCCCTCCTTAGGTGCTGGGATGTGGAGGTGACTGAGCCAACATTGCAGCTCTCTAGGCAGGTCACGAGTGAATGAACAGACTATTAGAGCATGGGCCAGAACAGGGGCAGTTGATCCAGTAATAGGGGTGATCAAGGAGGACTTCCTGGAAGAGGTGACACGTGAGCTGTCTTGAAGGACAAAGAGCAGCCGCCCGTGGGAGAAGGGCATTTGCTTGTAGATCTGAAACTACAAAACACACACACACAGAACAACCCAAAACTCCCTTCTGGAGCCTGTGATGGACTCCTGCTCTTTGACAAGGGAGACTGCTCTGTGACTGGTTCTTTTTTCTGGATTTTCTGGGACAGCCTAGACTAGCGCTGTCCTATAGAAATACCATGTAAGCCTCGTATGTAATTATTAAGTGTTCTAGTAGCTACCTTAAAAGAAATAGGTAAAATTAATTTTCATAACGTATTTTACTTAACCCAGCGTATTCAAATTATTATCATGTCAACATTGAGTCAATGTGGGAAAAATACCAATGAGAAATTTTACGTTCTTTTTTCCACACTAAGTCTTTAAAATCTTGCACTCGCCGGTTTGGTTCAGTGGATAGAGCATGGGCCCATGGACTAGCAGTGTTTCCCAAACGTTTGACATATGTGTACCCCTTCTATAATTTTCGTAACGCTGAGTACCCCTCGTACTCATGAGAACGTAGAATTAGGCGCAGCTAAGCACGGTGCAGTGCATATCTCCACCAAACTCCGGTGCAATGCGTACCCCCACCAAACTCTTCCCGTACCCCTGGGGGTCTGCGTACCACACTTTGGGAAACACTGGACTAAAGGATCCCAGGTTTGATTCCGGGCAAGAGCCCGTGCCTTGGTTGCAGGTTCCCCAGTCCTGGTTGGGGTGCATGCCAGAGGCAACCAAGTGATGTGTCTCTCTCACATCAATGTTTCTCTCTGTCTCTCGCTTTCCCTTCCCACTCTCTAAAAATCAATGGGGCCGAAACTGGTTTGGCTCAATGGATAGAGCGTCGGCCTGCGGACTGAAAGGTCCCGAGTTCGATTCTGGTCAAGGGCATGTACCTTGGTTGCGGGCATATCCCCAGTAAGGGGTGTGCAAGAGGCAGCTGATCGATGACTCTCTCATCGATGTTTCTATCTCCCTCCTCTCTGTACAAAATCAATAAAATAAATAAATAAATAAATAAATAAATAAATAAATAAATATCAATGGGAACATATCCTCGGGTGAGGATTAACAACAACAATGTGGGGTACTGCACTTAGAGCACCCCCCCCCCCACTTCCAACAGCGACGTCTCAGGTGCTCTGAAGCATGTGTGCCAGCGGCTTTTGTTGGACAGCCCAGGCCTAGAGTCTCAGCAGTCAGCCCCATCAATTCTAGGTTCACTCCTGTCTGTCAGGGGTCCTGGGCGGGACAGTGCTGTCTCTGGGCTCTGTGAGGATTGGTACCCTGCACCGATGAGGCACCAAGTCCTGGCCCGAGTGCCCAGGGTCTATTGGACCTCAGGCACCCGCACCGTGGTCCTGGACACCGGCAGGTTCTGCCCAGCACTGCCTGGCACAACCACCTTTCTCCACCACCATTTTTTCTCCTGGTGTATCCAGCCTCACCCACCAGAGCTGAGATTCTAGGAGGGATAGAGACCGAGCCTTACATTCTCCTTGCTGTATCCCCAAGGCCTCTGGGTGGAGGGCTGAGCACACAGACCTCTGGAAATACAGCTTTAAATAATTTACTTTCTGTTTATGAAAACAATTCACAGACAAACACGGAAAGAAAACAAAAAGGCATAAGGCAAACGAGTCAGCCCTACCTTTGTTTCTAGGGTGCATAGACCTATTACAGGGGTCACTGCACCCATAAATACAGACCAAGTCGTTTTCCTATTGCTGGAGGTGATTTGATCCTCTCCCCTCACACCCCCCAGCACACATACTCAGATCGCAGACAGGTGGGCCCGTGGCTGACGCGCCCAGACCCAGTCTGGTTGTGAAATATTGAGATAAATGGCTGTTCCCCCCTGGAGTGGCTCTTGCTGTCCTGGTTTCTCCACCAGATCTGCGTCAACATGGAACAGGTTGATGCTGAGTTTATCCTGATGGGCTGGCACCCTGTAGGCCCCACCCACCCACTTTGGGTCCCTTTGGTGACCAGGACAAGTCCCAGCCTTTCTGCTCTCAGTTCTGGTTTGGACACTCTGGTGATATCTGGTTTGGGCCAACCAGGTCCTGGCTCAGGGGCCCTGCAGACCCCAGTCGGGCAGGCGGCCACCGGAGGGGGCTTGGCCAGCTGGCCAGGCCTGGCGACCTGAGGCTGCTTTCGGGGAGCGGCCTTTCCAGGCAAGCCCCAGAGCCAGCCCAGGAGGTGGGGCGTCCCCAGCACACTCGCACCCCCTCACTGGTGAGCGCCAGAGAAGGAACACGTGGAAAACGGCCAACTCCAAGGGGCTCATGAGGTCCACGCCGGCCTCGTTTTACAGAGGCAGGGACTGAACCCCAAAAGGGAAGTTCGCCCCTCGCCTCCGGAGCCCACTGGTGCCTGCTGAACAGGGACGGGCAGGTGGAGTGGCGAGCAGTGTTCCGGGGTGTGTCAGTCACAGCCACCTATCGGGAATCAGGGAAGTGCTGACGTTAAGCCCCGTCGCACAGAGGGGAAAGTGCAGCGCAGAGTGTGGCGGGAACTTGTTTGAGGTCACACAGCTCCTAAGTAGCGGAGCTGGGACTTGAACCCCTGCAGCCTGGCTCCATGCTCCAAGCTCTATTCAAGTCATTCTACTCTCCCTCCACCCACTATCTAGAAGCTTTGATCTTCCCTCCCAGCACCAGCCTGCAGAACCACCTGCACCTCCGGCCTGCCTCTCTCTCCTGCTGGCAGCTGGGCCTGCTGGGCACCAGGCTGTCTTGCTTCTGTGGGGACACGGACCCCTTTGAGACTGAGACGAGGCTCTGGGCCACATACTTGCAATGTTGCTTATGCCGAGGGCTCTTGGGCCCCGGAAGCCCTCCGATGGGCACCTTAGCTTAGAACCCTTGGCCTGATGACCCATATCCCGGGGCCATCGCTGTGCTCCCCGACTTAGGTAACAAGGTACACAGCAGCCCCATCTCCTTTCATCAGCGGCTCCTGGGCTGAGGGGAAACTGGCTCCTCGCCCTTAGGCCGCGGGCCAGGCCATTTGCCGTCTTCCAGCTGGGGCAGGAGGCCGGGGCACGAAGGAGGAGAAGCGGGAAGACACAGCTCCTGTGGGTGTGGTCCACACACAGACACACTCCCAGCCCCTCCGAGTCAGGCCGGGTGGGGAGTGGCACCGTCCTAACCAGCTGGGCCTCTCCCTCCGTGCCCTCCCGCCCCACCCAGTGGGGCAGCAGGAGCCAGGCTCAGCCCGGCCAGGCCCGTGCTCTTCCTGTTCCACCAGGACCTGGTCGTTTTGTCTTCCAAGCGCACCCTCCCTGTCAGGTCCCACAGGAGCCTGCGATGGGGCGGGGCGGGGGAGGAGGGGAGAGAAGGGAGAGGGGGAGAGGGCACGGTGAGGGGTAAGGACAACAGCAGTGTCTGCCCTCCCTGGAGCGTCCTCGCTCTGTTGGAGTGGGCGTTCAGAGGACTAGGAAATGCCTCCTCAGGTGACGGGCAGCCATTGGCCTAGTACGAGAAGGACCTGATTGATTCTCAGGTAACTGGCACCCGTCCCTGCTCCTCACCCACGGGAGGGTCCCCCTGCTGCGACTGGGTTAGAGTAATTCCCAGTGTGGTCAGCTCTCTAGAGGCCCCCCCAAAGCGGGCCCCTCAACACAGGAGTGACCCTCGGGGACAGGGCCTGCCCATTCCACAGCTCAATGAGGCAGCGATGGGACCCGAACTGGTCTCCCTCCCCAGTCCTGCCCACGCCACGTGGGCCTGGCTGGGGTGGGAAGGACCCTTTCTCCCACTTCCTTCACCTCCAAGGGAAAGCCGGGCCCAGGGCTCAGCAGAGCCTGTCCACAGCGTTCAGAGCCCAGTCCCTGGGTCAGCTGGTCGTGGGAGGGTTATACTTCCTTCTGGGGTTCCCTCTTCCCCACCCTGGTCTGCATGAAACCATCCCCAGGGTGATACGTGTGAGGAATTAAACATTCAATGCCAATGTGGCAAGTATGGGCAAACTGGCCAGACAGGTCCCCGGGGTGCCCCGGGCAGTGCGAGCTCCCTGGCCACCCCGCCCTCTGAGTCAGGCAGGCCGGCTGTGCCCGGGGCAGGCCCCCACCTGCCCTGGACCCCCGCCCGGAAACTCCGAGAGGGCCTGTGCCAGCCGGAGTGGCTCTTGGCAGGTTTATGTGGCTGGCGTTGGCTGGGAGGGCTGTGGGTGAGGGAGCTCTGTGTGTTCCTGTGGGGAACACGTCACGAACACGCTCTTGAACCTGAGCTCCACGTGTTCCTGTCAGAGACCTGCAGGCAGAGCGCCGCTCCTCCCCACCCCTTCCCTCCCTCTCCACCTCGCTCCTTCCCGGGCAGAGAGGGCCTCCGCCAGCCCACACCCTCATCCTCACCACACCAGCCACCCTGCCAGGCCTCGGAGGGCTGACGGGGAAGAAGCTCAGGTGGGCTCAGGACCATCTGGGCAGGGAATTCTGGGCCCTCGGGGCCTGAGGGGGCCAAGAAGAGGGTGGTATAGGTTCGAGGGCACGCCCCTTGCCCCGTGGACCCCTTGCCCTCAGGAACCAGAGCTGGGCCCCTAGCACACAGCGCAGGGCCTGTTAGCCCGGGTCTCAGAGCAGGTCTGGGTGGCCGGCGGTCCAGAGGGGCGGCCTCGTGGTGGGCTCCTCTCTGGCCCCAGGAGTGGGGCGAGCTATGGCAGAGGGTGTCGCTGGGCCAGGAAAGCAATTGGCTCTTTAAAAAAAAAAAAAATATATATATATATATATATATGTATTTTATTGATTTTTTTTACAGAGAGGAAGGGAGAGGGGAGGAAGAGAGAGGGATAAAGAGTTAGAAACATCGACCAGCTGCCTCCTGCACAGCCCTTACTGGGGACGCGCCCACACCAAGGTACATGCCCTTGACTGGAATCGAACCCGGGACCTTTCAGTCCGCAGGCCGACGCTCTATCCATTGAGCCAAACCGGTTCCGGCAGCAATTGGCTCTTTTATAGAAAGTTCACTGGCTGCCGATTTCAGAGAAGCCGCTTGATGGGGAACACAGACCCCTCCCCTCCCCCTGCCCGCAAAGCCAGGGAGACACCTGGCTGGGCTTCACCAGCCCGGGGCCTGGTGCCTGGACGGCCTTCCTTGTGGCCGTCACTTTGGGGTCCCGTCCCCTGCTCCTCCAGCCTACAGCGGTGCCCCCAGCCTTGCCCGGCTCTGAGGCTGGCTCAGGGTCGTCTCCCTCACCCCCTGCAGCTCCGCTCCCCACCCTGAGGTGCCCCAGCCGAGCTGGCGAGGAACCTGGTGAGGAGGCTTGCATTCCATGATGTGCGGCTAACTCAGAGCTGGCCCGTGCCCAAGGTCAACCAGGTATTGCCCATTAGCCCAGCCCTGGGGACCCACCTTGGGGTTTGGCTGGAGGCTGAGGAATCCCAGGCATGAGGATGTGTCCCACGCATGAGGAGGCCGAGGCGGGGCCGTCAGCAGGGTGTCAGCAGCGGGCCCTGACCCTCTAAACCCTGAAGGGTGTTTCCTTCCTCCTTCCTCCTTCCTGTCTGTCCTTCCTCCTCCTCCTCGGCTCTGAGACCTGTGTAGTCAGAAGGGCAGTGGGGGATTCCTGACCCTGACCGTCTCTTCAGCTCCACCAGGCAAACACTTCCCAAAGACTCCACTGAGCCTCAATATATTTTTATTGATTTCAGAGAGGAAGGGAGAGGGATAGAGAGATAGAAGCATCCATAATGAGAGAGAATCATTGATCGGCTGCCTCCCGCACGCCCCCCGCTGAGGATCGAGCCCGCAGTCCAGGCACGTGCCCTTGGCCAGAGTTGCACCTGGGACCCCTCAGTCCGCAGGCCGATGCTCTAATGACTGAGCCAAACCGGCCAGGGCGAGACGGCCTTTCCTGAACACTAACTCCACAGCATCTTCAGGTGGGTGGCAGCACACAAGGAAAGTGGGATTGTCCCCATTTTACAGATGAAAACACTGAGCCCCCGAAGGCAAGCGAGGGGCACACTTATTGGTCACTGACTACGTGTCACATGCTGCCTACCATTGCTTCGGGACAGTGAGTGAAAGTAAGATCGCCAGTCTGGCCTGCCTGACTCCAAAGTTTGTGTTCTTTCCCATTTGATCACCAGAATTTTTTTTTTAACTTATTATTGTATTGGTTTTTTTTTTTTTTTGTGTGTGTGTGTGTGTGTGTTTTAATTGGGATGGAAACAGAAGTTCATTGTTAAGTACGTAGAAATATAGATAACTATGAAGAAGGAAATAATTATAAATATTCTTGGGATGGCGCCCTTGTCCCCAACGTCCCCCAACGAGTCGTTGCTGGGTAACTTTCAGAAGACTCGTCAGCGGTGGCTTTGAAAGGGCTGAGCCGGGAGCTGGCTCCTGTGCCTGGGTGAGGTGAGAGCGGTGGCCCAGGACCTTAGCTTCTGGGTGTTGTCAGGACGAGGAAGGGCTGAGGCCCAGTTTCGTGTGAGAGCCCCACCCGGCAGGGCCGGGGCTGGACTCTGCCCCTGCGTTGAGCAAGGCCTGCTGGGGCAGCAGGGCAGGGAGCGGCGTGGCCATGGCCGGCTGCCCGCTGGCCCGAGGCGGGCCGGACCCACAGAGCACTCAGATGCTCATTTGCATGTTCTCAGGTGTTTCCTTGCCCACAGGGGGTGCACCTCTCTCTGAGGAAAGTCTCACGAGTCTCTCCCCTGAGTGTGTGCAGGGGGAGCCGGCCCCTGCAGGGCGCAGGGTCCATCCATCGCCCAGGGTGGGGCACAGCCTGCGCGCCCACGGACTGCATGCAGCAGTGGGCGTCCCGTGTCTGAAGTGACTGCAGGCCCAGCCCTGCCTGCCTGGCCTCACCCTGTGGCTTCAGGCATGCCTCCTCCCAATTTTCCTCGACCTTTTCCCCACCTGCCCCTTTCCCTCTCTGGAGGCAAATAACTATGCGGAGACAATGGCAGTTTCTGTCCCAACGCCCCGTCATCACGGGGTGGCCCCGAGGGTCCAGGCCACCGCTCACGTGGCCTACGTGAGCTGAGTCACAGGCAGGACACCTATGGGCTAGGCCCGTGGTCGGCAAACTCATTAGTCAGCAGAGCCAAATAGCAACAGGACAACAATTGGAATTCCTTTGGAGAGCCAAATTTTTTATTTTTTTTAATTTTTATTTATTTATTTATTTTTTGCATTTTTTTAATTTTATTTATTTTTTTATATATATTTTATTGATTTTTTTTGCCCCCCCCTCCCTCCCTCCCAAACACACCCTCCCTCCCCAGAGTTTTATGTCCATTGGTTGTACTTATATGCATGTACACAAGTCCTTCCAGTTGATCTATTATCTCCCCCAGATCTTCCTCCCCTCCCCACTGTAATTTGACAGTTTGCCTGTTGCTTTACTGTCTCTATATCTGTCTCTTGGTTCATCAATTTATAATGTTCTTTATCATCCACAAATGAGTGAGGTCATGTGGTGTTTCTCTTTCATTGATTGGCTTATTTCACTCAGCTTGATGTTCTCCAATTCCATCCAGGTTGCTGCAAATGATGAGAATTCCTTCTTTTTTATGGCAGCATAGTATTCCATTGTGTAGATGTATCACAGTTTTTTGATCCAATCATCTGCTGACGGGCACCTAGACTGTTTCCAAATTCTGGCTATTGTAGATTGTGCTGCTATGAACATAGGGGTGCATATATCCTTTCTGATTGGTGTTTCTAGTTTCTTGGGATATATTCCTAGAAGTGGGATTACTGGGTCAAATGGGAGTTCCATTTTCAGTTTTTTGAGGAAACTCCACACTGTTGGAGAGCCAAATTTTTTAAACTTAAACTTCTTCTAACGCCACTTCTTCAAAATAGACTCGCCCAGGCCGTGGTATTTTGTGGAAGAGCCACACTCAAGGGGCCAAAGAGCAAAATGTGGCTCATGAGCCGCAGTTTGCCGACCGCGGGGCTAGGCTCACAGAGCACGGTGGTTGAAGGGATCCTTCGGTCCTATTTACAGCAGAGGCAAGACTGCCCAGGGAGAAGTGACTTCGCTCTGAGTTAATATGGGGGGCAGGAGGGGTTGGCACTAGAACACAGGTTGTCTCCTCTCTGTCCTGTGTTCTTTCTATTATTCATCTACTCATTTGGGAAGTTGCTCACTCAACAAACATTTGTTGAACTGCCATCTGTGCCAGGCCTGTACCAAGAATCGGCCGCCACCCACAGGTGGGCTGGGCTGGGGTGGCAAAGGCTATAGTCGTCCACCATAAGCTTGATTTTCCCTGGAGGAAGAGTGTGGGACCCGTGCTGGAGGGCAAACTCTGAGGTTCCAGTATTGGCCCTGCCACTTACTAGCAGTGTACTTAGCCTCTCTGTGCCGCTTTCTTCGTCTAAAAAACTAAAACAATGGCCTGACCCTTAGGGTTCCTGTGAAGAATAACTGTGTTCCTACAGGTGAAGTACTCAGAGGGGTGCCTAGCACACACCGGCATCTAATGTCGATTGTGGTCCTCACCTCACACAGGTGAGGACCACAGAGGGGAGAGACATTACGTCAGGCTGCCCAGCCCAGCGGGGTGGACCAGTGATGACCAGGCGCCTGGAAAGACAGTGATGTACAGCTGGCTCTGGGTCCTTGGGCAAGTCACCCACCCTCTCTGTGCACCTGTTTCCTCATCTGCAAAACGGAGGTGGAAGTAACAGTACCTGTCCCATTGGGTCGTTGTGAAAAGTAAAAGAGTTAAGAAATGGAAAACGCAGGACGAGCACCTGGTGTTGTAATTATTATTATTGTTAAGACTGGGAGCATCAGAGGGTGGGAGAAAGGGCAGGGGAGGTGCTGGTGACCAGTGGATGGATAAGCTCTGAGTGTCGCCCAACACTTTCTCTTTCTATATTCTTGTCATTGTTTTTGTTTAACTTTTTAAAATTGTAAGATACAGCCTTGGCCGGTGTTGTTCAGTTGGTTGGGCGCCATCTCTTGCACCGAAAGGTTGCCAGTTCGATTCCTGGTCAGGGCACATGCCTGGGTTTCAGGCTCGATCCCCAGTAGGCAGGGTGCAGGAGGCAGCTGATTGGTGTTTCACTCTCACATCAATGTTTCTCCCTCTCCCTTCCTCTTTCTAAAAATCAATAAAAAAAAATACCCTTTAAAAATTGTAAGATACAGCCAAAACCGGTTTGGCTCAGTGGATAGAGGATCAGCCTGTGGACTGAAGGGTCCCAAGTTCAATTCCAGTCAAGGGCATGTACCTTGGTTGAGGGCACATCCCCAGTGGGGGTGTGCAGGAGGCAGCTGGTTGATGACTCTCTCTCATCGATGTTTCTGGCTCTCTATCCCTCTCCTTTCCTCTCTGTAAAAAATCAATAAAAAATATACTTAAGCCGAAACCGGTTTGGCTCAATGGATAGAGCGTCGGCTTGGAGACTAAAAGGTCCCAGGTTCGATTCCGGTCAAGGGCATGTACCTTGGTTGCGGGCATATCCCCAGTAGGGGGTGTGCAAGAGGCAGCTGATCGATGACTCTCATCGATGTTTCTAACTCTCTATCTCTCTCCCTTCCTCTCTGTACAAAATCAATAAAATATATTTAAAAATATATATACTTAAGAAATTGTAAGATACACATAGCATAATACTATTTTAATCACTTTTAAATGTACAATTCTGTGGCTTTCGGTAACTTTTTCTCTCTAACCAATCCTAAGGCGAGACAAGTTTCAGGAATAGCTCCACTGGCTCCCTCCCTCACGTGACATGCACAGCACACACTGCTTCTTCCATTGAGCCATTAAGTCGAGACATCACACCCCTTTAACTCTTAAATGCTTCAGAGGGCGCTACTGAAGAACAGAGACGTCTGCACTACGCGCACATCCAGGAGTTGGATGATGATGTGATGCTGTTAGCGGATACACCTTCAGACACATTTAGTTACTCTGAGTCCCATTGATGTCCTCCATGCATTGCCTCTGGCCGTCACCTCCAAGTCCCCTTCTCTCCTCCGTTCTCTGAGGCCGGGAGGCAGGTCAGGAGTTCCAGCGCCCAGGCCTCTGCCCGAGGAAACGGGTCGCCATCGCGCAGCACGCTCAGTGCCAGCTGCCCGCCCTGTGGCGAGCTGAGGGAGGGCACCTCTGGGTCTGGTTTCTAGGACTGATTTTACAATGAGTTTGTGTTTTCTTCTCTGAATACACAGAGCGGACGTAGGACAGCAAAAATTAGCCACGAGAGCCCATGGGGCGCAAGTGTGATCGGGCAGGGCTAGCAGGGGCGTGGAGGTGTGTGTGTGTGTGTGTGTGTGTGTGTGTGTGTGTGTGTGTGTGTGTGGTGTGTGCTATGTTCAGTTCAGTCCTGGGGCTCCTGGAAGGAGGCGGCTGGACTTTGGGACCTGCCCCCACCCAAAGCCCGGCGGTGGGAGTGGGTACGTCCTGGGACCCCTGTATGCGGGGGCCTGGCAAAGCCTGGTTCTGCCGGGCTGCTGCTCCCAGGCCACGTGGTGTTGGGCGTCCTGAGCTTCCAGAGTCTTAGGATCAAAGCTGGGTGAGCAGTGTCACCTCCAGCCCATAAATCCGCAGTCCTCCTTCTCCTCCTCTTTCTCCTCCTCCTCCTCCCCCTCCTCCTCTTCCTCCTCCTCCAGACGTGATTGTACTTCCGCACTCGGTGCCCGGGCACTTCCCGGACTGCGGGCAGCCTAGCCTGTTCGGTGTTTTCACCTTGTGGGGGGAGGGCCGGTGACATAACCTCCACCTATCACCGATCTCCTGGCTTAGGAATAGTATCCCATTTGGTTCTCAGAGCAGCCCTGAGAATTTGGTGAGTGAGGAGAATGGCTCTCGGAGATTTGTAGCGAAGGGATGTTGGGAGGCCTGGGTTTGCAGCCTGGCCTGGTAAGGGAGCTGAGGTGACATGGGTAAAGCGCTCAGGATGGTGCCGGCACACAGCAGGTGCAGAAGTGAGTTTAACATCGCCGTCTCCACCCCTCCTCGCCACAGCTCATGGGACATCGCCCTGCGGGCAAAATTCAAAGCATGGGTTTTCTTCTTGTTGTGGTTACTCCTCACTCAAGGATGAGGATATTTTCCCATTGATTTTTCAGAGAAAGGGGAAGGGGGGAGACAGAGAAAGAAACAGCGATGTGAGAGACACATCGATCGGTTGCCCCCCGCATGTGTCCTTACTTGCACCAGGGTCGAGCCTGCAACCTCGGTACGGGCCCTTGACCAAAATCGAGCCCAGGACCCTCCAGTCTGCAGGCCAATGCTCTAGCCACTGAACCAAACTGTCGAGGGCCAAAGTATGCATTTTGTGCTAGGTCCCCAAGTCTTTCTACTTTCCAGTGATGTTCAAAAGAGGAATCAGAGACCAGTGATGTTCAAAAGAGAAATCAGGCCATCTCTTCAAAATGGGAGTGTGCATGTTTGAGGATGCGATTAGACATCGGTGGTGTGTGTGTGTGTGTGTGTGTGTGTGTGCATGTGAGTGTGCACAGACCGGCTGCCCCTGTCAGAATCACTGGGGTGGAGAGATGTTGAGAGCAGGTGTGTGGGGGCCGTGGGCATCAGTGGAGGCAGAAGGAGATGATGGCTTCAGGCCGTTCTAGCCACAGAATTTGTTAAGAATAAGAAGGTGTTGCCGAAACCGGTTTGGCTCAGTGGATAGAGCGTCCGCTTGCGGACCGAAAGATCCCGAGTTCGATTCCGGTCAAGGGCACGTACCTTGGTTGTGGGCACATCCTCAGTGGGGGGGAGGGAGTGCAAGCAGCAGCTGGTCGATGTTTCTCTCTCATTGACGTTTCTAATTCTCTATCCCTCTCTGTGTAAAATCAATCAATAAAATATATTAAAAAATAAAAAAAGAAAGAATAAGAAGGTGTTTGTTGCCCCCAAAAGACCAAAGAGTGATTAGGGATGACCCTTCGTAACCCAGGACCTTGTAGCTATTTCTGAAACACCCTTCTTATACAGTCTGCCCAGAGGGTTAGCGGCATCAGCCCATGAGGGAGTAGCTGAAGTGACTGGGACCTCGTGTTTAGAGCACAGTGCAAGGGGTATTACTGTTAGAAACGGAGGAGAAGAGGGTCACAGCCTGACCAACATCAGGCCCGGGGGCTTCTGGGTTGGAAGGATGGTTGGGAGGGATGGGTCGGTCAGTCGGTGGGTGTGACAGGTGAGTGGGAAATAAAAGCTGGCGGGGAAGTGAGGGGCCAGGTTGTTGGGGACCCACAAAGCTGCCGTAAAATGCTCTCTGCTCTTCAAAGGGCAGGTGTGAGGCTTTGTTGACATATGGAAATGTGTGTTTGGAGAGAAAAATGGAATGCAAAACAGTATGTACAAACCCGCCAGCTGTGCAAACACATCGCCTGCGAAGCAGAGGGACGAGAAGGGCATCGCAGGGTGTCAGAGCTCCTGCGCCTCTTTCCCCTCATTTGCTTTCCTGTAGCTCCCGATGAGAACTAGTGAGCAGCAGGCTGGGCCTTGGGGTTCGGCTTTGAACTTAGGGACATCCCCCGGATGTTCTGTTTTGTCTCCTTTTCATTGACATAATTCATACACAGTTAATTCTCATCATTTATGGGCTTGATATTTGGAAACTCATCTACCCACTAAAAGGTATTTGCTACACCAAAGTCCATGAGATGCTTCAGTCATGTGTAGAGAGAGAAGGGTAAAAACTTCAGCCCCCTGATGCACACATTCCCAGCCGAGGTGGAACAAGAGGACGCTCTGCTTCTTGTTCAGGCCTCGTGTTGTTTAGTGCCCTGCTTTTTTGCATTTTTGTGCCTTTTGTGGGTGATCTCACTGTTTCCCATGGCCCCAAGCGTAGTGCTGAAATGCTAAGGCCCCTCAGGGCAGGAAGGCTGTGACGTACCCGGGAGAGAAAATACGTGTGTGAGATCAGCTTCGCTCAATCGTGAGTTATATTATAGTATCGGCCATGAGGTCAATGTCAGTGAGCCAACAGTGTATATTAAAACAAGGTGTCTTTAAACAGAAATACACATAAAGCAAGGTTATGTATTTTTAAACATATATACGGATATATATTATTTCAGAGAGTAAGGGAGAGGGAGAGAGAGTTAGAAACATCAATGATGAGAGAGAATCATTGGTCGGCTTCCTCCTGCACGCCCCCTACTGGGGATCGAGCCAGCAACCTGGGCATGTGCCCTTGATCGGAATCGAACCTAGGACCCTTCGGTCTGCAGGCCGAGGCTCTATCCACTGAGCCAAACCATCTAGAGCAAGATTATGTATTGATCCATTGATAAAAACTCTGTAGCCAAGGTTTGCAGGAACCTAACCTTGCATTTTCCTTGAGGCAGCTTTACAGACCACAATTGGTGTGAATAACAGAATTCTCTGTATCATAGCATTCCGCTTTTGGAATGAGCCCTGTATACGTTAGTGTACCCGGAGGCTGTGCCCGTCACCCTCACAGCAGTACGTGCGTGCCCTCACCCAGCCGTGGGTAAGGATGACCCCTCTGCCTCCCCGTTCCTGATCTCTCCGCTCTCTTTCAGAATGCCCAGGAGAACCATGGCCTGGCAGTGCCCACCCCCTCTGTCCCAGAAGACTTTGCGGACAAGGAAGTGACAGGTAAGAGAATCCTGGGCTTGGGCCTTATCCGTCTTTCTTTCCTCTTTAGGCCCAGGTGTCTGGCCCACCTCCCCAGCTGCAGAGGGTGGGGGTTGAGGAGGCCAGGGCTGGGTAAGGTGTACTTCCAGAGGGGAGGGGATGGCCAGAACAGCAGGAAGGGCAGCTTGAAGTGGGAGCAAGAACCGTGGAGTCAGACAGACCTGGCTCTGAATGCCAGGACCCCTGCACATTGGCTTTGCTCCCTTGGGCAAATCACTTAACCCCTGACACCTGTCCCTCCCACGCGCCCTGGGAAACAGTCCCAGCGCTGGCGGAGTAATGAAGTCCCGGATGGGATGTAAGTCACTTGTTGCCATACCTCTTGCTCACAATCTCCAGCGACTTTCCATGCCACTCAGAGGGAAGGTTCTCGTCGGGACTGGCAGAACCCGGCCTCACCAGGCCTCCCTGCCTATTCCTGGCTCATCCTCCTCCACTACTCTCCTTGCCTCCCTCAGTGCCCAGGCACGTCTCCGCCCAGAGTCTTTACACTGCACGTCCTCTGCCCAGACTGTCCCCTCTGGGCCTCCGG
The DNA here is from genome assembly GCA_963693515.1 of Pipistrellus nathusii. NCBI lineage: Eukaryota > Metazoa > Chordata > Mammalia > Chiroptera > Vespertilionidae > Pipistrellus > Pipistrellus nathusii. Next base: position 76,885,060 of record OY882863.1, read on the forward strand.
CAGCTCCCTCCCCCAGGCCTGCCCTCTGTGCTCGAACGGCACCTCCTCAGAGACACCATCTCTGATCACCTATTCAGACCGCACCTTTAGCACCCCTTCCGGGTGTCCCCCTCATGTTACCACCTAATGTGGTCATAACTTACTAATGGTCTGTCTCATTGTCCCATTTAAACATAAGGCCCAGGAGGGCTAGGATTTTGACCAAGTTGTTTTGTTTGTTTGTTTCTTAATGTATTTTTATTGATTTCAGAGAGGAAGGGAGAGAGAGATAGAAACATCAATGACGATAGAGAATCATTGATTGGCTGCCTCCTGCATGCCCCGGACTGGGGATTGAGCCCGAAAACCAGGCATGTGCCCTGATCGGAAATTGATCTGTGACCTCCTGGTTCATAAGTCGATGCTCCACCACTGAGGCACGCCAGCCAGACTTGACTAAGCTTTGTTTGTTTGTTTACTGCTGTATCTCAGCTCCTACCACTTGGGATGTTAGGATGTCAATGAATGTTAGTTTTCCCTTTCCTACTCTCTTCTGGGTATTTTGTTTTGTTTTCTTGTTGTTGTTGTTGTTGGTTTGTTTTGTTTTTTGTTTTTGTGTGTGTGTGTGTGTGTGTGTTTGTTTGAATGTATTTTTATTGATTTTAGAGAGGAGGGGAGAGAGAGAGAAACATCAATGATGAGAATCATTGATCAGCTGCCTCCTGCATGCCCCCTACTGGGGAATCAAGCCTGCAAACTGGGCACATGCCCTGATGGGAATCGAACTGTGACCTCCTGGTCCATAGGCCGATGCTCAACCACTGAGCCACACTGGCCGGGCTCTCCTCTGTTCTTTGTTATGAAGTCAGATAGCTGGGGGAGCCCTTCAGAGCTGACATTCCCCAGGTTTGTTGTGCTCTGTGCTAGAAGCAAAGAGGAGGGGCGGAGGGGAAGGGGTGCCCCTAGCAGAGAAGCAGCCTGGGATCCCGGCTGTGCAGACTTTAAGGAGCTGGGAGGGGCTTTAAGAATGGCAGAGTGTGAGCCGCTGGCCCAGGGCACTCCGCTTCTCTTTGGTGACAGATTGTCGTGGTCCCCTTCTCTCTACACACCTCCATTGCACCCCACAGGCCAGAGCGTGTTCTAGAAGTTCTGTGAGGTGGACAGCTGGGCTCTGGGCAGATTCAGGGTCTTTAGAAAGAGGAGTTGCTCATATGAATTGTTCCCTCTTAAACTTTCACCTAAACTTCCTCACTGAGGGGTCTCCAGGTCCTGCCCCTGATCCATGACTTCCTCTCTCTTACTTCCCCTGTCTGTCTGGCACAGCCTGAAACGCTGAGCATGGGCGTAGTAATCAAAGTGGTTACTATTCATTTGTAAATGCCTACGACAGGCACAGCACCATGATAGGCCCTTTATATGGATTTACGTGAATTACCTTATTTAATCCTCACAACCGCTAGGGTAAGCACTGATATTGTGCCATTTTAGAGAGAATAAAACTGAGGTTCAGCAAGGTTAATTAGTGTAGGACTGGATCTGAACCCTGGTCTTTCTGGTTTTGTAAGAAATAGATGGTGGCCCTAACTGGTTTGGCTCAGTGGATAGAACATTGGCCTGCGGACTGAAGGGTCCCGCGTTCGATTCCAGTCAAGGGCATGTACCTTGGTTGCGGGCACATCCCCAGTAGGAGGTGTGCAGGAGGCAGCTGATCGATGTTTCTCTCCCATTCATGTTTATGACTTTCTATCCCTCTCCCTTCCTCTCTGTAAAAATCAATAAAATATATATTTTTAAAAATAGATGGTGCCCTCAAAGTGGGTAACGGAAGAGAGTTCAGTAAAGGGGTGAGGTACCAGAGTGTGAGCAGGGCGAGAAGAGCGGAATATGACTCCCCAGAGCAAACAGGGTGTGCGGCACAGTCCAGAGGCCGGGCCGGGGGCCGGCAGGCGTCCTGCCCTCCAGGGGACAGGGCCACTCCCAGGGCAGCTCGGGGGTCACTGCCGCTCCCTCACTCGGTGCTCAGGAAGGAAGGCATGGCCCTGGCCAGTGACCCCTGGGACGCCCACCACGTGCCCTGGGCACACAGAGATTGCCAGAGCCAGCAGGCCTCACGCCTCCTCTTCTCTGTCTCTCCCTCCTTCCAGGTGCCAGCTCACTAGCCAATGGCAACCTCCGACTGTACAGCTCTGTGGGCGACCTCAGGCCTGTGCACTATGGCGAGGACCCACCCATCCCCCCACCTCCCCCCGGCCCCGCCCCAAGGCCGCCTCCGGGACCTGCCCCGGACACGTCACCACCTCCGGGGCAGTCCCTACCGACCCCGCCGCCTCCCTTGCCACCTGCCCTGCTGGTGGAGCCCCCACCGCCACCCAGCATGGCCCCTCCCCCACCCCCAGTATCAGGGGCCCTGTCCCCCCCCACCACACCCACCCCTCCCGATTTCATTCCCCCCGCCCCGCCCTTGGCCTTTGTAGCCCCACCCCCGCCCCCTATGCCGGCCCCGGCACCCCCAGCCCCAGTGTCCCCTCACACTCCGAGGACTCACCTCTCCCCCCCTGCGGGGGTCACCAAATGGAAATCAGAGGTCACGCTGAATGGCAAGCAGCCAGAGGCCCCCGGGACCAGCCCCCCCAGGAGCCCTGCTGAGCCCAAGGGGAGCCCCCTGGGGCCTAAGCCGGAGTCCCACCTCACCTTCCCCCGGTCATTCAAGGTGCCTCCCCCAACCCCGGTCAGGACCTCGTCCATCCCAGTGCAGGAGGCACACGGGGCTCCTGCAGACGGAGAAGGGGCCGCCCCGAAGGCCCCCAGTCGGATGCCCCTGCCCCCCAGCTTCCACATCCGCCCCGCCTCCCAGGTCTACCCGGATAGGGCCCCCGAACCAGACCGCCCCGGGGAGCTGCGGGCCAAGGCCCCTGCCAGCCCCGGGCCGAGCCAGCCCCAGGCCAGGACCAGTGGACACGCTGAGACCCCACCCCCAGCCTCTCCCCTGCCCCGCCCCACACCCCAGCTCCCTCCCCCTGCACCCCCGCTCCCTCCCCCCGCACCCCCGCTCCCTCCCCCCGCACCCCCGCTCCCCCCGCCGGCCCCTCCTTTGCCTTCTGCCGAGAAGGCAACCCCTCCACCGGCTAGGTTTATGCAAAGCCCCAAACCCAGCTCTCCTGCTCCCAAACCCAAACCCAACCCCCCCAGCCCGGAGGACACAGCCCCTTCAGAGCCCGTGGACTGGCGGGACCCCGCCCAGATGGCGAAGCTGCGGAGCGAGCTGGCAGCCTACCTCTTCGGCTCCAAGAGAGAGGACCGAGGCCCAGCCCACCGGCCGGGCCCAGCGGCAGCCCCTCCGGCCAAGGAGGGCCGGAAGGGCCCCGGCCTGCCGGAGAAGGAGGGCCCCCCCGGGGACCCCCAGAAGAGTCCCTGCCCGGAAAGAGAGGCCCCCGCCAGCCTGCCCCTGCCCCCCGCAGACTACACCCCCGGGGACTCCCCGGCGCTCAGCGTCCAGCAGATCCGGAGCGAGCTGGAGGCGCGGCTGTCCGCATCCGCCGAGAGGGAGCCCCAGCCCGGCGCGGGGTCTCTGCCTCCCAAGCCTCGCCCGGAAGCGGGGAGAGTCTTTGAACACAGAGCCGCCCACGGCCAGATCTCCAAGCCCACGGCCAAGAACGGGCCGCCCCTCCCCGCCGCCGCCCCGCCGGCCGCACCGCACCAGCCCACGGCCGCGCCCGGGCCGGCCACGCCACCCAAGGCCACACCTGATGCAGCCACGAGCGGGCCAGCCACGCCAGCCACAGCCACAGCCCTGCCCGCCACACCATTCCCGGTGACAGAGAGGAAACCGGTCCCCGCCGAGCAGAGGAAGAAGCCAGAACCCCACGGATGTGCAGCGCCTTCCCAGCCGGAGGCAGGAGAAGGGCGCCCCTCCGAGGCCAGGAAGCCTCCCTCCCAGGGAGCCCTCTCCCCTCCGGCCCTCCCACCAAAGCTGTCCCCGGGGAGGGGAGAGGTGACCTGTCTCTACAAACCCCATCGCGGCCACAGCGGCAGCCAGAGCAGCCCCAGCCGCGAGGTGGCCGTGGTGATGCCCACCGTGGCCCGAGGAGGGGCTGTGGAGGTGGGGGAGCCCCGAGGGCTGCCAGGCAAAGCCCCGGCCCCCGCCCCGCCTGCAGAGGAGCCCCTCAGGCACCCGGTGACCGGGGAGCTGGTGGAGAAGGGGTCCCCGATGGCCCTGCTCCTCGCGGCCAGGCAGAGGGCACAGAAGGGGCGGGCTCGAGGGGCCGGCCCGGGCCGCACCTCCCTGCCCGGGAGCCTCCGAGGGCAGCCCCAGGCGGGCTCCGACAGCATCTTCCTCCGGGGGCCCCAGCCCAACTCCTTCACCGTGGTCCCCAGGCCGCCCTCGGAGCCCGAGAGGGAGCCCCAGCCCCGCCCGTGGAGGGCCCAGCCGGGCAGAGGCCTGGAGGACACGGAGCCTGGCCGAGGGCACGGCTGGACCAAGGCGGAGCCCCAGGCCTGGGACCGATCAGCATCCTCCCGCCTCCCCCAGGGCCGCCCGCCGCCCAGGTCCTTCTCGTCCCCGTCCTCCCCTTCCCGCCAGCGGGAGGAGGAGGGCGAGTTCAGCTTCGAGGTCATCCCGCCGCCGCCCGAGTTCAGCAACGACCCCGAACCTCAGCCTCGAGCCCTCCCGAACCCGGGCCGCCGGGCCTCCCCGCCCCGGAGCCGGTTCCCGGACTCGGGGCGGCCCCTGGACGCTCGCTTCCCCGCGGCGGCGGCGGCGGGCGAGCCCTCCCCGGGGGCCGGGGGCCTGCAGCGCTTCTCGGGCGGCGGCCGCTCGCTCATCAAGAAGCGCCTGTATGTCGGGGAGCCCCCCCGCGGCCCCGCGCCGTCCCGCGGCGGCTCGGGTCGCAGCCTGAGCTCCCCCAACTGCTTCGGGCCGCAGCCCGGGGGGCACTTCGGGGCGCCCGGAGGCCCCGAGATGCGGCGCGTCAACTCGGCGGGCCGCGCGCCCCCTGGCGGCCTGCGCGCGCGGAGGATGTCGCTGGAGGGCTCCGCCCGCGGGGAGGCCAAGTTCAAGGCGGCCGGCCCGGCGGCGCCCAGCGCCGGCGACCTGGTTCTCGCCGCTGCTGCGGGCAGGTGAGCTGGGGCCGGGACGATGGGGGGGGGGGGTGGAGGATGATGGAAGGTGATAGAGGGCGATGGAGGGCGATAGAGGACGATGGAGGGAGCGCCAGGGGGCAGCCAGGTGAGGGGGAGGCCTGTGGACCAGGCCTTGGCCGGCCATCTGTCTGGGGCACATCTGGTGTTCTACCCTCTGGCTTTCGGGGCCCAGAGAAAGGGGAGGGAGGCTCACTTTACCTGCAGAGGGCGCTCCCCTCACCTGCTTCCTCACCTCCCTTGATCTCCCCTGTTCTCTCTTTTCCCATCCTCCTGCTTCCCCCACTTCCCTCGCCCTCTTCCCCCTCTCTACATCCCCTCCCCAGCCCCGTTTGTCCCAGAGCTTCAGGCTAAGGGTGAGATGGAGTCCCAGGGCTTCAGGCAGAGTATGGGGTGGAGGGAGGTCGGAGTGGTCCTTGGGAGCCGATTTCCCCTCCACACAGAAGACCCGGAGCCAGGCTAGGAGCCACGGGTTCTGAGGAGAAGGATTGGGTAGTGCTCTGTGGCCACCGGGGCCTGGCCTGGAGGGGGAGGCCTGGGTTGATCAAGCCCAGGGCTCGAGGGGCAGAAACCAGGGCGCTGAGCGGCATCTGTTCCTCTATGCCCTGGGGGAAAGGGGGCTATTGGCTAACCAGCCGCAGAGACTCACCTCCTTTCTCCTGCTCCCCACCAGGTCTCCCCGCTATGGAAGCCCCGTCAACACGTTCACTGTGAGGCCAGGAACCCGCCATCCCATCTCCTACGCCTACTCAGGGGCCCATCGGAATGCCCTGTCCTGAGCCGGGCCTGGCAGCTCTCCTCCTGGGAGATCTGGGCACTGGTTTTCGGGGGTGGGAGGGACGCGGCCAGACTCAGACACAGAGAGGAGCCTTTGCTCCCAGAAGACAGAGATGGACAAGACAGAGAGACGGACAGCCAGCAAGAAGCAGTGGCTGGAGAAGATCCGAGTGGGCTTCTGTTTCCCAGTGAGCTGTGGACTGCCCGCGATGGGGGGAGGGCAGGAGAGAGGAGAGGAGGTGGCTCCCAGGGCCTGGAGCCTGGTCTGCTATCTGGTACTATCTGCCTTGGGTAGGCTCGTTTAAAGCAGTTTTACAAGCACGGCCTACTGAGCAGGTTCTAAAAACAAGGGGCGGGGCGTGAAACCTGAGCGGGACCGGGGCCTGGGGTGGCTGTGATTGCCTGCCAGGCCCTCATGAAGGGCTTGGTGGGGGGTGGGGTGGGTCCAGGGGACCACAGGCTGCTCTCTCCAGCCTCCATCCGTTGCCACCCCAAGAGCTGAGTCCTGGGGGCCGTAGCATAGAAGGTGGGACTGGAATGTGCCTACACAGCAAGTGGAGCCGGCACCAGGCAGTGCTTTGCAGCGATCGGCCCAGGGCAGGGTCATGGGAACTGATGGTTCGTCTCTCCCTGGCCTGGCCGTTAGCTACAGGGAGTCCGACAGGAAGGAGCCTTGGCGAGTTCGGGGTGGGAGACAGAGGATGAGGCTGGCTTTTCTACTTGGACCCAGGCAGCCGGGATTTGGAGATTGGGCTCCAGGAGCCAGAAGGCCGGGGCTCAGCACCGCAGTCCTGCCTGGGGTTTGGAGGGGCATCATTCCCAGCTCCTCCCAGCCCGGTACTACGGGTCCCCAGTGTTACCGAGGCCTTCACAGGTGTCGCCACGATGCTGTGAGGCCTTGGAGAGCGGAGGGTGGCAGAGGAGGGAGATGTGAGCTGAGAGATCGTTGCCTACACGCATGTTTCGGAAAGTCAGGAGTGGTGGGCTGGGCCAGTCCAGAGCAGGGGCCCATCGGTAGGGTGGCCATGCCTCCTTCCCCGGAGCAGCCCTGGCGTATGCCTGGTTTCCGGTGAATCAGCCCCCCTTCTTTCCGCTCTCACAGACTCCTGGTGTGGAGGACATGTCCTCGGTCCGTCTTCCCTGCCTTCAGGGCTTGGGGGGCCAAATTCCTGGGACCAGGCCGAGGCAGGCTGCCTGGTGAGGAGGGAGGGGCCCACCTCAGAGGGGCAAACCTGGAGGGGGCAGCAAGGAAGCGTTTCCCTTTGGGGCAAGATGGTGGACCTCTGGTTTGTGGGGACCTGCCGAGGTGCCCGCTGCTGGGGGACAGCAGTGAGCCACTTCAGGGAGAGGGCAGGCACCCTAACGGGGCAGGCGCTTGCGTTCAAGAAGTGAACCCCACCCCAGCGCTGTCACTGGCTCTGTGTGTGTATGTATGTACGTATGTATGTATTTCCCCTGTACATGTTTATAAAAGAGCCCCTAATTTATCTGCGGTGTTAAGGCTGGAGGGGTGGGGCGTGGGCTCCCAGCTTGCTCTGGGTGGGGGGGGGAGGGAAGGACAGACTCTCACGTGGCCTGAGGAATACGCAGGCCGGCTAGGCCGGGCCGCCAGCTCGGTGGCTGCAGACTGGGGACTCGGAGCTGCGGGGCGCGGGGAGAGGCTGGGAGAGCTCGGAGGGGAAGGCTGAGCACGGGGTGGGGGCTGACCTGACCGGGGGCCATTCCGCTGGACCCAAACCTTCTCTCTGACCCTTGGGTTCTCTTGTTCTACAAACCCCTCAGGGAGCGGAGCAGAGCTGAAGTCTGGCGGGAACCACCCGTGTCCTTCAGCCAGTCTCTGGCTCTCTGAGGCGTGCACCAGGCATGGCCGTGATTCCTACCTCATAAGGCTGCTGTGAAGACTGAGACAGGCCTGAGTTCATGAGACAAGTACTTGAGTGGCCACCAGGGGGCGGGCCCTGTGCCTCGCGTGGGGGTACAGTGGTCAGTGCACTGACTCCTGCCCATGGCCAGGTTGTAGCCGAGTGGAGGGGAGAGGGATGGAGGGAGCAGGCACAGGAAGGAGCAGGGAAGGTGAGAGTAACCGGAAGGCGAGGGAGCGGGTGGATTTAGTCTGACCCGGGGGGTCGGAGGAGGCCTGGAAAGTGGCGACATTTATGCCAAGTTAGGCAGAGCCTCCAGCACCGGCCTGACACATGGTAGCTGCTCAATAAACTGCATCTTCGGGATATGACTGCTTCAGGCGTGTGTGTGGCCTTTCCCTCTCCCAGGAAGCTCCGACGCAGCATCTTCAGCCTTTCCAAAGTGGCAACGGGAACCGGAGAGTCCCCTGAGATGGTGTCAGGGAGGGTTGTCTCTCCTCCTCGGAGCCCTTTTCTGGGAAGCGGGGGGAGAGGGGGGTGATGGGAAACGGAAACTGGGAAGATGCCTCATTGACTTAGCTCCCAGGAAGCTTTTCCTAGGCCTGACCTCCCCCCTTACCCTCCCCCAAATCCTAAAGCTTCCTCATTCTCCCATCCTGCCGCCCCCACCCTCCACTGGGATGTCCTTATCCTGGTAACAGCGTGAGGACTCGGGGCTCCCCGTCTGTCTGCTCACACTCTTCCTTCCCCTCACCTGACTGGAGGGGCCGCAGGGAGGAGTGGGGGGTGGGGGTCCAGGGGCCCTGGGCTGGCTCGGGGTCTCGGCTGGCTCACCTCAAAGGTGTCTGAGACCCTGTGTGGGATCCCAGACCTCTCTAAGAGCTGTGGAGCCCTCCCAGAAAGACGCCTCACATGCATTTTGCACATAATTCAGGCGCTCCACAGATCTTCCCCAAACGGCTCTGGGGGCAGCACGTGGAGACTGATGTCACAGCGGTTGTAGCCCCCAGTACCTACCCCAGCAGTTTGGAAAGCTGACTCACTCATTCTGGAGTTTGTTCATGCCCATCCTCTAAAACGTGCTGGGCTTGTGTGCCCTCATTCCATGTTGCTGGTGAGAAAGTTAAGGCTCCAGGAGAGACGTGAACTGTGCAGAATAGCCCTCCTGACCACCGCATCCTTCCCCACCAGCCCTCCCCCCACATTTCATAGCTTCCTGTCAGAGTGGGGGTGAGGAGAATGCAGCTCAGAGGAGGAGGAGAAGGAGGAGGGTAAGCCAATCAACAAGGTTAATGAGGGTGGCAGGTGCAGGATGTGCAGCCTGGATCAGGTGGCCACACCTTGGTTCCGGGGCCTCCTCACTGCCCTCTGGGTGTGGCCCGGCCTCGCCCAAAGCAGGGACGGAGGGTGGGGGGCAGGCTGTGCGGGAAGCCGGGGCCACAGTCAGCCATGTGTGAAGGCCCTGTTCTCGGACAGGAGCACAGCTTCCCGGGCCCCCCTTTCGTAAGCAGAGAGGCCTCCCCTCACTCGGGTGAGCTGAGCCTCAGCTCTAGTGGGAAGCTGGCGGCAGGCCTGCCCCTGCCTGCTCGCCCCGCCCCAGCCGCCTGTGGCCACTTTCATCTCTGCAGCTCAGAGGCGGGGCTGGCGTCCATCCTTAGGCAGCTGGCCGGGACGGGTGGCCCCTGACACCAGGCTGAGAGCCGGGCTGCCCCCTCGGAGCCCCGGGAAGGGAGAGAGTGCGGCCAGAGAAACGGGCGGACACAGGCCGTGCATTCTGAAAGCTCCCGCAGGTACAGCTCCACAGGCCTCCTGCCCCTCCTGGAGAATTGTTCTCGGATCCCCTCTGCCTTCCAGCCGGCTCCCCGCTCCACCCAGGGGTCTGGGCACCCGTCCCCGTCTCCCTCTTCCTTCTCTGTGGTTTCTTCTGAAGACTGTTCCACCCAATCCTCACTGCACCCCAGCTGCACATTCCGCCTGGGGAGTGCCTCCGGCCATTCCCCTGTGGGTGCCTGACCAGCCCCTCAAACCCAGCCTCTCCCAAAGGCACTGCTCTCCCCCCACCCCTCTCCTCCTCACTTCATGGTGAGGCCCCGCTATCCCCAAAGACTTGTGCCCAGACCACTTCTGCCCCCTCTGCCTCCCTCCTAAGGCCTCGCTCAGATCAGAGAGCCCGCGCCCTCTCCCCCCCCCCACACACACACACCTCTCCTGCTCTGCTCAGAGACCCTCCTCCTCCACACCTCTGCACCTCTGCCCCTCCGCTCCACCTGCCCCCCAGTCTTCAGGCTCAGACCTTCCTCCCCGCCTGGGCCACATCAGCTCCTGCCAAAGGCTCCCGCGGCCCCCTGTCCTTTCCCCTTGGGGTACTTGCTCCCCTCCTCCCTCCCCAGCCTGTGATTCCACAGCACAGGGACTGCCTGTCTTACTCATCGCAGTAACCCCAGCATCCAGCCCAGCCCCCAGCACCAGGAGGTACTGAACGTGTGTTTGTTGAGTGAATACATGTTAATATTTATTCAGATATTGTTGAGCACTATTTAAGTTCCTTCAGGGCAAGATCACGGCTGCCATGTGGCCCTTGTCCTAGGTCCCTGCGACCCTGCCTGCGCCTTGTGCGTGCCTGCGCGGCGGGGCTCTGACCAGCAGGTGGCGCTCTGCTCACAAGTGCCTGACTTCCAGCTCGGCAGGTGGGCTTCGGGTTCAAGTTCCGCTGAGCTTCCCGCCGCTCCTCCTACGGTCCAGACCCGAGCCAAAGGCTGTCCGGTGCCCCAGTGATTCTCAACCCTGAGCCCTGGAGGGCTTGTCCAACACTTGGCCCAAAGCTCCTGAGCCAGTGGGTTTCGGGAGGGCCCAAGAATTCAGGCTTTTCCCGAGACCGGTTTGGCTCAATGGATAGAGCGTCGGCTTGGGGACTGAAGGGTCCCGGGTTCGATTCCGGCCAAGGGCATGTACCTCGGTTGCGGGCACATCCCCAGTAGGGGGTGTGCAAGAGGCAGCTGATCGATGACTCTCTCTCATCGATGTTTCTAACTCTCTCTCTCTCTCCCTCCCTCTCTGTACAAAATCAATAAAAATATATTTAAAAAAATAAAAAGAATTCAGGCTTTTGGCAAGTCCGGGGGGCAGAGGGGGGGGCAGCCAGTCCTGGGACCGGAAGCTTCGAGAAGGGCTGCATGCAGTGTCCCGTTTGGCCCCACCCTACCCCACCCGCGCCGGGCAGCAGCGCCGCTCCCAGCTTTCCCGGGAAGAAAGGAAAGTTGACGGACGGGCCAGTGAGCTGCCAAGGCCACAGGCTGGAGCGCGGCGCGGAGCCGGCTGCCCTGCCCTCTGCCTCGGGGCGGCGGGTCTGGAGGAGCGGAGAGGGGGGTGAAAAGGGGGGACCCCGCCTCTCGCTCCGCTGCCCCTCCCGGTTCCGGGCGGCGTGGACAGGGACCTGGGACAGGGTGTGCGGGCGCTGGGACGGGGCCGGGCCCTGGGGGCTGGGAGGCTGGTCTGCAGCGTCTCCAAAGCTTGTCCGCTGCTGCTCACCGGGCCTCAGGCCGGCTCACAGCTTCCTCTGCGGATGCCGTGCGCGGCCACAGCGCCTCCCGCTCCGGGACCCGGGACGAACGCTCCAGCGGGACGAACGCTCCCCGCCGGGTCCCCTTTGGACGGTCCTCTCCACCCGGGAGCCTGCCGCCCGAGGCCACGCTCCCTAGGGCAGCCTCTTCTCTGACAGGTCTCAGCACCACCCGGAGGGGTCGCCGTAGCTCCGGGCTGCGTGGCCTCTGCTGCCGGTGCAGGCAGCCAGCCCCGCGGTTCTCCCCGCCCCTCCCGTTCTAGGGCTTCCCTCCCCCTCGATGTGCATCCTGACCGCGTCCCCATGTGTCCCGCACCCAGACCCTCCGTCTCCGGGGAGTCCGTCCTGCAGCGGCTGCCGTGCCTGGCCCCGTGCTGAGCGCTCACACATGTCATTTCCCTGTGAGGCTGCCTCAGCCCAGCCCGGGGCAGGGCTCTGTCCTCCTGTCTATGGAGGAGCAGGAGGAGCGGAGCGGCTGGCTGCATCTCTCGCCCAGGGCCGCAGAGCTGGCTGTGTCAGAGCCAGGACTCCCAGCAGGCTCTGGAGCTCTGAAGCAGGCCTCACTCATTATACAGCCCTCTTCCGGAACATTCCTGTGGTCCAGCCTCAGGGGGGATTAAACAAAGGAAGCAGCGTAAGATCTATTCCGATTCAGGGAAGGAAGCTGCTCTGCTGCCCGCAGTCGTTCCCATCAGCCTCTCACAGAGCCTGCACACGGAGCCCTGCTGCTCACGGTCAGGTCAGTGGTTCTGACCTGGAGGATTGTGGCTCTTAGGTGGACTTTCGGCAGTGACGGCAGGCTTCTGGTTATCAGGCCTGGGGGGACCCTAAGAGTGTTTAGGCGGTGGAAATCAGGGATGCAGTGTCCTGCAGTGCACTGGGCCGCCACACACACAAACTCAGCCCAAATGGCAGCTCAGACACCCTGAAAGCTAGGTTACGGCCCGGTCTCCCATAGAGCAGGTGGCCACCTGGGACACTGTTGGCTCGCACTGTCCGGATGCAGTGACCACTGAAGTAGGCTTTGGTGATGATGATCAGAGTTACTTGAGCAACAGAAACTGGTTTGGCTCAGTGGATAGAGTGTCGGCCTGCAGACTGAAAGGTCCCAGGTTTGATTCTGGTCAAGGGCATATACCTTGGTTGTGGGCACATCCCCAGTAGGGGGTGTGTAGGAGGTGGCTGATTGATGTTTCTCTCTCATCGATGTTTCTAACTCTATCCCTCGCCCTTCCTCTCTGTAAAAAAATCAATAAAATATATTTTTTAAAAGTTAAGATATATCTTACATTTATTTATTTATTTTAAAGAGAGAGATACTTGAGCATGGGGGTGGAGAGAGGGCATACCTCCCACTTCACAAACCCTGAAGAACGAGTATTATCCCATTTAACAGGTGGCGGGACTGGAGCACCAAGAAGTCACTAGGGTTGTGAGAAGAGAGAAACCTGGCCAGGGCCCTGGAGACTCCCTCTTTCCCTCTTTCCTAACCTCTGCAGCCCCACAGGCCCAAGGGAAGAAAGACCGCAAGGCCACAGACCCCACACGATCCACCTGCCCTCATCCCTGACCTTACTTCTGCCACTCTGCCCCTTACTACTCCATGCTGGTCACATGGACGCCCAACACGCTAGCCCACTCCTGCCTCAGGGCCTTGGCACATGCTGTACCTGCACCACTGAGTGCTGATCTCAACCCAAGGGTTACTCTGGGAGAAGCAGGCCTTCCTGACTACTCCGTAAAAAGGCAATACCCTTCCTCCTCCCCATCACATGAGCTTGCTTTACTTTTTTCCTTATCACCACCTGATGTACAATATATTTACTGGCCCTTTTCTTCCTGATTCATTTAATGTCTATTTTCCACTGGCCCTCCTTTTTTTTTAAAAAAAAATTATTAAATAGTGTATTTGTTTTTTTATTTGTTTTTAGAGAGAGGGGAATGGAGAGGGAAAGAGAGAAACATTGCTGTAAGAGAGAAACATAAATTGGCTGTCTCCCACCCATTCCCTACCACCAGGGCATATGTCCTTGACCTGCCTGGAATCAAACCAGCAACCTCCTGGTGCACAGGACAACTGATGTCCAAACAACTGAGCCCTATGGCCAGGGCTGGTCCTGTTTTTTAATTATATAAGTTTTAAATTATTGCTTTTGCTATAAGCTGCCTCTATTTATTGTGGAATCAAAAGAAACATAAGAAAAGAATTAGTTGCCAAGACTGGTTTGGCTCAATGGATAGAGCGTTGGCTTGGGGACTGAAAGGTCCCGGGTTCGATTCCGGTCAAGGGCATGTGCCTTGGTTGCAGGCATATCCCCGGTGGGGGATGTGCAAGAGGCAACTGATCGATGTCTATCTCTCATCTATGTTTCTAACTCTCTACCTCTCTCCCTTCCTCTCTGTACAAAATCAATAAAATATATTTTTTAAAAAAGAACTAGCTGATCACATGGCCAACAGCAGAACCATCCAGGGGCCTAGTCCTTCTCAAGAGTGGAACATGGTGTGCTATCTCCTCAAGCTTCCTTGAGGCCTGACTTTTCATGGACTTTTCTCACTTTTTCCCCAACTATAAAACCTTTTCCTCAAAGTGTTTCAGTGAAAATAACTCCACCAACGAGGAGCCTGTGGGAAGCTGCTCCAGGCCCAGGCCTCTGGCTGCCAGGCCCGCCTCCGGAGGCTGGTGGATGTACCAGCAGCTCGTGGCGCCCGGGCCTTAGTTGGCCTTGGCTTCCAGAAGGACTGGGGCTGTTAGCTCTCAGCTCCCGCCAGGCCCAGCGTAGGTGGGCTTTGTTGCTGAGGGTGGTCGGTGGACAAAGCCAGGATGTGGAGGAAACAGGATGGCAGGGAGGGCAGGACTGAGGGGCTGGGCGGGACCGAGCTCCTCCACAGCCTGTGGCTCCTGAGGCACTGTCAGCGCTGGTGGGGTCAGGGAGGGAGGCCTCAGGGTTAACAGCTGCTGCAGTGCCCAGAGCTGAGGCCTGTGGCTGGGGGGAGGAGCTCTGCAGTGAGGAGTGTTTTGGGGGCTGCTGAGGTTATGAAAGAGGGAAAGAGGGAGTCTTCAAGGCCTCCAGGATGGGGGCTGGGTGGGAAGCATCCACATCAACCTCAAAAGAGGCCAGAGCTACGGGCTCATCCCGCCACCCTCTGCAACTCAGCCCAGAGCACAACCCTCCTCGCCCTTTCTCCCCTCCCCGCGAATCTGGGGAAGAGTAGGGGGCAGGCTCTGGTGCTCCCGTACTTCCTGTTCCTGTGTCACCTTCACAGGCTCTGGTGCTCCCGTACTTCCCGTTCCTGTGTCACCTTCAGGTCAGGGTGTGAGCGGCGTCCATAACCCAGCCCTGCCCCCTCGTCAGGTGCCCACATCCCTGAGGGAGGGAGGGAGGCAGCTCACCGGGGAATAATGGCCATACCGGCGGTGACTGCCAGGCCGGCCATCTCTAACGTCACATCTCTCAGTAGCACCTGGGAGAGGAGGGAGGTGAGGCTCCCAGCCCTTCAGTCCCTTGCAGACAGTCAAGTGCAGAGCAGTGGATGCCTGCAGATTGCCTCCCCCCTCTCCCTCCCATCACAGCGCTCAGCATCTAGCGGGGGAAGGGGCACACGAACCTCTCTCGCAGGAGTGAAAAGCAAACCTGGGGAAATGAACCCAAAACCCGAAGATGCAGAACGTGGCGTTATTTATGCCGCCGCCTGAGTAACACCCATGAAAGGACACACACCCGTGTGCTGTGTGTTTATTCACTGGGTCGCTGTGGGGGACACATGGGAACCAGTAGGAGTGCAAGCTTCTGGGGTGGCAATGGGTGGCTGAGGTCACGGCATGAGGAGGAAGACTTTGGTCCTGCGCTTTTTGAATTTTGTGTTGTGTCCATTTATAATGAATTAATACAAATAAAGCATTTATCATAGTACCTGGCACATAGTAAGTATAAATATGATCGTTTTTATTAATCATATAGAATCATTTGGAGGGGCAGGGGCCTGGGAGGGGAGGGCGAGCAGAGCTGGGTGAGTGGCTGGCGGTGGCTGTAGAGCCAGGCCCTGCTGGAGAGGTGACTGGGACAGGGTCTCTGGGTCCTGAGAACCAGAAAGGATGTGGGTCTCCCTGTCCAACCTGGGGACACAGCCCCTGGCAAGATGCCCGGTTTCCCAGAGCATCTGTGCGTGCAGAGGGTGACTCAGGAGAGGCCAGGAGACCCGGTGCATGCAGGCTGGGCAGTGAGACCGCCGACAGGAAGGAGTGTTTCAGGGGGCCTGCCTCTGGGTTGGCTGAATGAACTTCCAGAGGTTTGCAGCTGGCCCTGACACACAGCCAGCAGGACAGGGCTCAGGGCCAGGTTCCACTGTCCCCAACACGTGAGGGGGCAGTGTCCTGCACGGTAGGGCTTGGAAAGTCTAGCAGACATTGGTGCTTACATGTATGTCTTTGCTGGCTTTTGCTCTACTGGAGTCTGGCCTCCTGGGGAGCACGTGGGAGCCTAGGACACAGCCTATCTGGAGTGAGGCCACATCCTCGGGAGGCAGGAAGGATAATGCTCTGCTGACTTGGGATTTCCAAAGGAAGACGATCCTGGCCCTGTAGAGGGTATCGCGGCGGGGGAGCAGCTCTCTGCAGCCCAGTCCTGCCCCGGGAGAGGGCGGCGTCAGGAGGGGCGGCCACCTCACACCTGTGCACATGCCTGTGATTCCTGAACTGCCAGGGTGGCAGTGCCCCAGCACCTGGGGACAGTGGAGGAGGCCGCCTTCCAGGTGCGGGGCGGGCAGGCTGGATCCTAAGCCACGCCGCGGAGAGCTCGCCTCCGCCATAATCACAGGAGCACAGATGCACACTCTCTAAGATGCCGCTTCCCACTGCTCAGGGTGGCACCGTGTGACCAGGGCACCGGCCCTTCTCCCTGGAGGGAAGCTGACCCGGTGCGGCCCCGTGGGGGCATTTGGCAATAGCTACCGAATGCCAACTGTATATTGTGGGCTAGGAATTCCATTTCGAGAAAGCTGGCCTACAGATGTACCAGCGAAATGGCCTTCTGTCATGGGAGCGCTGTGTGCAGGAAGTATCCTCCATCTCTCTCAGTAGAGAAGTGGTGATAAATGAGAACAAGGCTCAAGGGAACACTCCAGCCATCAACACAGAGGAGGAAGCTCCACATGGACCCACATGGATGAGCTCCTGGAGACACTAAATGGGGAAAGCAAATGCATAACAGGCCTGCAGCGTGTGTTGTCTGTCTCGGTGGGTGTGCAGAGGTCTCCAGAAGACACCTCGGAAACTGGTATCCCAGGGGTATCATAGCTTGCAGGTTGGAAGGGGCCTTGGTGACCGGTGAAGGCTCAGTCCCCGAGGGTCTCCCCATCCAAGATTGAGCATACCTGCGCCCTCTGGCGGCAGGGGCCCCGCACTGCATGGGAGAGGGCGGGGCTGGGAGCCCAGCTGTTCTCCATTTAGAAGATTGGGGACCTCACACAGATCCCTAACCTCTACGTTCTGTTTCCTCTCTGTGAAGCAGTAGAAGTGCCGGTGCTGTTAACAAATGAGGTGACACTCGTGTGAGTGGGATAAATGCACCAGCTCGCCAGGTCCCTGTGAGGATTAACACTATGCGAAGCGCTCAGCACAGGGCCTGGCATGCAGCAACGCTCAGGGAATGATTTTGTATCCAGTAACATCTTGGACATCAAGCAAAGCAGACCACTTGGTTTCTCATCTGAACCTTGACCCTCACAGGATCAAACGCACACTCCTAGGACCCATCGTCAACCTGCGCGCCCACGCTTGGCCTGTGCTCCGCCTGGTGTGGTCTTCTGTCTGGAATGTGCCTCCCTCCCTGGCCTGTCTTGCTCAGCCTCCATGGCCAGCTCAAATGTCACCAGCTCCGGGCTCCTCCGGAAGTCCCAGCTGGGAAGGAGCTGTGCCCCTCGCTCTGTGATGGCACAGCACCGGGTGCCCTTCTGTGGGGCATCATCACACCAATCGTGATTAAGCCCCCAATTCCAGCCGATACACACACTCACTTCTTACAAAGGTTATCGTGACACTGAGGTGGAAACAGGCTCTGAGGTCACAGCGTACACCGATGGTCTGGTGAGGAGAATGGGGTGGCGTCTGTCCACACTCAGTAGCACACGCACAAGCGCTCCTTCCACCGGCTGGGGTCTGGGTACGCAAGTGATGGGAGACCAGACAATGGGACACTGTGCAGCCGCGAAACAGAACCGAGAAGTTTTATTATTGACATGGAACCATCGCCAAAGTTAACACTGGACAGTGGGGGAAAATACAGTTTATACAGTGCCTACCATTGTGTAAAAAGGGGAAAACGTATATACAAGCATTTGCAGTTGATGTGTAGGCTGTTTCGAGAAAAATACAAAAAACATGCTGATGCCAGCACACCGGGAGCCTCTGGGGCGAGAACTGGGAGTCTGGGAAACAGGAGGAGGGAGATGCTATCACACACCCTGTTCTCTTTTAAACGTTATACTGTGGACATATCTATTCAGAATAAAATAACTTTTCAGTGAAGAAGGAAAAGGAAAGCCCGCCATAAGATGGAGGCGATGGGTAAGCCACCGCTCCGAGAGGGAAAGACCTTGAATTTGTTTCCAGGAGTGAGAGTGTCCTCAGGGCAGCTGCCCCCACTGGCACCCGGGCACTGTCACTTGACGTTCAGAGAATTAAAAACGGGTTTCAGTGTGAGCCTGAGTAAAACAGAAGGATAAACTCATTATCAGTGGTCGATGAAAATTCATAGGTGAGTGCAAAGCCAAGTCCAAAAGAAACAGAAGTAGAATTTGGCTCTTTCTTATTTTTAGTTCATCCTCACGCGAGGATATTTTTCCATTGATTTTTAGAGAGAGAGAGTGGAAGAGAGAGGGAGAGACAGAGAGAAACATCAATGTGAGAGAGACACACGAACCCCGACCAGGGCCAGGGAACCTGCAACCAAGGTACATGCCCTTGACCAGAATTGAACCTGGGACCCTTCGGTCCGCAGGCCTGACACTCTAGCCACTGAACCAAACTGGCTAGGACAGGAATTTGCTCTTTCATGATGGCAAACCCTGATGGCCTTGGGTCATTCCTCTTGTACCCACAAAACAGAGAGCTTCTCAGTGCCTCAGGGTTAAAAGCTGCTCAGATCACCAGAACTCACCTGGGTAAAGCAGCTGAAGACCCCCCAGCTCAGATGACCCCCGTCCCAGGGAAATCCATGCTCTGAAACCTCACTGCCCAGCCAGGTAAGGTCTGAGGGCCAAGGCCACGGCGGGGACCTCGGCCAGCTTTACAAGGGAGAAGGCTGGTTACAGTGGGCAGCAGGCCCAGGAGCCTCGGAGCTCTGCGGGGCAGGCGGGGCCTAGGGAAGGCAGGCACCCGAGTCCTCTCAGGCTGGTCACCTGCCTCCTGCCTTCCCGGCCATCTCGGCACTCCCCATCCCTTACTCACTTCTTCCAGAACGTCTTTTGCTAACCCCACCCTGTTTGGATCTCAGCACAGGCTTCTGCCCGCCAGTCCTCCAGTCCAATCCTCTGTTGACAGCTGTGGGACAGGCTCCTGTGTTTATCTGTCTCCCTGACTACAAGGCCACGCCCACAGAAGGGTTTATCACGTACTGTTTCCTTGCTTAGTTCCGAGCTCAGTCTGCAGGGAGCAGTCACTACTTGGCTCGCTTGGGGCCAGGACTACCTTCTCCCTAGTTCTCGGGTGGCTGGCTATCCCCCAAGTTTAATCATGCTTGCTCAATGCCAAATTATGTGAAACTACTGAAGAGAAATAGTCTTCCATACATACCCCCTCCAGCCAGGACACTACCCAACAGTCAAAATGATTTTCTTTTCCCCTCAACTGAGAAATGCCTTTATTGATTTTTAAAGAGAGAGAAACATCAGCCAGTTGCTTCCCATACTCGCCCGACTGGGAATCAAACCCACAACCTTTTGCTGTACCTAATGATACTCCAACAGAGCCACCTGGCCAGGGCCAGAATGATCTTTTGGCAAGCTAAGTAACTCCTGCCACTTGGCTGCTGCCTACTTCACTCTGAATAACACCCAGTTGCCTTGCTCAGGCCCAGGAGGCTCTGCACGATGTGCCCCTGCTCCTGACTGGCCCCTCTCCACCTCTCTCCAGGCACTCGCCCCTCACTGCTCCATTTTCTTTCAGGACCCCAACGCAGCAGCTGCCATCACAGATCTGTTATTTGAAACTGTCTCCCCAATGGACCATAAAGTCAGAGAAGTTGGTGACTTTATTACAACATCTGGCTCAGCACCTGCACAAAGCAGCTCAGTGCATGTTTGCTGAATGCATGAATGAGGAAGGGAAGGATCGCTGTAATCTGAGAAGGACATGGAGGCTGGGAGGAGGCCACGTTTAGGGGAAAGGCACAGAGGAAGGCACAGGTGCAGCAGTGATGAGAGCATCCCTCAAGGCAAAAGGCCCATCTCTCTCCTTAGCACTTCTCTGCCGTCTGAGAGGCTCTGGGTTCGTTTCCTTTGTACGTCTTCCCACTGGAATGAGCCCCCATGTCCCGACTAGTTCTCTGTGGTATCCTTAGCGCCTAGCGCAGCACCTGGCATGCACAGGAGGCACTAGATCCGTGTTTGTTGAACAAATGAAAGAAACGTGAGCTATCCAGAAGAAACAATGAATTGGCAGAGGATCTCGAAAGCCAGGTTGGGCGGTTTGGACTTGGAACGAAGAGCAATAGGTATAACTGCAGAAAGGGAGATGACAAAGCCGGCGGGCAGCCTGGGCCTGGCGGGGGACACAGGCCGCAGCATCAGACCAGCAGGGAGAGGTGGCAGAACGTGGTGCAGATGAGGAATGAAGCCTCCAAGAGCAGTACCCAGGGCCACTGCAACTGGCCTGTTTCCAGCTTCCAGCTGCCGTGGGGAAGCTGGGAGCGGAAGTGGTTTGGGGGAAGCATGAAATCAAATCCACTCTGACCATGTTGCACTGACAATATAACCAGCTGGCTCAGGGGACAGCAAGTGACAGACAGATGGATACTGAGGACTCCCGGGGGGAGTGGGGGGGGGGGGGGGGAGGAGAACAGCTGAAAGTGGAGGAGCCGAGGAGCCATCGCCTTGGATAGCAGAGGATGTTGAGACCAAACACAGCTGGGCAGACTGGGGAAGACAAGCCAGCAAAGAAAAGGGAGGCCAAGAGGCAGAATAACGAAGAAAGGAGGGCAATGCCAAGGAAGCCCAAGGAACAACTTCATAGGAGGCGGCGGCAGCCATCAGCCCAGGCCAGCGGCTAGCGTCGGTTGGACTCCAGAGGCCCCATCCTCGAGGCGCGCTGAGTGCCGGGCGTCTGGGCCCTCGGGGAGCCAACTTAGCTGGGTTCCGTGTTAGAGAAGGGTTTGCTCCTGGCCCCCCTGGCATTCCTGGGTGGGCAGATGTCCTAATCCTTAATTGTGACAAGGATTGCCAGTTGTCCTCCAAATCCATTCTTTCTTTGTTTCCGTGGTGACAAGGCTCTCAGTTTTTACCTGGATACAGAACCGCCGTAAATCCCGCATTTCCTTGCCTTGCAGCCTGGTGGGGCCATGGGGTCTTCAGGTCTCCTCTGTGTACACCTCCCTCTCCCTCTTGCCCGTCGGGATGTGGACCCAGAAGATGGACATAAACATTACCAAGGTGTTGGAGGAAGCAGAGGCAGAGGCCACCATCAGGCCACTAAGTCAGCCTGGACCCCCTGCTCAGACTTCCATAGAAAGCATACGTTTCTGTCTTAAGTCACTATATTTTGAGGTCTTTTTGTCAGAACAGCCTAACTCGTATAGGAACCCACCACTTAATCCAGTAGAAATGCCTCAGATCAGATCAAAAGTTGTTCCAGCCCAACTGAGAACAACTCAGGTCCCACGGTGAGAGAGAGCACTGGCTTTCCCCTTGACAAGATCCTCACTCTATGCACACTCAGGGGGCTGATTCAGTAAGCACCAATGCCCCACTGAAGCAAGTCTTGCCTCATAGGGTGACTCCAGCACAGTTCTCCCATCACAGATACAGCTGATCCACCCAGCCAAATGGCCTGGAGGTCAATTCATCCCAGTGATACCAACATCAAGGCTTAACTACAATAAGACTGTGCACACAGCCCACAAAGGGGTGAACCAAGTGTCCATCTCGGGTAACTGGGGAGGCTGAGCCACTGGGCCCTATAGGACACTTAGCACATAAAAAGACTCTATCAACACAAGAAAGCAGCCAAGGTGCGGAGACAAAGAAACAGGTCACAAATTAAAGAAATTGAGGATATAGAGTTCAAAACCACATTTATAAGGTTTTTCAAGAAGTTTCTAGAAACTGCTGATAAATTTACTGAGACTCTTGAGGATATGAAAAAGGACGAATCAGAAATTAAGCATACACTGACTGAAATAAAGAATAATATACAGAAATCCAACGGCAGACTAGAGGATCCCAAGAATAAAGTCAAAGATTTGAAATACAAAGATGCAAAAAATACCCAACTGGAAAAGAAAAAAGAATCCAAAAATATGAAGATAGTATAAGGAGCCTCTGGGACAACTTCAAGCATACCAACATATGAATTATGGGGATGCGAGAGGAAGAGAGAGAGCAAGACATTGAAAATGTATTTGAAGAAATCATGACTTACAAGCCCAGGGAGTGCAGAGAATCTCAAACAAAAGGAATCCAAAGAGGATCACACCAAGGCACATCATATTTAATATGCCAAGAGCAAAAGACAAAGAGAAAATATTAAAAGCAACAAGAGAAAAACAGTTACCTACAAGGGAGCACCCATACGATTGCCTCAACAGAAACTATGCAGGCCAGATGGGAGTAGCGAGAAATATTCAAAGTGATGATTAGCAAGAACCTACAACCAAGATTACTCTACCCAGCAAAGCTATCATTCAGAATTGAAGGTCAGATAAAGAGCTTCACAGATTAAAAAAAGCTAAAGGAGTTCATCACTGCCAAACCAGTATTATATGAAATGCTGAAAGGTATTCTTTAAGAAGAGGAAAAAGAAAAAGGTAAAGGTAAAAATTACAGAACAACAAATACTTATCTATCAAATGAATCTAAAAATCAAGTGAATAAAAAAACTGATGAACAGAATAAACTGGTGAATATAATAGAATCAGGGGCATAGTAAGGGAGTGGACTGACAATCCTTAGGGGGAAAGGGGTGTGGAAGGTGCGGAAAGAGACTGGACAAAAATCATACACCTATGGATGAGGACAGTTGGGGCGGGGGGTAAGGGTATGGGGTGGGGTGGGAACTAGGTGGAGGGGAGCTATGGGGGGGAAAAAGAGGGAACAACTGTAATAATCTGAACAATAACGATTTATTTAAAAAAAAAATAAATTAAACATGCAGTTACCATAGGCTCCAGTAACTGCACTCTTGGGCATTTATCTCAGAGAAATGAAAACTTATGTTCACACAAAGCCTGGACACAAATGTTCATAGCCACTTTATTCATAGTAGCTCGAAACTGTAACAACCCAGATGACTCCATGTGTGACAAGTTAAACGGATCGTGGGACATCCATACCATGGAATACTACTCAGCAATGAAAAGGAGCTACTGACATACACAGCAACCTGGAAGGCTCCCACGCCGGTGGAGTGAGAAAAGCCAACCTCGCCAGGGCAGGCATGGCTCTGTGGCTGAGCATCAGCCTATGAACCAGGAGGTCACAGATCAATTCCCGATGAGGGCACATATCTGAGCCCCAGTGGGGGCTGCATGTAGGAGGCAGACGGTCAGTGATTCTCTCATCATTGATGTTTCTCCTTCTCTCCTTCCTTCCCTAAATTAATAAAAATAAATAAAAAACAAAAAAGCCAACCTCAAAAGATTATAAACTTTATTCCATTTATATAACATTTAGAAAATAAAATTATAGAGGTGGAGAACAGAGCAGTGGTTTGCCAGGCATTAGGGCGGGGAAGGAGATGGATGTGACTCTAAAGAGAGAGCCTGAGGAAGCTTTGTGGTGATGGACATGTGTACCTTCACTGTGGGGGTGGATGCCTGAATCTACACGACAAACTGCATAGAACCACACACAGGGAGGAAATGGTAAAATTTGAATAAACTCTGTGGGTTGTACCAATGTCGATTTCCTGGTTTTGATATTGCATTTATATAAGATTCTACTGCTGGGGGAATTGGGTGAAGGGTGCATATGACCTCCCTGAAAATTTCCCCCCCAGCATCCTGTGACTCTTATAATTATTTCAAATATTTAAAAAAGCCTATCAGAGATGCATATGGACATATTTACACTTTAAATGATATAGGTCTTGGATGAGTTTTTAAAAATACTCTAAGCAGAAAAAAAGTGGGAGAAATAGATAAAACCGAATAGAAAAAAATGGTGTTAAAGCTGAATGAAGAATTAAACAGAGAAAATATATAAACTTTCCTCTCTAATTTTGGGTTTGAAATTTTCCAAAATAAAGTTTTAGACAGTTCCCAGCGGTACCTAGTCAACAGAAGGGCTGAGCCTCACCTATCTGTTTACAGCCTTACTCAGTGCTGTGACTTTTGAATACAAATGAAGTTCAAAGATTATAAAATTGTTTCATTATGAAGGTTTCCTCATGACCTTTTATTAAGACCTCACAAATTATACTCTTCATCTGGGTGTGTCTACTACTGATTCCCTCCAAGAATTCCCCCCAAATTATGAAAAATAGAAGTTTATAAGTATACATCGAGAATATGCACACACAGTGTCTCAGTTTGTCCAGCCATCTCCCAGTGTCTCATCCAGAACAGAATCACAGCCTCTGACAGCCCCACAGCAGAAATGGCGACTCCTTTCCAAATCCGGCCTTCTCCCTTTGGCGCTAGTTTTGGATGGTAACGAGAGGAACTGCACGAATACTGACTGGGATGACTGCTCCCAAGAGCTGTGAAGACAGCAAGCTGGGAGGTTCCTCCTGCCTCAGCCACAATGCACACTCAGAACTTGAGTCAAAATCAACAGGCCAAGAATCGCCAACAGCCAGATCACAAACTGCTTTCACTGGCAGAGCTTCAGTTTACCACAAACCTGAAAAACTCTTATTTGGCCCAGAGCTGGAGTCCACTTCTCACTGGGATCCCCCTTCAGTTACTCACAAGCAGCTCTCTCCCTCTGGGGGATGGGACAGGGAGCCCTAGAGAACGGTGAGGCCGGAAGGGAGTGGAGCCTGCTGTCAAATCACCAAGTTTTTGAATTGGATTCATGGAAAGTTAAGAGATGACCGTGGGCCTGCCCAGTGTGGCTCAGTTGGTTGAGAGTTGACCCATGCACCAAGAGGTCACTGGTTCGATTCCAGGTCAGGGTACATGCTTGGGTTGCAGGCTCAGTTCCCCAGTAGGGGGCATACAGGAGGCAGCCAATTAATGTCTCTCATCAATGTTTCGATAGCTATCTCTTCCTTCCTCTAAATAAAGAAAATGAACTAAAAAAATTTTTTAATAAAAAAATAATTAAAAAAAAGAAGAGAGAGAGAGAGAGAGAGAGAGAGAGAGAGAGAGAGAGAGAGGACTGTGGAAGCCAAATATAAGAAAAATTCAATACAATTCCAAGGACTCCTCATTGCTACTGTGTAAACTTCCAGGCTCACTGCATTTTTCTTCCTTAGACTTGGGTTTTCAAATCTCTTCTTTCAGAGACCAGCCAAAGGGTATCAGCTTGTCCAGCATCTTCCTTAAACACTTGTGTTTTGATCTGTAGGTTCAGGCAGGATGAAATCTCTCCCCAGGATGCAAAGTGGTTGAAGATTCAGATCTTCTGGAAGAACTCCGTGGCCTGGCCCACTGGCTTCCACGCATGGCGTCCTTCTGTGCCGGCTTCCAGCAGACGCCCCGGGCTCCCAGCTCTCAGCAAACAGGCCATCCAGCCCTCAAGATCTCCCCCATTCTTCCCCAATCCCTTTCCTGCTCTTTAAGGTCGGATTCCTCCAGCAAGTCACAGCAGAATATATCCTGCAGAGGCTCTTATCAGAGAAAGCTCTTTTCCTGGACGGGGCAGGACTCAGTGGTCCCAAAGCACACATTCCACAGAGGGACCATAAACACCAATCCCCCCGAGAGAGCACTGCCTTGGAGGAAGAGTTCACCAAATGCGATGAGAGCTGGTGTGCTGTGATGCACCACCCTCCTCCACGTGACATACCTGCTCACCCCTCCTGACTCCTGCCGGCCCAGGTCAAGGAGTGCCATGTGGGAAGGCAAAGCAAAGTCACCTTCGGTCATCTCAGCAGGGCACTCGGCGCCCAGGTGAGAAGAGAAATAAGAATGCGGTTCCCACCTCATTGGAGGGTTCCCACCAAGGCAAAGCAAGTGATAAACTGGTGCTACACATTGTCTGTGAGTCAATAAAAGGGACTGGGATAGCCTGAAACAGAAACTAGGCGAACAGTCCTTCTGGAGTAAGCAGAGAAGGCACAGCCCCTTCTTTCTGCGGCCTTCCCTGGTCTCTCAGTTCAAAGGAATGAGGTCCTGTGATAATGAATGAGGTCCTGTGATAATGAATGAGGTCCAGTGATAATGAATGACGTCACCAGCTGCTCCTATGCCCCAGTCCAGCCTGGTTAATTAAGAAAGCCTCGTTATTATCACCACGTCATATCTTCCTCAACCCAAACATCCAGTGAAAAGGGGAAATATTAACACAGAATCTGCTATTAAAAGCATGCCCAGTCACTCCCAGCAGCTTCGGCTGGAGCTCGGGAGGCCACTCTTTCTGCTTCCCTCGAGTGGCTTTCACTCCCCAGGAGCGTGGTGTCCACATCTCTGTACAAGGCAGGCTTCCTTCTCCGCTCACGAGAGGGACCTAGAAAGAAGAGGAATCCATGGAGCCTGCCTGGTGGGGGCCCCACCTGCTCTCCTTCTAGGAGGCAACAGCTCCAGGGCTGTGCGGGTCAGTCCCGGGCTGCAGGAAGCCCAACCTCCATGCAACAAGAGGTACATGTGGCAGACGAGGAAGGAGAAGAAAAGGGATGATACTTCCTCTCACTCGAGTAGCTTACCCCAACGTGCAGACCCACTGGTGGTGCAGACCCACCGGTGGCCTCTTTTCTGCCCCAGAGCAGAGGAGACCTCGGTTGGCCAGAGGGCCTCTCTGCACCCAGCTCCCAACTCACTTCTTCCTGCGGATCTTGGGCTTCTTCACGGGGCGCAGGTAGGGGTTATCGATGAGGGTCTCCTCCCCGCTCCGGCTCCCGGACAAGGAGTTGTTCTGCTGCAGGACAGAGGTGTTCTCCTTCTCGGCTCCAGAGTCATCCTTTGAGCAAAAGCCAAAATAAAGCAAAACACCAGCGGCGTAAGGAAAGAGATCGCAGCGCCCCCTTCCGGGGGAGGTTGGAAGCTCAGGGACCGCTTCTCTCCAAGGGATGGAAGGAGGCCCAGGCCACACTGGCATTCAGAGGAAGGTGGGCCCAACAGCTCCCACAGTGGAGCACAGGACACAAAGCCCTGAGCTCCTGACAAGACAGGGCACGAGTTAGAAAGAATAGCGATCTGGGAGGGGCAGGGGGTCTGGGGCTAAAATGCAGATGCTCAAGAAGGAAGCCCCACTTGTGGGGAGATGAAGAAAAAGGGAAGCAAGTTTCCACCCTTTGCAGGACTGAGACGAGGTGAGAACAATCATATGCAGAGGCCTCTCCTGAGCCAAAGCTGATGTAAAGCATCAGAGACGCCCTCTGCCCCCAAAATTCTCAAATTATCTGGTACTTGCAACACAGTACCAGTGATCACATTACGGCAGAGCCTCGAGGGTTCCCACCAAGGCAAAGCGGAGCGTCTGGCACCAAGGCAGGAACACCATCCATACCCCCATCTGCCATACCTCCCCTGGGGGTCAGGCCTTTCAGGTTTGGTTTTTGAAGACAGTGATTTTGCTGAAAAGTTCATAAATTTATATATATATTCAATATGACCCCAAATAAAAATTTTTTTAAATCACAATCATGTGTAAACAGAAAAAAAAGTAGTATGTTGAAATTTAAAAAACTGGTTCTGAGAATATGGGTGATTGATTCTCCTTTCCTTATTTATACTCTCTTCTAAGTTCTGTAAAATGAGCCCTGCAGAGGAAGGAGGACAAAATCACAGGAAGAACTTGACCTAGAGATTCATTCCTAAGAGGCTGAGTGACCAGAGGTGTTGATGGGACTGCGCCCCCTGGTGACAGGCCAAGGTTCTGTCACTGAGATTCCTGTTCTGTGGAGGCTCTGACCTCAACCAGAGCAGAGGACGCGAAATGAACCACGAAATGAAGGGCAGGCTCTCCCGCAGAGACCGCTGGCCCAGCAGGCAGGCAACAGTCAGCTCCATGAACCAGAAGAGATGGGTTGCTTCTGGGTTCCGCTGCACATGCTCACACAGTCCATCTACTGTGTCCTCCCAGAGGCCCTGTGTGTTGCCACGCAGGAACCCTGCGCTTTCCTCTCCAACACCTGAGCTGGCGGGACTGTGAGGTGACTTAGAGCCACAGTGGAGCTTCCGGAGGCTCTTCTGAAAGCGAGAGCCCAAGATCAGCCTCGCTTACGCCAGACACAGGTCTGACCACCGCCAGACCGCCTGGGACGTTTGGCTCCTAAGCTTTCCAAAGTTCTTCACGGCTTAATTTAGCAACCACCCCCTTCCCACCTCTTATCATTTCTCCATGGTCAACACCTCAGCTTAAGAGTTACTGGAAGTTCACTTCAGCTGTGCCTTACGTGTTTCCTGAAATAAGGATGGAGGTGACAAGGGTGCCGAAAAGCCAGCCTTGACCTGCTGGAGGCACTGAGGCTGCCTCCGCCGGCTCACTGTCTCACAGGCCAGGATGTGGTCCCAGCCACGGACACGGCCTCTCTTCTCCCAAGCAGAGCTCCTGGCAATGCCACTCCCTCACCTCCCTCGGGGACAGGCAGCCTTGAGGTGGGCAGGGACAGGAGCAGGTAAAAGAGTAAAGTAGCAATCCAACCAAGATTTTGTAAAAACTGGGAGCAGAAGGGTCTTTTAAGAGTGCCTGGAGCCTGGAGTTCATTGCGTGCTACCGAGCCCACCCTGGGGACTGCCCCCAGCCCAGCTTCAGTGCCCTGCCCACACCTGCCTGCCGATCCCCAGGTTCACACGGCCACGGCCACTCAACATCTCCACTGGGGTATGAGGTAGGCACCTCCAACTTCGTGTGCCTAACACTGAGCCCCGGACCTTCCCCTGGGCGTAAACAGCTCTCTGTGACCGTCCTGTGAGGACCCACCACTGGCTCTGGCCTAGACTCCTCTCTCAAACGCTTCCTAACTGATCTCCCTCCACAGCCCACGCTCTGCCGGTCCTGGCTACAGTCCCTTCTCCTCACTGCAGTCAGCGATCCCGGAAAAAGGTAACTCAGACCCGTCCCTCCCCTGCCTCCCACCACTCCCATTTCACGCGGTTGGAACCCAGTCTTAAAGCTGCTTACAAGGTCCTGGTGTGTCTCTCCCTCTCTCCTTCCTCAGCCACACCCTCACTCACCTCGTGCTGCTCCTCCGGGCTTCTGCACAGGCTGCTCCCTTCCAGAACATTCTTCCACAGACAGCCCTGGCTCCCTCCCTCCCTCGCCTCCTCCAAGTCTCTGCTCAAATGTCAGTTCTCAGGGATGTCTACTCTGAGCACTCTGAACCTGAAGCCTCCACCCTTCGCCCTCGACCTTCCCTCCCCATCCCCGGTAGCACTTGAATCAACTACGTAACGATGTGCTTTTATCGTCCAGTCACCGCATAGAACTTTGTTGCTAGAATCCTTCTCTCAAAGTCTTCTCACTTACTTTTTACAGGACAGCATGTGGCTGTACAGCCAGAACAGCAGGGAGGGGCAATGGGGGCCGGAGCTGTCCTGGGCCAGGCACCCCACCCCATATGCTCTCTCTCCACATCCCTTCCTGCTCTCCTCCCTGTTCGTGCCACTCTGGCCACCCTGATGGCCGTCTGTTCTTCAACACAACAGCTCCCACCTCAGGGCCTTTGCGCCTGCTGTTGCCCTGTGAGGAGCACTCTACTCCCAGATGTGTAAGCTTTGTTCCCTTCAGGTCTTTCCTCACATACCACCTTCTAAGACATCCTAAAACCACATTCCCCTGTGCCCATAGCTACTTCCCACCTCTTCATTTATTTCTTTATACCTTAGCTCCATGAGGGTAGGACATTTTGTCGGTTTTGTCTCCTACTAATTCCCCAGCACCTGGAGCTGTGCCTGGCTCTGGCAGGCACTCATTCAATATTTACTGAATGAATGAATGAATGAATGAATGAATAATGAATAAATGAAGCCCCAGACAGGACTTGCCTCTCAAGCTAGAGATCCCATCACACTCGGATCGTCATGAGCCCATCTTGCAAATCCCTAACATGAAGGCAGAGACCTGGGTCGGTCATGTCCAGGTCTCAGCGTGACAGGCTGCGGGCAGTGTGGGCTAGTTTGGGAGGCTACCCTGAAGCAGACAGAAGGCAGGACCCACCGTGCTGATATGAAGAGGGAGATTCTCTGTGTCTGTCTGCTCATCCTGCTCCGAGGAATCCGTCTCTTCCATTTGCTGCATCTCCAGTTCAGATGGAAGAAGAGCTGTCAGGTAGGGGATGGTGAAAGGTCTGGCAGCAATCACTGTGGGATGGGAAGAGAGCAGAGCTCCAGTCATGGTGTCCTTGCAGCTGGCTCAGGGCCTCACAGCGAGCAGCACCCAAGGACAGTAATGGCTGTCACACTCTAAGCACTCACCATGTCCTACAGGCTTCACATGGATTTTCTTAATCCACTGTAATGGCTTAGTACTATCGCCAACCCCGTCTTACAGAGAAGGAACCCAAGACGCTGAGAGGTTAAGTGACAGGGTGGGATCTGAACTTGAGCAGTGTAACTTCAGAGCCCACTTTTCCCAAGTGCTGGAGGACTAAAATCAGACAGGGGCTGCATCCTAGTGAAGCATCAGCTTCGTGGTCTGACATCTGGTAACTCCTCTAAGCCTCGTTTCTAGAGCAGAGATTTTGAGCCCATCAGTCTGAAGGAGTCAAGTTCAAATGTGGATTTGAGAGCTCCCTGCATGGACTGAGCTAGAGGGCACTTCTGGCACTTCCAAACAGCACTGAGGATGAGAAGAAATTGCTGACGAGATAAATAAACAATAGAAGGTCTCTGTGTCTGGTAGAATATGATTATCAGGTGACTAGCTTGAAAGTGACTAGCTATGTGACGTTAGGCAAGTTACTTCCTTTCTCCTCTTTATAAGCCTGGGCTTCCTGTAATGGTGGGAATAACAGCTCCTACCTCGTGGGCTCCTGAGAGGATTTATTTATTTTAAATATATTTTATTGATTTTTGTACAGAGTGGAAGGGAGAGAGATAGAGAGTTTGAAACATCAATGAGAGAGAGTCATCGATCAGCTGCCTCTTGCACACCCCCTACTGGGGGTATGCCCACAACAAAGGTACATGCCCTTGACCGGAATCGAACCCGGGGCCCTTCAGTCCATTGAGCCAAACCGGTCCCGGCTCCTGAGAGGATTTAATGGCAGCGGTGGCCAACCAGTGGTTAGGAGACCACTGGTGGTCCGAGAGATCTGAAAGGTTGGCGACTGCTGATCAGGGGAAATGCCTGGCACCTCACCTGGCACCTGATAACTTAGCTGCTATGACTGCAGGGCCAGGCACACGGCGAGCACTTGCTGAATGAATGGTCACCCTCGTTCACCCTTGGAGCACCTGAGGCCTATGGAGGTGGAGCGGCTTGGTCACACGGCGAAACGGTAGTGCTGAGGTGGGAAATTAAATGAGACGGTGCCTGTGTGAGAACACGGTGAAGCGCAAAGCCCGGCAGGTGTTCTGTGACTGCCACCGTCCCTTCGGCAATCAGGGCTGCCACTTGTGCAGCATGAGGTCTCTGAGGCCCGGGGCTCAGTTACTCCTGAGGTAACCTAAACTCAATGTATCTCAAGCAGCCAATCCCAACGGAGGCCCTAGATCTGAAGCATGAGAGGTACCCAAGACAAGGACAAAGCTTGTTTGCTTCTTCCTACCATGCTGACAGTCAGGGAAGGTGCTATTTTCTCAGATGACGAGACAGGGTCCGCAGAGGGCTAGCTCTTACGTGGAAACGTGCTGACGTCGTCTTTGAACAGACTCTGGGTCTCGCCCGTCTTGGCCATGAAGCGGGTGAGCGCCCGCTCCACGTCACGTCTTTGGGATGCGGCCTTCTCCCGCAGGACCTGGTAGTCAGACACAGGCTCGCGGTACGTCTGCAGAGAACAGCAAATACACTACAGAGTAATACCAACGGGTCATCCTGTCCTCCCTGAGGCCCAGCTTTGCTGTTTCCATAGCCTTCCACCTTTCACTTATTTTTATTTTTCAAATATATTTTTATTGATTTTAGAGAGGGACAGAGAGATAGAAACATCAATGATGAAAGAGAATCATTGATCAGCTGCCTCCTGCAGGCCTCGTACTGGGGATTGAGCCCACAACCCAGGCATGTGCCCTTGACTGGAATTGAACCTGGGACCCTTCAGTCTGCAGGCTGATGCTCCATTCACTGAGCAAACCAGCTAGGGCCAAAGCATTTTAAATTGTGATGGTATAGGTAACATTGTAACAATGACCAAAAAAACAATTAACTATTCTTTCTGGTATGGAGATGGGATTTTTGAAGGAGGTACTTAAATACATTTCCACTGTTGTCAATGTTAATTCAAGTGTACAGCCTGCATATAGTTCCCATATTCACACTTAAACACAGAAACAAGACTCTCTGACATGTTTAAAATCATCCCAAAATGAAGAATTTGACTGGATTTTGAACATACTTGGTACAAACATTAAAAATGCAAGAAATTCCCATCATTTTTAAGAGAACTATTTGAGCCTGGCTGGTGTGACTCAGTGATTGAGCATCAACCTATGACTCTAGAGGTCATGGTTCAATCCCCAGATGCATGTCCGGGTTTTGGGCTTGATCCCCAGTGAGGACATGCAGGAGGCAACCGATCAACAATTCTCTCTCATCATCGATGTTTCTATCTCTCTTTCCCTCTCCCTTCCTCTCTAAAATCAATAAAAATATATTTAAAAGAGAGAGAGAGAGAGAGAGAGAGCGAGAGAGAGCGAGAGAGAGCGAGAGAGAGCACTGTTTGAGATTTAAAAAGTTGGAAATTGAATAGAAAATTTTAAACAAAATTCTTTAAATAATTAGATGATGCAAGCTCATTTTATGATTGAAGCAAATTCATTTTGTGATTTATTAAGTGGAGCCAACAATGCTATATATCTTTGTAATGTACCTTTTTCTACTATGAGAGCTGTTAGAGTATTAAAATAAGCTGATCTCTAACTTATTCCACCACGTATTACACCAAGAGTTCCACCTAAAATAAGCTGATCTCTAACTTATTCCACCACGTATTACACCAAGAGTTCAAAACCTAAAAGGCAGAGCCATCACATGGCTGCCACTAAAAAGGAGCAAACAGGTTTCCTGAGCCTTTAATAAGGGTCAGATTATCTTTAATGCCATTATGTTGGTGGAGTAGTCTATAATAATAAAAGCATAATATACAAATCGACTGAACAACCGAACAGGAGAATGACCGTCCAGATGACCACACTATGACACAAACTGACGCCAAGTCAGCCAAGGCGGGTGCCATGTAATTGGTCGGGAGGCCTCGCCATCGCACCAGGATCGTCCCACAGAGGGAGGCCCAGCTAGCCAAGTGATCACATGCCACGCCTGTCGCCTACAGAGGGAGGTGACTGGTGGTGGTGGTGGTAGGGAGCCAGTGCCATAAATGGCAAACAGTGGCAGTGGCGAGGGTGGGTCCAGCTGCCGGCAGCCGGGGAAGGAAAGCCCCAATAGGCCCTGATCGCCGGCCAGGCCTAAGGATCCTACCCGCGGGGTCCTGGATTGTGAGAGGGCACAGCCTGGGCTGAGGGGGACACCCCCCACCATGCACAAATTTCTTGCTTTGGGTCTCTAGTACATTATAATATTCATGTAAGTCAGCATGAATATTTATTGGAGTATCCTATCTAATAGAGGGAATATGCAAATTGACCATCATGCTATCACAAAGATGGCAGCGTCCATAGCCACAAGATGGCAGCGCCCAGTCCCCACAGCTTCACTGGAAGTCCCCCAGTCCTTTCACAGAAAATGGGTTTCTTCAAAAGTTGGTTAAGCTTCTTAGGACAAAAAGCATTCAAAATCTTTGAATAGGGAATTCCACTATTTATAAAAGTTTGGACTAGACAATTCAAGGTTATTTCCACTACAACTTCTATGATTTTGTGATATTAACATTCTGAATTCACATAGTACCAGCTGTACTTTATTTAAAGGAATAGCCATTATTATTAAAACAACTCATAAAACCACAATGTTTGTATGTCAAGAACATTCTGTGTGATTTTCCTAATGGCTCAAGTTAATGCCCCTAAACAGGCAGTTGGACATCCCCCAAGGAGCCCCAGATTGGAGAGGGTGCAGGCCAGGCTGAGGAACAACAGGCACCTCTCATGCATGAATTTCGTGCACAAGGTCTCTAGTGTACTTAGTATTTTTACTGCAGAAATACACTATAAAAGAGTTAGAGACTGTGATGGGTTGAATTGTGTCCCAAGTATATGGCCATACTACTCTGAGATTGGGCCCAATCTCTTCTGAATTGTGTTCCTTAAAAAAAAAATGTATGGGAAAGGGGGGATGAGGACAAATATGTGATACCTTAATCAATAAAGAAGTTAAAAAAAAATGTTGAAATTCTAACCCTCAGTGTCTCAGCGTATGATCTCATTTGGAAATAGGGTCATTGCAGAGGTGACGAGTTAAAAAGAGGTCACACAAGAGCAGAGTGGGACTCTGTTCCAATACAACTAATGCCCTTGCAAGAAAAAGGCCATGTGAAGACAGAGACACAGACGTAACAAAGGACTACAGTCCTGCTTCCCCCAGCCAAGAGTGCCCACAAACCACCGGAAGCTAGGAGAGGCAAGGAAGGATTCTCCTACAGGTCTCAGAGAGAGCATGGCCCTGGCAACATCTTGAGCTCGGCCACGTGCCCTCCATAACTGTAAGGCAATACGTGTCTGTTGTTCTAAGCCGCCTAGTATATGGCATTTTGTTGTGGCAGCTCTAGGACACTAATACAGAGATTACAGGTCATGGCCAGCGGCTGTACTGCCATGGTGACTGACTACCTATTCCTTCCCCCAGGATCCTGAGTGTGGAGAAATGCCTGGAGGACGTGCCCCGCCCGCCCGCATGATGCCATATTTGCACCAGCATGTGCTGGAGGCAGGGACAAAGGAAGTGTGTGGGAGAGCCTCTGGGACTGCTCTGCACGCCACACCCTTCCCAAAGGAGGGCGAAACTGCTAATGAGGCGAAGGAGAACACAGCTAAGCCCTGGAGGACAACTCGATCTGTGCTCATCAGACCCAGAACTCAGAGTATGCTAAGTTTCATTTCATGTTATCACCAAGTATGCTTTAAATAATCTTTTCCCCCTGGTTTCAAAAATAACACTTTTCTATAAAAAGTTTGGAAAACTCAGAACTAAGCACACACAAAGCAACAAGAGTTACCCATGACCCACTGAGAATTACTATGAATATATTCTGAGTGCCCTTCCAGTCTCTTCTCTAGCATTTTGGCAGGACAGGCTTCAATTTCTTGTTAACTATTTTTTTGTTAGCCATCGGGAGAACATAATTCTCCTTTGCCAAATTGTTTATAAGAAAAGACATTCTGAGTTCTGAGCCCACCTTTTATCAATAAGCTTTTGATCCAACAATCAGTAGAAATTGAGTATTTCGCCTCAGTCATAGCCCCCGTCATACCCTCACACTCACCGGAGTTTTGATGTAGGTATGCGGGTCGGGGAACTCAGGAAAATGGCTGGGGATGTGCGGCGGGTGGGGTCGATTCTGCCCTGCAGTGAGAGCCTTGGGAGTCACCGGCTGATTGGTCACTGGAGCTGCAACAGAGTCACAACTGGTTCCTCTTCCACCCCAGGACTTGGGTCTCTACCCAAACCCTCCTTTTCTCAAAGTAAATGCTGGGTCTCAATTTTCGGAACAATGGATACTTTGCATTTCTATTTTACAAAGGCCTTTGAGGACTTAAGGACCTCAGGTCACCCCGACAGGCCCAGCCCTGAATGACCCTGGGTGACATTCCCATCCACAGCAATCTGCCTGCAAGCCTCTTAGGGAGGTGAGTGCTTTGCTGGGACAATGTTCACATCACAAAAGAGCACAGGAGGCTGCTGAGTGACCAAGGAGTTAGATGAGCTATTAACTCTCTTTTCAAAGAACCCAGATAACAGTCATACAGCACGCCAGGGTAAGTAGGCATGGGACTGAAAATGGCACCTTCACTGCTACTTGAGAGGGAAGAAGGTCTTCACGAGATGTCAGCCAGAAAAAAGTGGTGGGGAAAAATCAAGTGAAGTCTCCCCGGGTCCTACCAGCCCACACCAGTTACTCCCAGCTCAGTTTATGGCAGCCAGTTTCTATCCAAGGCACAGGTCATCAAACTGTGCCTTCGATAGAAACAAAGAGACAGAGTAAATATTTTAGGTTTTGCAAGCCATACAGTCTGTCACAACTACTCGACTCAGCCATTATAGCACAAGGCAATCAAAGGTAAGTATACATGGCTGTGTTCCAATAAAACTTTATTTACAAAAACAGGTGGTGGGCCACATTAGGCTTACAGACCTTAGTTTACTGACTCTTGATCTAAGGAAGAACTAGAGCACTAGCATTTCTCAAGCAGCATCAACTGCCCTTCTAGGGCTAAAGCACAAGAATCACGGCAACATCTCAGAGATGGTTTTCCTTTCTGGTGACTGAACGCCACGTCCCGGTCCCACTAGCCCAAACAAAGACGATGTTACAGGTAGCCCCAAATGATGGAAGGGAGCCTGCAATAAAGAAGTAGCTGAACAAACAGATCCCTGCCCTGTTTAATTAATTCATTGCACAAGCATTAACTGAGCACGTGCTGAGGACCTCCGTTCAAAGTCACTTACGGGCAGTAATGACCATCCTCTGAGACCGCTTTGCATAAGCAGGGAGAGTGTCCACGTTGAAACCTAAGAAACAGGAAAACAAAAGTCACTGCCCAGACCACCAGATACTGAACTTGGGAGAGGCACCTTGTGCTGAAATAGTTTCAACTCCCCACTCAAGCATTTTGCTGCCATTGAGAAGCTCCAGCAGATCCCCACCAGCGAGTTAGGAGGTCTCTTAAATGGGTCAGAGGAACCCTCTGTTGGTAACCCCCTCAAACAAGAAACTGACCGGAAGAACCATAAGGGAATTAAAAAACACTCAGTAGATGTGGCTCACTCCTCTCTCTCCCGTAACTCCAACTCAGCTGCACTGAAGAGCCGGAAACTGTGCACTCACCCATCTCGACAAGAGTGACCACAATGTCTGACAGCGTGGGCTGGGTCCTGGCTGTGTGCTCACAGTAAGACTTGGCACTCCTCCCAATTTCTGAAATGTCTGGGAAAGAATCAAAAGCATAAAGTCTTATTCTCAGTTCCCTAAAAGATAAGCAAAGATTGACACATGAGCCAGCAACTGGACTCCTGGGTATATTCCCAAGCAAATTGTAAGCAGGAACATAAATAGATACTTGTACACTAATGTCCATAGCAGCATTATCCACGATAGTCGAAAGGTGGAAACAACCCAAGTGTCATCAAAAGATGAATGGATGAACAAAATGTGGTTGATCCACACAAGACAATGTTATTTAGCCATAAGAAAGGAATGAAATAGTCCTGGCTGGTGTGGCTCCGTTGGTTGAGTGTTGTCTTGTGACCGAAAAGTCACCAGTTTGATTCCCAGTCAGGGCACATGCCTGTTTCATAACAGAGGTGGCCGATATCTATCTCTCTCTCTCTCTTCCTCCTTCCCTCCCTTCCTCCCTCCAATCAATAAAAACTTATTTAAATAAACAAATTTAAAAAGAAAGGAATAAAGTACTGATCCATGCTACAACATGGATGAACCTTGAAAACATTATGCTAAGTGAGCTGAACCAGACACAAAAAGTCAAATGTTTTAAGATTCTACTTATATGACAGGAAAAAAAAAAAAAATTTCATAGAGCCAAAAAAGTAGCTTCGAGGCAGGGGGGAGAGGTGATTAGGGAGTTATCCTCTATGGGTTTAGAGTTTCTTTTTGGAATAATGAAAAAGTTCTGGCAATGAAGAGTGTTGATGGTTTTACAACATTGTGAATATATTTATGTTAATCAGCTTAACAATAACCCACAACCTTCGGACCAACTACATTGTGAATATATTTAATGTCACTGAATTATACACTTAAAAATGGTTAAAATAATAAATTTTATGTTACGTATATCTTGCAACCAAGAAAAAAAGGTCTATTGTCTGCATTGTCTGTCTAAAGCTGAACCTCTGTTTAATAGTCAGGCTTTAATCCTTCAGAGAAAGGGGAAGGTATGAATCAGACTCCATGAATGGTTTCAAAAGGAATGGGAGGTTCCATGAAACCTAAAATTGTGCTCAATTATACACACACACACACACACACACACACAGCCCTTTTCCGGGAATGGGTCCACAGAACTCATCAGATGTAAGGGATCCAAAAAGGTTCAGAAGATAAAAGCAAGTAGGGAAAGGTGTCTTACTGAAAACCTATCACCAA
The DNA here is from genome assembly GCA_963693515.1 of Pipistrellus nathusii. Taxonomy (NCBI): domain Eukaryota; kingdom Metazoa; phylum Chordata; class Mammalia; order Chiroptera; family Vespertilionidae; genus Pipistrellus; species Pipistrellus nathusii. The sequence goes on from OY882863.1 coordinate 76,923,068, forward strand.
CTTGCCATGCTACCCTGAGTAAGCCACTAATCCTAGCCTCTACACAGGAAAACAATGGGCGGCATCTGTTTACTTGGGAGGGAGGGAAAGGGGCGTGGGGGGGGGGATCTAATGGGGACTATTAGTCCATTCCTTTTGGACAAAAGTTCTCAAAGTGTGGTCTGGAATCCCTAGGCGACCCTATAAACCTTTCCACAGTCCACAGGTCAAAAGTGTTTTTGTAATCAATTGTTTAGAAAATATATTTTTATTGATTTCAGAGAGGAACGGAGAGGGAGAGATAGAAACATTAATAACGAGAGGGAACCTTTGATTGGCTGCCTCTTGCATGCCCCCTACTGGGGATCGAGCCCACAACCTGGGCATGTGCCCTTCACTGGAATCAAACCTGGGACCCTTTAGTCTGCAGGGCAATGCTCTATCCACTGAGCAAAACCAGCTAGGACTCATAATCAAATTAAGACATTTTTTAATTTTTCTACTCATTCTCTGGGGCAGTTTTCCAGAGGAAATCTGACCAGGGATGACATCATGGCTCTGGTGGATAATGGATCATATGCTTGTTCATGCTCATGTTTTAAATGTTCTGTTTTACTTTCTAATGTGGCAAAATATATACACATATGTATTCATATTTGTATCTCCATCCCTCATCCTATTATAGCCCCTAAAAGGCCCAAATAGGGAAATACATTGTATATGCAGAAAAGCCAGTATGAGACCATTCTGAGGTCCTAAATCTCAAGGTATTTCCTTTTTTTTTTTTTTTTTTTTTTTTTTTTTTAATATATTTTTATTGATTTCAGAGAGGAAGGGAGAGGGAGAGATAGAAACATCAATGATGAGAGAAAAGTCATTGATCTGCTGCCTCCTGTACACCCCCCTCTGGGGAGGATCAAGCCCACAATCCTGGCATCTGATCCTGATCAGAATTGAACTCAGGATCTTTCAATCAGCAGGCTGATGCTCTATTCACTGAGCCAAACCAGATAGGACACAAGGCATTTCCTCTTAAAAGTGTGTTTTCTCCCCCATTCTATAAAACATATTCACCCTTACCCTTTGTATCTTTATATACAATACAGCATCCTATATAATAAAGAGGTAATATGCAAATTGACCCCCACACCCTCACAAGATGGCTGCCTATGACCAGGGTGGGTAGTGAGGGACGACCAAACAACTGAACAAATAGGCTTCCTGGGCAACCAGGCCAGCAGGGGGGCAGTTAGGGGTGATCAGGCAGGCAGGCAGGTGAGTGATGAGGGGCCATTGGTCCAGGATTGTGAGAGGGTGCAGGCTGGGCTGAGGGTCCCTTCTCCCCCATGCACGAATTTCATGCACCAGGCCTCTAGTTTTATTATATTATGTGGTGGCATCTATTTTGTAGAAATTAATCCTAACTCTCCAATAAAACTATAGGTTCTTTGAGTATAGAACATAAAAAGCTATTATGCACCTGCAGGTCATCAAGAGCTTACAATGTTCCCAGCATGGAATGACTTACATATATGTCTCATTTATACTCACAATTTTATGAGGTGCAAATTATTCCATTTCACAAATGAGGAAATGAAGAGTCAGGGGGTCTAGCAACTTGCCCCAACTATTAAGTGGTAGAGTGATGACTTACACCCAGGCCTATCTGATTCTAAAGCCTGTAAGTCACTTGACTATGTTCTTTTTCTTAAATCCTCTCTAACACGATCACAATGCAAGACAAAGCACTGATGTCTGGTTGACTTGAAGAAGGCATATTGTTCCTGATACTTACAGCTCTGAAGCATTTCTGTCAATGTTTCCACGGAAGCTTTCTCAGCACTCTCAAACCCAGCCTCCGTCAGCAAGGAGCTCACAACCACTTGCAGGGTTCGCCTCCGGGCCAGATGGTAATTGTCAGCAGGGTTAGTGGACTGTTTACTTCCTGATCTCTGTGAATCAGGAGCCCAGAAAGAGAGAAGATTTTCATCCACTAAACAAGGACGCAATCACATAGTTCACACATCGTCATAGCGAGCAAACATTCATTTGCTAAATACTTACCAGTGCTTAACAAAATGTGATAGCCAAATAAGTAATGATTGAGCAGCCAAGGGGCTCTAAATACGGAGACAGCCTTTCTGCTTCCCTAAAACGTAAAATTCTAATAAAACAAATGGCTGTTTCTTACTTTCTATTTTCGCAGATTATCAGGATATACAGCTTGAGGAAACACGTATGAGACCGTATTTATTTCTAACTCTCAGAAAAAAACACCTCTCTTGTTCCTCCCATCTTCACTAACAAGGGAAATTAAAATAATAACACATGATGCTGAGGAGAGGAGGGCAAAGGATAACAGCACCGGAAAGTAGGAAAGATAATATTTTGAAACAGGAATCCCTCCCAACTTTGGCTAGCCAATAAGAAGGCGGAAACGGTCTCTTCGGACCAATTAGGAGGTGTTCCGGGTTCCCAACCCCGAAACGAGCCAATCAGCACACAGGTCCACCAACTCGGGAGGCCGCCGCCAAGTCCCAAAGAGGAGGGGGACACGTACGGCCTGAAAGGCCCTCCTCCATACGGAGCTCATGGCGGGGCTGGATGTCCGGGGATGAGCTTGTGGCCCCGGCTAGGGGAAAGCTGCAGAAGGCCCCGACTCTCTCAGCTTCAACCCCGCGCCTCCCGCCCTTACCGTTCCGGAGCTGCCAGCCCCCGCAGAGGCCGTCGTGTCGGCCATCTTGCTCTGGCGTAACGTGCGCGAGCGCAGGGCAGGATGGGATTTGTAGTCGCCCGGCGGGGAAGGGCGGGGCGGGGCGGCGCTCGCACCTCTGGGTTTTCCAAAGCCCAGCCAAGGCGGGGGATGGGGGCTTCTGATGACCTGGGCACGTGACCCACACTGAGCGACGGGTTGCTGTGACCCTCGGAATTGGCCCGGGAAATGCGCCCTCGCTTGCACACCTCTTTCCCCCTGAAATCGTTTCTCATAAAGAGCATCCCCCCTGGAGCGCCCCAAACGTGACTGTTAGCAACACCTGGCTGGGTCCCGCCCAGGGTCAGTCTGCGGGAGGGGCCGAGACCACGTGTTGTTCACCTCTCCTGGTGATGCTTCTGGAGCGGGAACTTTGGGGAGATGTAAGGTTGTGCTGCGAGTCTGCAGCCCGCCAATGGCCCTCTTTGCAGCCTCGTCCAGGCCTCCCATTGCAACCTGCTGCCCTCAACCCGCCGGTGTTCGCCCGGCTGGCAGGGAGGCGCGGAAGGCCCGCGGCTCTGCCCTTGCCCGCCTCGCTCCCAGGGCCTGCGGTGCCTGCGGGGTTTTCTATTCACTTGCTCGCCGGCCCCTCCGGATGGGGGTTCTTCTTGCGGGGCCCGCATCGCACCTTAGTCTTCTTTAAAAAAAAAAAAAAAACATATATATATAATTATTTTTTTACAGCTAGCAAGAGAGAGGAACAGAGAGTTAGAAACATCAATGAGAGAGAAACATTGATCAGTTGCCTCCTCCACACTCCCCACTGAGGATGTGCCCGCAGCCAAGGTACATGCCCTTGACCAGAATCAAACCTGGGACCCTTGAGTCCGCAGGCCGACGCTCTATCCACTAAGCCAAACTGATTAGGGCTATTCTTCTCCTTTTGCTAGAGCCTGGCAGGACGCAAACGCTGGGTTTGAATGCTGATATCTCTAGCTGGGGGACTCCGGGCACATGCCCTACCCTCACGGTGCCTCAGTTTCCTCTTTCGTGAAACTGGGGTGTGATTGATAGTGGAGTGGGGGGGAAGGGGAGGGAACAAGCGAATACAAACGGGGTCTATCACGGTGCTGGAAAGAGGTCAGAGGTCTGACAGAGATCAGAAAAGTCGCCTGCTGTTGTTGTTTATCCCCAGGGCAGCACGTGACTGAGTGGCTAGTGCCCCGGAGGCAGAAGTCTGGAAACGCACCTTCCCGGCTCCACGCCCCTGAGCCAGGGGGGCACCTGCACCCCCAAACCCGGGCACACGGACGGACGAGGTCTCAGGCCCTAACCTCAGCCGAGCAGAGCATCCAGCCCCTCGGCCTCCCCGCCCCCTCCTCCCCACTTCCTGCCCAGCTTCAAACTCGCGATCCGCGGCTCGGCTAGAACTTTGTAAACACGCCGCGCCTGCGGGGGCGGAGACTCCTTTTATTTGGGCTCCGGAGCGAGTTCACGCCCCTCCCCGCCGCCGAGGGCTGCGACCCCGCGCCTCAGCTCCCCGAGACAGAAGCCGGAGGCTGCGGGGGAGCGTGTCTTCGGCCACAACAGATCCTTCGGGGGGCTCACCTGCCAAGGAGGTAGGCTTGAAGGCTGGAGAAGCCAAGATAACGGGGGTTCAGCACCTCTCGCCCTCTTTGCTGGGACCTCCAAGCTCAGGCTGGACTCCCCCAGCCTGGGGTGGGAGGTGGGAGGTGGGTGGGTGGAGGAGGTCACCATGCTCTCATCACCTCCTGGTTATCCCCCAGAACTCGGCTCACTTTCTCAGTGAAGGGCAGAGAAGCCCCCCCAAAAAACAAACAAACAAACAAAAAAAAAAACCCTGAGTGCCCTATATGTCCACACAGCCCCCTTCCACGCTGATCTGGAAGCCCAGTGGGCTGTTCTTCATACATCAGAGAGAGAGGTGGGAGGTGAGGAGGAGGGCAGGCAGCCTTGGGGTTCTCCTGCCGGCCTGGGCTGAGGGAGGAAGCCACGAGGACAGTACTGGAAGGAAAGTACTGGAAGGAAGAACCCCTCAGTGCTCACCCTCGAGCATCTGATGGGGGCACAAACGAGGGCCTTAGCCTCTTCTGTGTCAAGAGGAGTAACTGAAGAGAGCAGTCGCTTTTACTAAGGGAACATTGATGTATTCATTTCCAAACATTGACTGAGCACCTTCTGTGTGTCTGGGATTGTAGTGGATGCTGGGAGTGCAATGGTGTTATTCCCCTACAGTTAGTGTGGGTCATGAACAGCGGCGATAAGGCATCAAGCAGGGGGGCTGGGAAGGCTTCCGAGAGAAGAGGACACTAGAGTTGGTTCTGAGAGAAGACGTGGGCAGTCTCTGGGGGCACTGATTCATTCCACAGGGTTGTACTGAACTCCGATTGTGGTGTTGAGCCTTGAGGTAATGGGGACCCAGATTTAACCCCCTATCTAGGTGCAAAAAAGAGGTGGTTATAAACGGGATGAATTCAGGGAGAGGGCTGGTCCCCCCCAAACCCAGAAGTTCTCAGCTACAGTTGGGAGGGTTCACCTGGGGGTTATGTGACAGTCCACACAATCTTGGGGCATCCATTCCTCACCTCTGAACTCTAGGACTTAGCTCCTTGAACAAATCCTTGTTTTATGCCTCTCACCCTGATTCTCTTTGAATGAAGAGAACCGGCTCTCCCCATCACATTTCTGCTCTTTACATTCCCAGGCTCCTTTGGGAGATGACTAACAATTTACGAATCCATTCAACCCTTGTCTGCTCGGGCCATACTCTGTCTGCAAAGGCTAGATGTTAAGGACTTAGTAGTAAACAAGTCAGAGCGTCTACCCTCCTGGACTTTAGAATCAAAAGCATCTCTGAGACTTCCAGCTGGATCCCAGTCGAAGCCCAGTCCTTGAGACCATGGCCTCCAAGGTCCCAAACACCTTCTCTTTCCTGTTTTCCTTCCATCAAGGGTTCGGAATACGAGCTCACACTTACATAGCTCTGTCAGGTCCTCTTTTCAATGTTTTAGGTGTAATATCTTTTAATTCTCCGAACAATCCTATGAGGTAAATACTTGGAAGAGGAAAGAAGTAATAATCCCAAAGAGGGCCCCAGAAGGAAATGGCAGGGCTGGGATTTAAACCTAGGTCATTTGACTGGGAAGGCCCAGTTCTTAACCAGTAGGCAGACCTGTGTGTGCACTGGAGCCAGGGGCCTCAGAGTGTCCAAAGGGACTGATCTGTTAGCTGAGCATGCGTGCTGATGCCTTTTACAGGAGCCCCGCAGGTGTAGAGTAGGGTTGGTATGGTTGGGGTGACTGCACAGAGCTGGTATCTTGTATCCTGTCCTAATGGCCGTGTGTGTGTGTGTGTGTGTGTGTGTGTGTGTGTGTGTGTTAGAGGAGCAGACCAGGGTTTGATGTAAGAAAGAACTCAATATGGATGTGATGTGCCGGAATCTGGAAGGAGGGAAACCAAGACACCTCTTTTGTTGGGAATCTTTAAGAAAAGCAGAGAACCGAAACCAGTTTGGTTCAGTGGATAGAGCGTCGGTCTGCGGACTGAAGGGTCCCGGGTTCGATTCCAGTTATACCTTGATTGCGGGCACATCCCCAGTAGGGAGTGTGCAGGAGGCAACTGGTCAATATTTCTCTCTCATCAATGTTTCTAACTCTCTATCCTCTCCCTTTCTCTCTGTAAAAAATAAATAAAATATAATATTTAAAAAGAAAGAATAGCAGAGAGCCCTAGCTGCTTTGGCTCGGTGGATAGAGCTTTGGCCTGCGGACTGAAGGGTCTCAGGTTTGATTCCAGTCAAAGGCACATGCCCAGGTTGCGGGCTCGATCCCCAGTAGGGGGCGTGCAGGAGGCAGCCTATCGATGATTCTCTCTCATTGATATTTCTAGCTCTCTCCCCCTCTCCCTTCCTCTCTGAAATCAAGAAAAGCATATTTTAAAAAAAAAGAAAGAAAGAATAGCAGTGAACTTCACATTCTAGACTGCAGGAGGAGCAGCCCTTCTTGGTAGCTGACTAAGGCAGCCGGCCAAGGAGTAGAAACAGACTTAAGATGCTCACTTCCTCCCCACAGCGGCTGCATCCCAGAGCTGCCTCAGTGGAGCTGACTCTCTAGGCAGGCTGGGGCAGTGGCCGTGATAAAAGCCAGGCCACAGGACAGGGGTTCCATGGATTCCAGCCATTTTCCCGTTACCTTTCTGAGACACTAGGTCTCTCAGAGGAGGCCCTCTGCACAGATCTGGGAAGCCCAGGGGCTGTCTTCTCCGCCTGCAGTCAGTCCACCCCACCATGTCTCTGAGAGCGCGGTGTGTGTTGGGGGGTGGTAACAGGTAAGGAGAACGGGGACATTCAGACATTCAGAGCTGTGCCGGCCCCTGGGCTGCTCCTCTGCCACTCACACCCGCCTTCCTCCTCCTCATCGGTGGGTGCGGGGCACTTTCGGGCGCCCCAGCCCCCTGCGCCCGGCACGCTTCTGACTCCGGGGAGAGAACAGGTTGTACTCTAGAGAAACCACAAGAGGAAGTTTAGGGAGGGCTGGGGTGGGGAAAGTTCAGGGGCCCCTGCCAAGTTTCCCTTTCGGTGCCCAGCGGGTAGATGTGTTTATTTTGGTGTGTCGCTCTAGCCCTCAAAGACATTTAAACCCTCGGAGTTTAAAGAGCTGTCGGGCCTGTCCCATGTCAGTGGGAGGGCGTGGCCAGAGGCTGGCTGGTATCGGAAGGAGGTAACCTTTCCGGGCCTTTCACCCGGGACCCAGGCCGCTAGTGAGAGGCTGCCTGACTCCAGAAAGTCTCCTTCTCACCTTCTGCCCTTTCACCTTCCTCTTCCCCAAAGCACTCCCTGCAGCCCTGCATTCCTCAGAGGACTGTGGTTCTAAGGACACTTAGAAAGGGGAGGGGAGGACGTGATGGCGCCAGATTTTTCCTGAATCTTTTGCCTGTGTCATTTATCGCTCACCACACCTTCAGGTCATAAATACCCCAACCCCAGTGTACAGACGAGGAAGCAGGCTCCGAAAAGCTAAGAAACTTGCCCGAGGGCCCCGCAGCGAGTACTGGCAGAGGTCAGATGTGAACTCTGGCCTCTGATCTCAAAGCCTGCGCTCTTGATGTCTCCGTTGAACCCCAAACAGAGCACCCGCTTCCCCGACATATCCCTCCCTGAACAGCAGGGACGCTGCAACCCAAAGGTGTGTTTAAAAATGATGCTGCCATGCTGAGACCGGTTTGGCTCAATGGATAGAGCGTCGGCTTGGGGACTGAAGGGACCCGGGTTCGATTCCGGTCAGGGGCATATACCTTGGTTGCGGGCATATCCCCAGTAGGGGGTGTGCAAGAGGCAGCTGATCGATGACTCTCTCTCATCGATGTTTCTAGCTCTCTATCTCTCTCCCTTCCTCTCTGTACAAAATCAATAAAATATATTAAAAATAAAATAAAAATAAAAATGATGCTGCCAGCGTGCTGAGAGGATGGCGTGGGCACAGAATTGGAAGGCATTCCGTGGGAGTTAGTATTGATATATCAATGAAGAATAAGCAGGCATTGTGGGTGAAAGGTTGAAGTCACACTCAGGAAGTCCGAGCCACATGGGGACCATATTTAGGAAGGACGTTATAGCTCTGTCCAAGTATTGGAAATGTTGCCTGTTGTCCCCCAGGAAGGGGGAACCGGTGGAGGCAGGTTTCTAAAGAGCATAAGAGCCGAAACCAGTTTGGCTCAGTGGTTAGAGCGTCTGCCTGCGGCCTGAAAGATCCCAGGTTCGATTCCAGTCAAGGACATGTACATTGGTTGAGGGCACATCCCCGGTAGGGTATGTGCAGGAGGCATCGAGTGGATGTTTCTCTCTCATCGATGTTTCTAGCTCTCTATCCCTCTTCCTTCCTCTCTGTAAAAGATCAATAAAATATATATATTTAAAAAAAGCATAAGAACTTTCTAACAAATAATTGCCCAGTTCCCTTCCGAAGAAGTCAGTTCCTCCTGTGAGAGTCTAGAGCACAGGCTTTGGAGGAGACCCTGAGGTCCTTCCACCTCTGAACCTCCCGCATCATCTCTCCTTCACGTCCGTCCACCAGGTGGCGCTGTTGCCCAGGGTGTCCTCCAGAGGCAGCTGGGCTGGGTGAGGAGCGCCACCTCAGCCGCCATCCGGCTGGGTGAGGCCTCTCCTCCACCCCGTCCCCAGCTATCTGCATACCAAGGCGCAGAGAGCCACTTTTGACCCATAAAATACCTCTTAGGCTCCTCTGGGCTCAGGCTAGACGGGGCAGGCCTCTGCCCCCAGGGTAGGCTCTCTTCCCCAGGTTACAGATTCCCTCCCTCCTACACTTTCTCTTTCCCCTCATTGACCTTCTTCTGCCCTTGAAACAGGAAAATCCATCTGTGGGTGCCATAGGCAAGGACAGCAGCCCTCGTGGGCATGGCAGGGTACCTAGTGCGGCGTGGCTTTTCGAACCCTTCAAAGGTATGACACCTGTGTTGTCTCCTGTAAGGGGCCTCAAAAGCCATACCTCTCTGAAACTGTTTGTCCTCAGTGGTCTGACCAGTTCTCCCACCCTGGTAGAAATTCCCCCTATACAGCCACTCCTCAGAGGGGGCAGGAGGGGAGAAAGAAGGGGGAGGAGAAGGGTTGCTTGGTGCCTGTTTGTTGACTCAGATCTGCTTGTTGCCACCCAGACCCTTAGGAAGGCACGGAACCCCTAGGGCCCCAAGGACCCAGCAGGCAGAGCCCAGTGTGAACAGGGGGTAGAGTTCATTATAAGCCCCGCGGCTATAGGACAAAAGGAGGACAAGGCCAGAGAAAGAGGCCAGATCTAGTAGTTCCAAGCTCTCAGTAACTCATGTACTTTCCTCAACAACTTTGTGAGGCCGGACACCCATTTTTAAAAATATATATTTTATTGATTTTTCACAGAGAGGAAGAAAGAGATCAGATAGAGAGTTAGAAACATTGATGAGAGAGAATCATCCATCAGCTGCCTCTAGCACACCCCTCACTGGGGATGTGCCCGCAACCAACATACATGCCCTTGACCGGAATCGAACCTGGGACCTTTCAGTCTGCAGGCCGACGCTCTATCCACTGAGCCAAACTGGTTTCGGCAGGACACCTATTTTATGGATGAGCAAATCAAGGTGCTGAGGGTTAAACAGCTCGCTTGCATTTACACAGCTGGTCAGTAGCTGAGCTGGAAGTCTGACTTGGCTATAACATTTGTGCACAGAACCGCTAACCTGTGCTTTTGCTCATGAATTGGCCAAGAGAGGCCGTACTCAGACAAACCACCCTGATTGGAATCCTAGCTACTTCCCTGAGATCCTTGTCTGTAAAGTGGGCATAAGATAGCCCTTCCCTCACTGGGTTAGTATGAGGGTTAACAATTATAATCGTTGTTGTTATTTGTTATTTTTCAACTACAGCTGACGTACAATATTATATTAATTTCAAGTGTATAACATAGAGATTAGACATTTATACAACTTACAAATATGTTAGATGATCACCCTGGTAAGTTTAGTATCCATCTTATACCATATGTTGTTATTACAGTATTATTGACTATATTCCCTGTGCTGTACTTTACATCTCCGTGACTGTGTTTCATATCTGGCAGTTTGTACATCTTAATTCCTTTCCCTTTTCCACTCACCCCACACCCCCTTTCCAATTGGCAACCGTCAGTTTATTCTCTGTATCTATGAACTTGTTTCTGTTCTGTTTATTCTGATTTTTAGATTCTATATGTAAGTGAATCATATGATATTTGTCTTTCTCTGTCATTCAGCACAATGCTCTCTAGGCCTATCCATACTGTTGCAAGTGGCAAGACTTCATTCTTTGTTATGGGTGAGTCATATTCAACAAAAGCTAATGTTCATTGCGTGCATACTCCCATGACAAGTGTGAGCTTTTTGTGTCCTCACAACAGGTCTATGAGGGAGGCACTATTTAAAAAAATAAATTGATTTCAGAGAGGAAGGGAGAGGGAGATAGATACATCAATGATGATAGAGTATGATTGATCAGCTGCCTCCTGCACTCCCCACACTGAAAATCGAACCCACAACCTGGGCATGTCCCCTGACTGAGCAGTAAACTGATGACCTCCTGGTTTATAAGTCAATGCTCAACCACTGAATCACACCGGCTGGGTGGGAGGCACTATTATTATGCCTTTACTAGTGGCCCGATGCACAAAATTTGTGCATGGGGAGGGGGTTCCCCTCAGCCCAGCTTCACCCTCTTCCATCAGACATCCCTCTCACAATCTGGGACCACTGGCTCCTAACCACTCACCTGCCTGTCTGCCTGATCATCCCTAACTGCCTCTGTCTTTTTACCTGATTGCCCTTTACCCCTCTGCCTGCCTGCTTGATAGCCCCTAACTACCTCTGCCTGCCTGATCACCCCTAAATCACCCTAACTGCCTTCCCCTGCCGGCCTGATCTTGCCTCCAACTGCTCTCCCTTGCAGGCCTGATCTTGTCCCCCAACTTCCCTCTCCTGCTGGCCTGGTTGCCCCTGACTGTCCTCTCCTGCAGGCCTGATCTTGCCCCCAAGTGCCCTCCCTTGCTGGCCTGATTGCCCCTAACTGCCTCTGCCTCGGCCCCCACAACCATGGCTTTGTCCAGAAGAAAGTCAGATAATTGGAAGATGCCTGGTCAACCCGGTCTAATTAGCATATCGCCCTTTTATTAGTATAGATAGATTATATAGGATAGGATTGCTTAAATGGGGGAGGGGGAAAGCCTTTTTCAGCAAGAAGATATACCCTTGGCAGACAAAAATACATAATCCCTATATCTGGACTGATAGTTAGCCCCGTGCACTATACTGCCAAACTGGTCATTAAAAAATTAAACCACTTTCTTAGACCTTACACCAAACAGCTGTTGTCCTGAAAACCCCTCCTCGGCCCCCACCTTAGTTTCTGCCTTCGCAGTTCACTCAGATTAGGTTCTTATTGGTTGGTTTTATGCCAGTCAGTGTCAAAAAGCTCCACCTCGCTCCTCGCAGTTTACCAGATTTGGTTTTGATTGGTCAGTTTGTATGCCAATCAACATCTCTGGACCTATCTCCGGGCCTGATCAGAGAGGTGGGGCAGATCAGTAGTCCCCATGGTTGCTGATGAGGCCCAGAGAGAGAGGCAAGGGCTGATCAACAGCTGCCATGGAGGCTGCGGATCAGACCCTGCTTCTCTCCCCGGGCCTCTCTCCAGGCCTGATCTGCAGCCCCCTCAGCATTCAGTGCTGGGTGCTGCACCTGCAGCAGCGGTAGTCAGTGTGGGGTGCTGGGGGTGCAGGACTGATTTCTGGTGTTCTATCACCCATTCAGTTATTTTGGACATTACAGACACTGGCTCTTTATATATATATAGATAGAGAAGAAAACCGAGGCACAGAATGGTTTCATGGAGTCACATTCTGCACTAGGCTCATGAAATAACACACAAAGCCCTGCCAAGGAGGTCATATGCCCTTATAAGTGATGGCCTCAGTCATCATTATATCATTGTATCATTGTTTCATTGTCCTGTCGTCCTCATCACCTCCTAGACTGAGCTCCTTGGATGGACATGGGGGCTACCCCCAAACCAAGAGACAGCTCTGTGTTCTTTCCTCACCATCCCACCCATGACTTCATTTCACCCTTTTTTTCTAAAATAAAAATCAGCCCACAAGTTCTGGCCTGTGGTCAGATAATGGACAGAATGCTTGGAGTTGGGGCCGTCCCAGAAACTCCCAGTTCTGGCCCCAGCGTCCTGCTCCAGCTTACCCGCCCTCCAGTTCTCCCTTCGCTTCCCTCCAGACCAGTCCTCCTGCCCCCTCCCTGGGGCCCCCGAGTTCTGGGAGAGGAAGCCAAAGCAGGGCCTCAGACAGACCAGCTCCAGCTTGGGCCCCAGCTGGAGGCGTTGGAGGCTGCAGGAGGAGGAGTGGACGGAGAGGACTGGCCAGGGGAGGAGAGGGAGGGCGGGACACAGAGGCCCCCCGGGCTGCCTGTCCCCATGGAAGCATCTGTCTCCCCTTCACAGACCCTTTCCTAAGCTCCCACTCATTCAGCTCACTCTGCGGGGTGCTCTGGTGAGAACCCGCTCTGAGTAAGACCAGGGGGAGGAGGGAGGGTGCTTTTTCCCCCTCTGGCAAGTGGACCTCACAAGCCATCCTCTGGTTACGGAGTGGGGGGAGGGCTGTCCCTCCCAACACGGGGCCTCTGAGAGTCAAGGCTGCTTGCCCTTTCCTTCCAGGCCCTTCCCTTCTCCCCGAGCAGTATCTGTTACAGCCTCACACACTTGGAGCCTGTTCAGAGGCGGAATCTGCTCTCACAGTGGGAGAGGATCTCGGGGTTACAGACTCTCGGATGTCCTGGGTGGCTGCTGAGCACAGGCCAAGCCTCCCGGGCCCCGTCTCTTTTCCTCCCAGTCAGCCGGTGCCTGCTGGTCCTTGGGACAGCCTCCATCTGTTCTTGGAATTGACTCAACTTGCCCCTCGAAGGCCAAGCTGTTTTACTCTCAGGTCTCTTGGTCTCCAAGGACAACGGAGTCTTTCCCTGCTCGGGCCCAGCCTCTGGAGCTCTAACTCCAACCTCCCTGTGCAACCGCTGGGCGTGAGCTCGGTGCCTCCTGGGTGGTCCTCAGAAAGCCTTGCTTCTCCCGGCCCCTTCCATGCCTTCCCTCTGACACCGTTTGTGGGAGTCGTTTTTGGTATGCTTTGTAGGAATCATTGACGTGGACTTCTCTAATCCTCATTTCTTCCTAGGCCCGTGCAGGGAAGATGTTGGGGATAATAATAGCGTATCTTGGCACAATACTTCCCCCCACCAGGGCCCGTCATAAGTGCCTATATATACTGTGTGCCATTTGTAAAGATGTGAGTTTGTAATAAGGAGGACATTTATTCACGCACTCCTCACTGATTCCTCCTAAGAATCCCCTGTGGCTTCCCTGGCTCACAGAGGAAGAGCTGAGGCCCACAGGTTAAGGAACTCGCCCCACGTCCAACAGCTGGAGAGCCTGGTGGCCGAAGGAACCCTGACCTGCCTTCCCATGCACATGGTGTCTGTGTATGTGTGTCTGTGCACGCGTGTGCGTGCCCACCCACCAGGGGGAGTGTGAGACGGCAGATTTTAAGACTGAGTCAGGATGGTAGGTAGAGCAGGCTGGCAGGCCTCCGTGTGTGATGGTGGATCTGTGTCTGACCTGCATGTCTGTGTGGAGGTGAGATGTTGTGGGTCAAGGGCTCCTGGCCAGCGTTTTCAGGGTTGGAAACTCTGAAAGATGGAAGGGAAGGAGCAAGGATGGCCCAGCCCTGCCCCAGCCCGCAGGCCAGCTGCCCCACAGGACCCAGGAAGCAGGAATGGGTGGTGGCGGTGTGAGCTCTGCTAGGTGTGGCCGGGCCTCTAACGCATCTGAGGAGCCTGGATGAATCAGCCCGACCACAGCCGCCCCAACGGCAGTGATGGTGAAAACACGCTTTTCGTCCAGCTCCCCCTCCGACACGCATTTTCCTTTTCCTTCTCTCCCCAGACCCGGCCTTCGGCAGGGTGTGGCACCTGGCCGTGGCTAAGGGGAAACACCTCTGGGGATGGTGGTTAAGCTGGTCGTAATGCTAGAACTGCACTTTGATCTTCAAGATAACTCCACCCAGAAACGGGCAGCAGCCCGGGCCAGGGTGGGTGTCACATACGCGGTCCAGAAGACAGGCTTGCCTATGTCCGGGGCTCCCCCGCCCGGCATCTCCCTCCAGCAATCCCGAGGTCTCAGGGTCGTCCCGTCTTGCACAGTAGAGCTGCATTTATCGTGGTGGCTTCAAAGTCAGTGTAAAAACAAAGCACCTAAAAGTTACCGTTAAAGCATCTTTAAGCTGCTCATACTCCTGTCCCTAACCATCTCCAGCGGAGCCAGATCTCCCTGGAGCGGACGGCTGAGTCTCTGGTGGAACTAAATTGTGCTGAGCTCGGGGTACACAGTAGGGAGGTTCCTGTGGTTGATTGCTTTCTCCTCCGGTGGACACCCTTGAATTCGTGCTAGTCAGTGTACACATGTAGGAATTCAGTGAGCACTTGCTTACGTGCTCCCTGAGCCACAAGAAAGGGTGGGGTGACTGCGGTGGGAATCTGGAGGAAGGAGCAGTTGCTTTTGGATGGATTAACCAGGGATTTCTTTCTCCGAGGTACCCTGTGAGAAAACAAGAGGCGTGGGCTTGATGAGAAATTCAGTTTTAAGTGGTGGTTGCTTTTCTATGTTTTTTTTTTTTTTAATCTTTTTAAATATATTTTATTGATTTTTAAAAAATATATATTTTATTGATTTTTGTACAGAGTGGAAGGGAGAGAGATAGAGAGTTTGAAACATCAATGAGAGAGAGTCATCGATCAGCTGCCTCTTGCACACCACCTACTGGGGATATGCCCGCAACCAAGGTACATGCCCTTGACCGGAATCGAACCCGGGGCCCTTCAGTCCCCAAGCTGATGCTCTATCCATTGAGCCAAACCGGTCCCGGCTATTTTATTGATTTTTTACAGAGAAGAAGGGAGAGGGATAAAGAGCTAGAAACATCGATTAGCTGCCTCTTGCACACCTCCTACTGGGGATGTGCTCGAAACTAAGAAATATGCCCTTGACCAGAATCGAACCTGGGACCTTTCAGTCCACAGGCCGACGTTCTATCAACTGAGCCAAATCAGTTCCAGCTTTTCTATGTTTTTACTTTTCTAAATAGGTGTGGGGTTTTTTTGTTGTTGTTTTTTTGTTTTGTTTTACCAAAAGCCATATTGTAGAAATAGTTATTTTCTATCCTTATTTCTATGGCAGTCATTAGGGCAACTTATTCTTTGTTATTACTGATTCTTTCTAAAATAATTAGCGGCTTTTTCTAGAATCACTATCATTTCTATACCAATAATTGTTCCTAAGGTGACCACTTCTTGCTTCTCTAATGCTTTGTAGCACACTGGGGCAGGGAGGTAAGACATGATGTAAAGACAGGGATGTAACAATGTTGAGGGTGGGGTCCTTTCAGAGCCCCCCAGTCTGCTTAACCCAATGTGCTCAATCTAAGACAGTAGTTCATCAAGCTTTGTGGTCTCAGAAACACATTACATCCTTCAAAATGTTATCATTGAGGGTCCCAGAGAGCTTTTGCTTTGAAGGCTCTAGCTGTTGGCATTTAATTTCTATTAAAAAATTTTAAATGAGAAGTTTAAAGAGTATTTGTTAATTCCTTTATAGTAACAAGAAGAAACTCATATCCTGTTCACATAGCATCAGATTTTTTTTCAGATGATCATATTCTTTATAAAGTTACAACTATATGTTCCAACGTGGAAAAAAACTAATGAGAAGTGTAGCCTTGTTATACTTTATTGCAAAATCTCTTTAATGTGCGGCTTAATGGGAGACAGCTGGTTCACTGGTCCTCTTCTCATTCAGTTTGTCCTAGCGTGTTGTTCTAGTCGATGTATATGAAGACAGATAAAGCAGTGGGAAAGCAAGAACCTTGCCATCTCTTCTAGAGGATAGCTGGGCCTATTGGACATTTAGCTGGAAAAACTCTTTTGGACGATGGGGAAGAAGCTGAATCAACACTATTGGCTTGGGGAGTTTAGACTTTAGTTAGTGGGTAATGAGGAGCCACGGAAGGCTTTTGAGAAAGGAAATGACATGAGAACGGTTTTAAGATGATTTCTAGAGCATTAGTAGAAAAATAGAATTGGAAAGAGCGTCTACACCAGTGGTTCCCAATCTTTTTTGGGCCATGCCCCACCTAAGCATCCTAAAATGCTCCCCCCCCCCTCGCCGTGACATAGAATTCTTATTATTCAAAAAGTGAACCCCTATTCATGTGGAGGAAGCCTGAAAGGCCATTAACTTGGTCTAAAGAAGCTTCCAAACAACACGGCATCCATGAAAGAGAAAAAGAAAAGAACACAAGGACAGTTGAAGTACTGAGGAAGAGATCACTGAGAAATTGTTTAAAAAATAATAATATGAAATGATATGAAAAATAACAACAGCAGCAAATAAAGTTTCAAAACATATGATAGAGAACTGAAATGCATAAATATGGCACAATATATATTGTACGTGAGGCTACTAGAACCATAAGAAAGGCAAAACATTCCCTTAAAAACCAAACTGCCCCCCTGTGCCCCACACTGGGAACCACTGTCTACAGAACTGTAAAAAGGACTGAAACTAGGGTGATACCAGTAGAAATGGAAAGAGGGTTGATTTGGCAAAATATTTTGAAGGTAGAAAGCAACAGAACTTAGTAAACCATTTGGTAGGAAGGTACGAAAAAGCATCTGCTCTGTGAAATTGCTCTTCCCTCCCTCTGTTAGGCACCATGCATTCTTCATAGATGAAGTATGTGGCCACATGGTGTAGTTGGCTGCTTGCATGTCTTCTCTCCTACTGGGCGACAGTGGGTGCTCAGTAAATGAATGAATGACAGTAACCAAGAATTACGATCCCAGGATATTTCAGCCTGCATAGCTGGTAGAATATTGGCGCCATTAACAGGAATTTAAAGGCCAGGAGGAGAAGATATCCGTTATTATTAAGGATCGTTAAAGAAAGGATAGGAGGAGATGTCAAGCTGTCAATGAGGAGAAAACAGTGGGTGGACCTTGAACTATACTGTTCTCTTGGCAAGGAATTACATTTTTCTAGATGCTAAAGATTTGGGCAGAAATATGAAAAACATCCAGGAGGGATCAGAGATTATCTGCTCTTTATTCCCAAGTAACTCAAGTTCAATTAGGGCTGTTTTTCCAAACTAGAAATGTTATTTTGTTTTAACACATTTTATACACAATCAAACGTGTGTGTGTGTGTGTGTGTGTGTGTGTGTGTGTGTGTGTGTACCAGAGGCCCGGTGCATGAAATTCATGCATGGATGGGGTCCCTAGGCCTGGCTGGTGATCAGGGCTCATCAGGGCCCAAAGACCGTGGCAGGGTCACCAGGCTGGGTGCGGAAGGAATGAATGCCAGATGGTGATGCCGCCCTCGGTGCCCTGCCATCACGCAGTTCCCTGCCTTCCCCACTCCCTCTTTCCTCACCGCCACCTGTGCCTGCCTGCTGGGGGAGGGGCCACAGGAGGTTGGCTGTGGGAATGCACTGATCACCAGGGGGCAGCTCCTACATTGAGTGTCTGCCCCCTTGTGGTCAGTGTGCATCATAGTGACTGGTTGTTCCGGTCATTCCGGTTGTTGGGTCCTAATGGTCATTTAGGCTTTTATATATATATATGTGTGTGTGTGTGTGTGTGTGTGTGTGTAACCTATATATTGAAGAGCTGATATGCTAATTAGACTGAACAGCAGAACGACCGTCTGGACATCCTTCCAGATGACTGTCTGGACAACTTTCTGGATGAAGCCAGGGCTGTGAGGGTCAGCCAAGGCATCCAGGGCTGCAAGGGGCTGCACGGATCAGCCAAGGCTGTGAGGGGTTGCAAGGGCCGAGCCCCTTGCGTGAATTTTGTGCATCGGGCCTCTATTCTGTAATAATAATAAAAGCATAATATGCTAATTAGACTGGACCTCCTTCCAGACGGACCAAGCCAGGGCTGCGAGGGAAGCCTGGGTCTCGGGTGCCAGAGGGAAGCCAGTGCTGGCAGCCGGGGGAAGGAAGGCCTGCTCTTGCACAAACTTTGTGCATCAGGCCTCTAGTGTGTATATAAAACAAGTTTCACTAAACAGTGCTTATAGTCCAGATGATGTACTTGGATATTTTCTTTTTTATCATGTTGTTTCTTTTTTTAAAAATGGTGGTCATGTTGAGCTTCTTGACCCAGTAGAGTGTCCTGACTTGCAATTTGGAAGACACAGAATTGGAGAGGTATCAGTCTTCTCCAGCCACAGGATGGATTGTCCAATATGAGGCACAGGGAATGCACTGGAAGGAGGTAGGGAGCTCACAGACTCACCAGAAAGGCTACAGAACCAGGTTCGGCAATGGGCGGAAACCAACAAAGTGCTCGAGGGCTGGGCGGAGGGACCTGCAGGACGTGACGAGATGACAGCAACTGACCGGCTGCCCGTGTCTGGCCAGGCAGGACAGGAATGGACGGACTGGCCTCTCCGGTTTGTATAATGCAGGTCAGGCAGGCTGGCTTCTGGCTTTGCACTAGAGGAGAGGAAATCCCCTGGAAGGAAGCAGCAGTGTCACTGGAAAGGGAATTGGGCGCTCAGCCTTGGAAAAAGAATAGTCTTCATGAGGTAGGAGCCGCAGTCTAGGCACACAAAAAGCTCCCTCACAGTGGATGGTGTCCTGGGCATGTCCCGGCCCTGCTGGTGGCTTTGTCATGTGGTGAATTCTCCTTTCAGAAAGCAGGTTGGCTCTAGGTATCAAAATCGAATGCCTCTAAAACATCCTGACCTTCTGTCTTGGTAATTATACTTTCCAGGCTCAATCCCACTTTAAATAATTCTGAATGAAGGAAAGACTTTGTCCAATGATTTTCATCAACGTGTTATGTGTAATGGCAAAAATTTGGGACAACTGAAATGCCTCATGGTAGAGCATTGTCAGGCAAAGTGTAGTACGGTTGACCCTTGAACAACATAGGGATTCTGAGCACTGACCCCTCACACAGTCAAAAATCCATGTATAACTCTTGACTCCCCCAGAACGTAAACCACTAATAGCCTACTGTTGACCAGAGCCACACCAATGAAGAAGTCTGTTGACACACATTTTCATGTTATAAGCATTATATACTGTATTCTTACAACAAGGTAAGCTAGAGAAAAGAAAATGTTAGTAAAAAAAAAAAAAAGATCATAAGGCAGCCCTAACTAGTTTGGCTCAGTGGATTGAGCATCAGCCTGTGGACTGAAAGGTCCCAAGTTCGATTCTGGTCAAGGGCATGTACCTTGGTTGTGGGCACCCCCAGTAGGGGGTGTGCAGGAGGCAGTTTATGGATGCTTCTCTCTCATGGATGTTTCTAACTCTCTATCCTTCTCCCTTCCTCTCTGTAAAAAAAAATCAATAAAATATATTTTAAAATAAAGAAAAGAAAATCATAAAGCAGAGAAAATACATTTACAGTCTTTATTGAAAAATATCTGTATATAAATGGACCCATGTTATTCAAGGATTAACTGTATATAAAGTGAAATATTAGATAGCCATTAAAATGTCAACTGCAGAAATATGTGATGTCACAAAAATTATTTCTATGGTATCATTAAGGAAAAAATTAGAATACCAAATTATATGTACAGTGTATTTACAATTATATATTTACTCTCTCTCTCTCTCTCTCTCTCTCACACACACACACACACACACACACACACACACAAATAGAGAAAAGACTGGAAGAAAACATACCAAAAATATTAGCAGTGGTGGTTTTGGGGGGCAGTGAAACTATAGGTGACTTATTTTCTACTTTCCCCTCCTTTTTTCTAAATGTTCTGGTTCTGCAAAAACATGAAACTTGCAAAACCAGTCATGAGTTTATTTCCCTACGTGAATAGGAAATCATCTCATCATTTTCATAGCCTCTCACTGGAGACAGTGGGTGCTAAGTGTGACCATCTACAGGAGAGCCTGGTGTGGCCTGGGAGGTGTCGGCTGTCTGGGCCCCAAGTTCCCAATAAGCCAGGGTTGTGTGCCGGCCCTTTAAGTCCGGTGGCACCAATAACATTGAAATGCGGGCACCTCTTGGGGTGACCGGCTCAGGTGGTCATGGCGGTTGAGAGCGGGTCTTGAGGTTCGAGGACTCACTTTGAAGACCTCGTTAGCCGTGGATGGGCACAGGGTGGTCTGAAGTGGGCGCAGACCTTTGAGGGGCCTGCTTTCTTCCCCTTTCAGCAGCGGGTGACTAAGGTGGTGAGACCAGGGAGCAGGATTGTATCCAGTATCTGCCTTCCCCAGCCCAGCAACAGAGAAGGAGGTGGAGACTGGATTGAGCCCCGAGATAAGGAATAGGCAGCAGCTGACAGGGGAGATCAAAATAAACAGCTGTGCCCCCGGGAGAATGAGCTCCACATTCCATTCTCCCATCCCACCCCCAAGTGCCTTCCCCTGCCCCACCCCCATGTGTGCACACTCAGCATCCCCTTGAGCTGCCAGGGCCTCCGCTGGGCCTTGGCTGAGCTCCCTGAGAACCTTCCCACACCCACCGCCTTCCTCAGCCAGCGGCTCTGGGGCCGCTCTCCAGCTGTCCGAAAGGCAGTGAGCCCTCAGGACAGGTGGTCGGAGGCGGGTGGAGGGAGGCGTCCTCCCCGGCTGGCTCCACCTGTCAGACTGGGCCACCCTCACGCTCACACATGGGCTGCTCCAGGGAGGCCCAGGAACAGGAGAGGGCTGGGTGGTGGTGGTGGTACGTCTGGGGAAGCTGAGGCAGAACCTGGGGCAGCGTGGGGTGGATGGGGTGGAGCGAGTGCCGGGGTCCTGCTGGCTGGGTCTGCAAACATCTGGCCGGGCCTCACTGCGGGTGGGCCCTGGGCTCTGGGAACGTGCCGTCCAGGAGGGGAGACGGACAGCAGGTACAAGACGTGTAGCTCCCGAGGTGGCTCCTGGCAGGGACGGAAGTCATTCCTCATCTTAGTGCCCAGGGGTACCCCCAGCCCTAAGGAACTCCATGTCTCCTGAGGGTTCAGCTCACTGCTCCACACGCCCCGGACTCCTGCTAACCTGCGCCGGAAAAGAAGATAGAAGGAGCAGATATGGTCAACCTCCTGGGACCTGGCCAAGCTCCTGGGCCACCAGTGGTAATCAACACCCCTCCTGTGTCACCCCCGTTCTAATTCCAGCCTGAACAGTGGGACTCAGCTAGACCCGGGCACTGAGGGGCTTTGGTGGGGCACTGGCTCCCGCCCCAAAGCTGTGGGGCCTCTGGACATGACTCCTGTACTCCGGCCTCGTCCACGGCCTGTGTCCGGGGCACACAGAGGATCAAGTCCGGGGGGAGGCGTGTGGGTGTTTGCTCTGATGTACGACGGGGTAGGAGGATGGTGGTGGGCTCCCAAGGCTGCCCACTGGCCTGGCTGGCTGTGGGGAGGGCAGCCCCACACACCCCCATTGCCCAGTGAGGGTGTGTATGGAGGGGCCTTGCTACCCTCTCAGTCCCTGACTGCTGGCACCCTGGCGGCGTCCCACATGACTGTGTTTAAGTGATTCCCTTGCGGTGCCCAGGGTCCTCTGATGCCCCGCATCGCCAGCAGCCTGCTGGGCACCTCCTCTCTGACCCAGCCCCACCCCCCCACCCGCAGGGCAGACCCAGGAAGTGCATGCTGATAATGGCTCACACTGTGCAGAGCCCTTTGTCCAGAATCTTGATTCTTTATTAAGAATGTCCGGGCGGTGACAGCAGAGCGTTAGACTCTGGGCCCGGGCTCTGTGTGACTGCACAGGCCGCACGCCCGTGGGGCCAGCCCCGCCGATAGCTGGCATTTACCGCCCGCCTGCCGGACACCGCGCGAGATGCTCATCATGCATGATCTCATTCCTTCCTCTCAGTGGCCCTATTATCCCCATTGTGTGGACGAGGAAATTGAAGGATTAGACAAACCGCATAACTTCCTGAGGTCACAGGCTCTCCAGGGCTAGAGTGGGGGATGGAGCCCAGCCTGTCTGTCTGCAGAGCCTGGCTCTTCACACCCGCCTCCCCGCCCCCTCGGCAGCTCCAGCCTGCAGGAGAGAGGTTGCTGGGCAAGGCAGCTGCTTCCCGTCCCCATCTGCTGCCCTATCAGGGGCAGGAAGGAAGATGAGGAAAGAAGCAGCAGCTGACAGTGCAGCAACAATGGTGGCGGTGGTGAGGGCAGCCAAGCCCGCAGCAGCACCGGGCGGGGACACCATGAGATGGCACAGGGATTGAGAGAGCTGGAGGCAGCAGATAGACACCAGAGCAGCGCCCTCCACCCTCTTGCCCAATGTGGGCACCGCTGGGCCCTCTCCTCTCCCTCCTATCACCTCCAGCTCGGCCTCTCTCTTCCCCTTCGCCCCAGCTCTCCCTGCCACCCCCCTGTCCAGCACTCGCCCCTGGGGGCTCCCTCAGGGCTCTCCCGCAGCTGTGTCCTCCGTATTCCCACACACCTCCACAGTGATAACAGCCACGGCTTAGTGAGGGCCTACTGTGCGCCAGGCGCGCTGCTGAGGACTTTACAAGAGTATAATCTTGAATTTTCTCCACAAACCTGTAAACGATTATTATCCTCATTTTATAAAGGAAGAAACTGAGGCTTCGAGGGGCTAAGAGAGTTGTCCAGAGTTACACGGCTGCTACGTGTGAAGCCACTAGGGCTCTCACCCGAAGCCCATGCATTCTCTGCCCCTCCTCACGGCCTTCCCCATGGGGTGGGGTCGGCCTGACAAGGTGCAGCAGTTCCCTGCGCATGGGAGAACCTTTCTCGCAAAGGAGATAAACAGTTGGAGAGATGGTCACTCTGAGGGAAGAATCCATCGTGTGCTGTGAGAGAGGGAGACAGTCACCTCCTGCCTCCATTCCGCAGAGGCTGGGTGGGGGTTGGGAGGCATCTTATCCACCGGGAAGGAAGCCCTCCTGACACTTGGGAAAGCTGATCTGGTGGCGTTAGCTGACAGGGAGGGGGCTGAAGGACAGGGGAGGGCCAAAACCTAACTCACCTTTCACTTGCTGGCATCTTGGCACCAAAGAATGGACTGTGATAGCCCTGGCCGGGTGGCACAGTTGGTTAGAGCATCGTCCCATATACCAAAAGGTTGCAGGCTGGATCCCTGGTTGGGTACATACAAAAAGCAACCAATTGATGTTACTCTGTCACACTGATGTTTCTCTCTCTCTCTCTCTCTATCTATCTATCTATCTATCTATCTATTTATCTCTATCTCTTTCTCTCTCTCTGAATAAAAACACATCCTTAGTGAGGATATTTTAAAAAGTTAAACAAAAGAAAGGTCGGTGATAGGCATTGGGGGAGGTTAGACTGCTGTAACAGTCCAGCGTGTCAGAGCCTTAAACACAATGGAAATTTCTCACCTACAAGTCTGGAGGGTGATCTGCCCCTTGACAGTGTGGAGGACCAGCTCCTCCCCCGGTTGCTCCTCTGGGCCCGTGGATGTGAAGAAGCTGAGGACAGCACCTCGCCTCCCGGGCCCATGGCCCCGCCAGTGGGAAGGGAGAAGGGGAGGAGGAGGCTCTGCCTTCCCTCTCAGGATGTGGTCTGGAGATCGCCAGGCCACTTGTCCTGTTGGCCAACAGTTGGTCACATGTCACACTTAGCTGCAAGGGAGTTTGGGGGTCACACATACCAGGGTTTCTAGTACGAAGGGGAGTGGATTCTAGGAGGCAATGAGCAATCTTTGCCAAAGGATCTGGATGGGAAAGGACCATGAGAGCCATGTCACATGGGTGAGGATGGCTTTTGTATGTGGAACCTTCAAGAAAAGAAGGCTTCTTTTTTTTTTAAAATGTCTTTATTTTTATTATTATTATTTTAAATATATTTTATTGATTTTCCACAGAGAGGAAGGGAGAGGGATAGAAAGCTAGAAATGTTGATGAGAGAGAAACATCGACCAGCTGCCTCCTGCATACCCCCATCGGGGTTGTGCCCGCAACCAATGTACATGCCCTTGACTGGAATTGAACCTGGGACCTTTCAGTCCGCAGACCGACGCTCTACCACTGAGCCAAACCGGCTTTGGCTGTCTTTATTTTTATTTTATTTTATTTTATTTTATTTTTAAAATATATTTTATTGATTTTGTACAGAGAGGAAGGGAGAGAGATAGAGAGTTAGAAACATCGATGAGAGAGTCATCGATCAGCTGCCTCTTGCACACCCCCTACTGGGGATATGCCCACAACCAAGGTACATGCCCTTGAACGGAATCGAACTCGGGACTCTTCAGTCCCCAAGCCGACGCTATATCCATTGAGCCAAACCAGTCTCGGCTGTCTTTATTTTTAAATAAAGAGAGGAAGGGAGAGGGAAAGAGAGAGATAGAAATATTAATGATGAAAATCACTGATTGGCTGCCTCCTGCACGTCCCCTGCTGGGGATCAAGCCCACAACCCAGGCATGTGCCCTGACCAGGACTGGAGCTGTGACCTCCTGGTTCATGGTCAGCACTCAGCCGATGAGCCGCATGGACCAGGCGAAAAGAAGTATTCTTACATAGACTTCTCTCTGGGGGAGGCCCAGGGCAGAGGGCTGGCACCGCCTTGGGTACTGCTCTCTCCCCACACTGCCCCATCTCTGGTCAGAGGTAGAGGGTTTGATTCTCCCTCGCTGCGACCAGAAGCCCTTGGAGAGCCTTCCGGAGCCCTTGCCCAGGAGCACGGTGGGGTCGGGGTGAGGTTCACCGAAGAGCACCCCGTTGGGAGGCCCTGCTGTCTGAGATGGGGAGGAGACGGTCACACTTCAGCGAGGGGGCTGAGGGATCAGATGCCATCATCTGCGGCACCAAGAGGCGGAGACTCCAGAGCTCTCAGGGCGTCTCAGGGACTGAAAGGGAGCGGAGGGAAATGGCTTTCCTCTCTGGAGATGTGACTCTTCAGATGGCTAGGTGCTGAAGTCTTCCAGGTCCAGAGCTCGCTCACTAACTCACACTCATTCATTCATTCATTCATCATTCCATTCATCCATCCATCCTCCCACCCAGTGTCTGTGTTTTGAGTGCCTGTTATAGATGGGTCCAGTGTGGGCAAAAGAGAAAATAAACAAAACAGGCACAGTCCCTTACCTCATGGAGCTTGCAAGCCCTGGGTTTTGCCTGCCCCCATACAGGGCACACGCGGCCATCCAAGCTCTGAGAGCGCCAGCCTTGTGGCTCAGAGCTCAGAAGGCCCAGCAGGAGTCCATGAGAGCACGTGGCAGGCCTGCACCTGTAACGGGATGCCCACCATCTTGGGGTGGCCAGGCTCAGCGCGGGTTGGGGTAGCGGGGGGGGTGGGGGTGCCAGCTGGGAGGGCGTGGAGCACGCTTGGGAGCTGCGGTTTCACTTCTCTCTCGTTGCCTGGGTGTGGAATCTGCCTTTTCTCAGTTGGTGAGTTTTGTGACTTCTCCTCTGAGCCGGGGGGGGTCATGTCCTGTCTCGCTGCCCCTCCAGGGCTCCATGGGGGGAATCCCTCCTCCCACTGCCCACAACCCCAGCTCACCAACTGCATCTCTTGGGTCCAGGAAGCGGGGTGGTGTGGAAAGTGGAAATCTGTGTGGGGACACTTCCTTTGTGGGGCCTTTGGTTTCTCAGGCTCCTCCCCAGGTCTCTCTTGGCCTTGCACTTCCCCCAGCTTGTCCACAGAAAATGAGGATCCATGGTCCCGCCACCTGGGTGGCTGTTTACCTGCTTCCCAGTCCTTCCTGAGATAGTACTTAGCAATCTGAGGATTGACTGCCAGGCCCAGCAGGGGCTCTGGCATCCTGTGCCAACTCTCGGGCCAGCACCCAGGCCATATCACTGGCTAACTCTTTTGGGTGGGTGAGTTTTGCTGCTCTGGCCCGCACTGGAGAAGGCGCGAGGAAGCCTCGTCCTGCCATTCTCCCCCATCTCCTACTTCCTCCTGCATAGGAGGTCTCCCGGGTGAGCCAGATGTGCACATGCATGAAGGGAGGCGGGCGGCACACGCAGACGGACACCTGTGCCTTCGCTGGGCCCAGGGCTGCCTTGACACCTGGGGGAGACCCCCTGACGGTTGCGGGGAGCCTGTTTTGACCTGATCTGTATTTACCCCCGACAAAGGAAGTAAATAAATAGCTCTTGGTGTGGATGTGCATGTGCCAGACTGTATATGTGCCTGCTGCACACCGTTAAAAACCGTGACCCAGCCCAGAGGAAGTGGTGACAGAAACGATTGTTTTATTTTCCATTTACCCTTGCAGGCTTCTCCGCTCCACCCTTTGTGTGTGCTGAGAGTGGTCTCAAGGTGAAGGGGTAGAGTTGGGAGGGTTGTGGGGGGAGCGGCGAGGGCAGGGCAGGCACCATGACCAGCTTGGGATCCAGTCGTTTGCTCTTTCACTTCTTCGTTCACGCGTTCTGGTGTGTGCTGGACCACGCGGTGCCCGGTGCAGGCGGATGTGAAAGATGCTCGGGAAGAAAGTGGGATGGGGAGGGGGCGCCCTGGCGGTTGGATCCACGTCTCCTGGCCTGCTTACTAGCAGCGTTGCCTGTGGGCACGCTGTGTTGTGGGATCACGGCGCCCTGCAAGCCCTCCGAACTGTTTCAGGGTTTAAGTCGGTAGAATGGTGACTTGCTCATGGCCAGCACTTACAGTCTGTGATGTTCTCTCTGCGCCTCCCCCCTGCCCGCCAGGATTGCTGCTCAGAGCCATTAGGAGCTGCCCGGGGCCTATAACATCAAATTCGACTTATCACAGAGCTCTGGTCTCCTAGCATCTGGGCTCAACCCCCCTCTCCACCTCTTTAAAAGCTCATGGGGTTATAAAGGTTGAGTCACAATCAACCTTTACAACCCATTTCTGGCAACAAGGGTGCCTGCTCCCTGGGGAGTTCCTGCTTCCTCACACTGCCCCCTTCCTGGAGTCCCTTTATCCTCTTCCCATCCACCCTCTCTGTCTAAACTTGGCCATTCTTCAAGTTTAAATCCTCTTGGTTGTTCCCCTCACGTGTCCTGCCTCCTGGGTAGCATGTCCTCCTTGGCAGTCTGTTCCGTGTGGTGTAGCTCATTGCCCTCCTGCACTGTGTCTTAGTTGCCCTTCACCCTTCTCTCATTCACGTAGCCCACAGGACAAAGGACTGTTCTGTGCCTGAGGCCTTGGGGCCCCGTTCTTGTTTCTCCAATAGTGCCCATCCCTGCATACAGATTCTCTCAGTAAATGTTGGTCCAACAAATGAGTGCAGGGAAAGAGAACAGAAGGCAGCAAGTTTGAGTCTTGGGGTACAGGCTTTCTATGGGCATTCCAGGGCGAGGGGAGGCAGGGAAGGTTGGGGTTGAGGAGGTGCTTCCGGAAGAGCTGAGTGGTCTCCAGGTGAAGGGGGAGAGGTGGGAGGTTGGGTGGGGGGAGCGGTGAGGACAGGGCAGGCACCACGACCATCTTGACTAGAGCCAGGGATGCTCGCTCCAGCCCCTCACCGCCGCACAGGTGTCCAGATGTGGTGAGGGCACTGTGGATGGAACCTGGGCCGGGCACATCGGTGCACAAGGTCCCTCTGAGGCCCTAATCCACACAGTGACTTGGAGGAGGGCAGAGCGACGGCCAAGAATCTCCTGCATGTTGGGTCAGACACAGGCAAAGAGCTGGTGGGTTTGGGAAAAAGGCATGCTTTCATGCGTTCTCTGATTCATTCAACCTTTCTAAATAAGCTTTTAAAAAATTATAAAATTCAGCCAACACCGGTTTGACTGAAAGATCCCAGGTTCGATTCCGGTCAAGGGAATGTACCTTGGTTGCGGGCGCATCCCCAGTATGGGGTGTGCAGGAGGCAGCTGATCAATGTTTCTCTCACATCGATGTTTCTAACTCTCTATCCCTCTCCCTTCCTCTCTGTAAAAAAAATCAGTAAAACACATTTTTAAAAATTATAAAATTCATACTTGCTCAGTATAGGAAATGTGGACGATGCAGAAATATAGGAAAACGCTAGAAAAACCATTCCTAGTTCTAAACACCCAGGCAGCCTCATTTACATTTGATGTGTCCCCTCGCTTTTATCTTTATTATTTAAACAATTTCCACGCGACTATGTTAATAGCTATTTAAGTGATTGTAAATTTTTACATTTAATGTTTAAATTAAGTTGAATAGTACAAAAGTTGTAGTTAGGAAAGTAAAACAGCCATTCTCATTGTAAAAACACGTTACAGACAGGAAGAAAACACAGATGCGAGTCCCACCCTCCAGGGAAAACCAGTGTGGAGGGCTGGTTTGTGTCCCTCAGACCCCTTTTTCTACGCATATTCACTTACAGTTTTATTCTCTTAAAACAAGATCATAGAGTACTATCCGTATGCAATCGTTTATACTTCTGCAAAGTTAGGGCCATTTTGCATGCCCAGTGCTGCATCTCCCTTTTTTTTTTTTTTTATGCTACATATGTTACTTAAACTTTGATGTTATACAAAAATTCATACCATTCATGATGATGCAGTTATACTCTGCAACTCACAACTGCCTGAAAACACAGGAATCTCTAATTTTAGAACACAACTGCAATATCTCTTTGATTGATCAAAACGATTTCAGAACCTTCACATTTGCTGTCTGGCTAAAGCACTCGTACGTGCAGTGGGAGATAGTTATTTTTATTTTGTTTCAGGTAATGAAACTAACAGAAAAAAGAGCCATTCTTCTCAGATCGCTCGAGTGAAATGAAAATGGCCTCTCAAAGCGAACATCGCACGGCTAACATAAAATGCTGGTGGTTATTTTGAAAACATGAGGAGTTCCTTGACATCTAACTACACTGCCTTTCAGCCGGCTGTGCTTTCTGTCCGTTTGTTTGTAGGTGTGTGGATGCCCCTGAACAGTGGGCCTGTGTTCCCGGTCCCTGCGGATTCCCACAGGCATTTCCTACGCTTTGTGCCTCGCGGCACGCCCGCCTTCTGGGGCGCCCGGGCTGGTTGGGACCCCAGCACCTTAGCCGTTTCCACTGAACGCAATAAACGGAGGAATGAATCCCGTCCTGTGTGCTGTGGACGCTTGCGGGGGGTGAGGGGCCGGGGGAGTCAGGTCAGGCTTTGTGGAGAGGAGACGTTGTGGCGCTGGCTCTGGAAGGGCAAGGAGAGGTTCCAGGTGCAGAGGCTGGAGCCCAGGGAAGTGGAGGGGCCTCCTGGAGCCAGGGTGACGACTTATCAGCCGCCGCCCCCCTGGCTCCAGGAGTTTGTGTCTGTGTTTCCTTTGGAGATGACTGATTCTGCGAGCAAGGGCTCCAGCTGTTTATCAGGGGCCATCCCCGGCCTCAGGGCTCCCACTCCCCGCGGCAGAGGCTGTGAGGCCCTGATTAAGGAAACAGCTGAGGCAAGGGACCCCAGCAGAGGGGAGGGGCGGAGAACCAGAAGGCGCAGTGAGGAGCGGAGGCGGGGAGAGCAGGGTGCGGGGCAGGGACAGCCAGGGTGAGAGACAGGAACCAACCGGCCCCATGTGCTTCCAGGGCATATGGCCTGCCCCCCCACCTGCACAGGGTGCAAGGCAGCTCCATCGGAGCCCCTTGGGCTGGCCCCTCCTCTGCAGCTCTGCTCATTGGTCAGACGGTTCCTGAGGGCATCGCTAAGACTGAATTCCTCTCCTTTGCTCAGGTAGCAAGTCAACCTGTGAGCTTTAGAATCAAGAATGAGAGTAGAAGTGGCTAAGGTTTATGAAGCTTTTAGCTCATGCTAGGCACCATGGTGAAACGTGCTTTGAAGCTATTTTCTCACCCAGTACTTCCCGGCAGTCAGTGAGGTGGGATTATTATGATCCTAATGTTGTAGAGGAGGAAACTGAAGGGCAAAGGGCAAGCTTGAAGTGTGACAGTGGGGGTTCAAACCCCTGAGTGAGTCCCACTTTCCTTCTTTATATAAACAGGGAGGTGAACACAATACCTTTCTCTCCGGGTAGTTGCAAGAACGGGAGGAAGTCATGTATATCGGCTCCCACTCCTCCCATTACAGCCTCCCCACCACTCCTTCAGCATCGCATCGCTGGGGAAGAGCTCGTTTGAGTCTGTGTAGCCTGGTGGAGTGGTTAAGAGCATCCATTCTGGAGCCACATGGCCTGAACTCAAAATCCAGGCTCCGATCCATGGCCAGGCTCTGATCAGTGACCTTAACCTCTTGAGCCTCAGTTTCTTCATCTGTAATGTGAAGACCATACCGTACCTTCCTCACAGGTTGCTTTAGGATTGAAATGAGTGTGTCTCTGCATATTTGCTACTGGCGTCAACCAGCTTGGACACTGTTGGAGGGCAGGGTCCATTTCAAGGTGCCCCCTGGGTTCTCTGGCCTGAGTGAGGACAGGTGTGGCTGCGTGGTCCAGATAACAAGTACCCATATATTGGAATTCTTCTCACTATAAGAGAAACACATGCTTATGGTAGGAACTTTGAAAAAACACAGAGAAGAGAATGAAAACGAACCATGATCCCACTACTTAGAAATAACCATTGGTAACATTTTGGTAATATTTCTTTCCAGTGCTGCTCCTGTTTAGACGGCAGTAAACAGGAGTAAAATGGGGATCATGTGCTAGCTTACAGTTTTGAATCCCCCACTGACCGCCTGGTGTATAGTATGAGCATATTCTAGGGCCACTAACGTGTTTTTTGAAATAGGGTCCCCGGCGCTCTGTCTTGTTTTACTGATTGAAAGACTACACACTGAGGGAGTTGGTTAATAGATTGCTGCCATTCTGGAGGGAGGAAGTCTGTCCCGTTGCACGTTTTTACCAATGATTGAGAGGTAACGTGGGTGGCACGTGATCAGCTGGCTCTTTTGCGCCCTGTTCATGTTGGTGTCACAGACATTTCTGGGTCCAGAAGGGATGGCACCATCCATCCATTCATTCATTCAGCAAGTATTTACTGAGTATCTACTATGTGCCAGGCTTGTTTTGTGTACTTGGGATACATTGGTGAACAAAATAGGCAAGCATAGCCAAAACCGGTTTGACTCAGTGGATAGAGCGTCAGCCTGCGGACTGAAGGGTCCCGGATTTGATTCTGGTCAAGGGCATGCACCTTGGTTGCGGGCATATCCCCAATAGGGGACATGCAAGAAGCAGCTGATTAATGACTCTCTCTCATCGATGTTTCTAACAATCTATCTCTCTCACTTCCTCTCTGTAAAAAAATCAATAAAATATATTAAACAACAACAACAACAAAAACAAACAAAAAAACAACAACAAACAAACAGGCAAGCATTTCTCCTCTGTTACAGCAAGGAGCAGGACTGGCAGGACAGCCAGCAGACAGTACCCACAACACATTAAGTTATACAGCTCATGGAAGGTGATAGGGACTGTGCACAGAACAATCACGTAGAGCAGAAAGAGGGAGAGTATTGGAGAGGGGACATTTTACAGTTTTAAACAGGATGGCCTGCGTCAGCTGAGAAGGAAGCGTTTGAACAGTGACTCAAAGTTAAGGAATTGGCCTGGTCGCTACCTGGGGGGTGGGAGGGCGTGTGCTAGCAGAGAGGGCAGCCAAAGCAAAGATTCTGGGACTAGAACCTTCCGGGAATATTTGAGGAATGCAAGAGGACCAGTGCGGCCACAGCGGAGTCATTCTTGAGGAAGTTACTGTAACCTCTTGGAGCCTCACTGTAGTTGGATGCTAGGAAGGAGAGCCGACATGCTGGTTGAGAGAACCAGGAATTAGACCTCAACCAGCTGTCACGAATGCTGTAAATTTAATAAGATACAAATTCCAACAAAAACAAAGTTTGCTCAAAAAGTCTTCTGCAAAGCAAGTCACCCCAAATCCCTCTTGTTAGCCGACGGGGCGTGAATTATCGGTAAATTGCTAAGTACAGGATGAGGGAGATAGGGCTTCCCAGCCATTCCTGTAGTCGGCATGTCTTGATTGAATGTCTGCTGTGGGCCTGGACCTGCTAAGGTGCTGGGATTCGGAGCAAGACAAA
The DNA here is from genome assembly GCA_963693515.1 of Pipistrellus nathusii. Classification (NCBI taxonomy): domain Eukaryota; kingdom Metazoa; phylum Chordata; class Mammalia; order Chiroptera; family Vespertilionidae; genus Pipistrellus; species Pipistrellus nathusii. The sequence continues at coordinate 76,955,268 of OY882863.1, forward strand.
GCCCCTGCCTCCGTGGAGGCTGCACTGTGGTGGGTGGAGACTGACGCTCAGCAGACAGAGGTACAGTGTGATGCTGGGTGGTGATAACAGCTGACACCACCAGCAGTTAGGCACGGTTCTCAAGAGAAAACTGTGGTGTAAGCCGGGTCTACCTTCATTATGAGTCAGCCTCGGAACGCAGTTGCCTAACAGCCAGTTCCATCTGAGGCTGTGTGAATGGACTGCCCAGCGCCAGAGAGGTCGTGGTCTCTGCTCTCCGATCATTGAGCTAGGCGTGCAGGATCGCATTCACATTCTGAGGGACATGGACCAACCGGAACTTGGTCAGGGGAGGATAACTAAGACAATGTGGGGAGCGGACTGAAGGGTCCCAGGTTCGATTCCAGTTAAGAGCACATGTCCGGGTTGTGGGTTGGATCCCCAGTGGGGGGCGTGTAGGAGTTAGCCGATCCATGATTCTCTCTCCTCGTTGATGTTTCTATCTCCCTTCCTCTCTGAAATCAATAAAATAATAATGATTAAAAATTTTTTAAAAAGACCATGGGGGGGAGGTGGTGCTGTAATACCACCCAGGAGGCTCCACCTCAGCAGGCCGAGGAGTTTTCTCATGGTCGGAAGGGACCAGTAATGGAATGAATGGGCCGTGAGAGAGGGTGCCACTCCATTTGTCCAAAAATTGTTCAGAAGAGCCTGGATTAACTTGTCTCGGAATATTAATGAGCATGTGATGAATGTGGAAGGAACTTGGATTCAATATGTAGGGCTCCTTCCAGTACCAGGTCATTCTGTGCATGAGAAGGAGAGAACCCGTAACTCAGATGATTCCACATTAACCACATTTTAGTAATCAGCAACCACCAAGGCCATCGGTAGAATCCCAACATGTAGAAACCAGAAGTTCTCAGAATTCTTTTGCTCATCACTCTGGTTTGGTGTCCAGATCTGAGCTCTAGAAGCTTCTGAGGGTTAGAGAAGGTTCAGCAGGAGAGCCATGGGCTGGTCAGCAGATCCACCCTCCCACCTTTTCATTTGGTGATTTCATGTGACAAGAATTATACAGAAAGTCCTCCTGTAGTTTTCACCCAGATCCCAAAATGTTAACATTTTATCACATTTGCCTTATATTTCTAATCTATATCTATATCTATTAATATATCTATGTCTATATCTATATCTATTGTTTGAATGTAAGTTGCAGTCATCATATCCCTTAACTCCTAAATACTTTTATTTTTATATTTTTAGAAAGAGAGAAAGAAGGAGACATCGATTTGTTATTCTACTTATTTATGCGTTCATTGGTTGATTCTTGTATTTGCCCTGACTGGGGGGTCAGGACCTGAGATTTTGGCGTTTGAGGACAATATTCTAACCAACTGAGCTACCCAGCCAAGGCTAAGTGTGCATTCTTTTTTTAATCCTCACCCAAGGACATGCTTTTACTGATTTTTAGAGAGAGAGAAAGGGAGAGGGGGAGAGAGAAACATTGATGTCAGAGTGAAACATCAATGGGTTGCTTCCCACACGCCGTGAGCTGGGATGGAACCCACATGGAGGTATATATAACTGGGAATCAAACTGCGACCTTTCCGTGTATGGGAAGGCACTCCAGCCAACTGAGCCACACTGGCCACGGCTCAGTGTGCATTCTTCAAACCAGGTCTTCTCTTACATAACCCCAGTAGAATGATAAGAAACAGGAAATTAACATTTCTACAGTGTTGGTATCTAACCTACAGACTTTATTCAAATGTCCCAATAGTCTCAATGATACGCTTTATAGCCCCAAAGAAAAAAAGTCCCAGATCACGGGTTGTATGCAGCTGTCGTGTTGCTTTAGATTAAGTTTCCTTTCATCTAAAATGTTTTCTTAATTCCTCTTCATCTTTCATGATATCAGCATCTTGATGGGTGGGCAAAGGACTTTTAAGGAAAGACTTTTTAAAAAAATATATATAGTTTATTGATTTTTACACAGAGAGGAATTGAGAGGGATAGAGAGTTAAAAACGTCGATGAGAGAGAAACATCGACCAGCTGCCTCTTGCACCCCTCAATGGGGATGTGCCCGCAACCAAGGTACGTGCCCTTGACCGGAATCTAACCCGGGACCTTTCAATCCACAGGCCGACGTTCTATCTACTGAGCCAAACAGGTTTTGGCAAGGAAAGACTTTTTGAACAATGAGCTAAGACAGGGAGAAGGTTTTGATATGGATCCTCAGGTCCCTGTGGCTTATTCATCAAGTGTGATTTCCCTGCTTCAGAGGCCGTCCTGGCTCCACGCTCATCATCGCAAAGCATCCCAAAGCCCCTGCATTGGTGTCCTAGGACAGCCATAACATACATACGCCCTCTCACCGTTCTGGAGGCGGGAAGCCCAGAACCAAAGTGCCTGCAGGCCATGTCCCTCCGAAGCCCGCGGGGAGGTCCTTCCTGCTTCTTCCATCTTCTGGGAACTCCCGCATTCCTTGGCTTGTAGTGGATCGCTCCAGTCGGCCTCTGTCTTCACAGAGTGTCTTCCCTGTGTCTCTTCCTATAGGGACAACAGTCCTCTCAGGTGTAAGGACCCACCCTGCTCCCATCTGATTTCTTCTTAATTATACCTATAACTACCCTGTTTCCAAACAAGGCCCCTTCTGAAGTCCTGGGGGTTGGAACTCCAGTATACTGTTTTGGGGGACACAAGTCACTCCCCAGAACCCCCACGTCATCTTTCCAGCCTTAGCCTGCATTTCTTCATATGTGGTCCCTCTGCTCCAATCACAGTAATTGGCCTCAAGGGGACCCTGCTACCCCCCCAGACTCGAGGCTTTCTGCTGGCCATCTCCACACCCCCAACAATGCCCTCCCCCTCTCCCCCCCACCCAATAATCAGGCAATGGAGGCACGGGAAGAACTTGCTCAAGGCCTCAAATTCTCTGACAGCGCTTGCTGGTTGCTGTAGAAGGGATCTGAGAGAGCTGGGGCGTGTTCCAGTCCCTGGCCTGCCCTCTGAAATCCTCGGGGCCTGTGAATGCCCAGTGCCTCAGCTGACATGGGTGATACTGTGTCCTCAGTTCTCAGGGTGGGGTGGGGGATGGGGTTCGGGACTTTTATGTTCATGGCTGCCTCCCTTCCCACCAGAGTCTCAGGGCCCTCGTACCTCACACCCTGCCTGAGCTTCTCAGAGTAGGTAGGGCACAGGGCATCCAATGTACAACATCTGCCGACGGTGTCCATTGTGTCTGGGCCCCACTCCAGACCTCCTGAGTCAAAATCTCTGGTGAAGCCCAGCTGGTGTGGCTCAGTGGTTGAGCATTGACCTATGAACCAGGAGGTCACAGTTTGATTCCCAGTCAGGACATATACCTGGGTGGTGGGCTCAATCCCCAATGTGGGGTGTGCAGGAAGCAGCCAATCAATGATTCTCTCTCATCATTGCTGTCTCTCTCCTCTCTCTCCATTTCTGAGATATATATATATATATAATTTTTTTATTTTTTTATTTTTTTTTTAAGAATCTCTGGTAAAGAGATCCAGAGCCTACCTCCAATAAACTTCCCAGTGATTCTTATAAGTTTGGGAATTGCTGTTGAGAGTCCTCATTGGATGCTTATAAAATGATTGATGGACTGGTGGACCAATTGATTGCATGAATTAACTTCTCTGCTGTGTTCCTATGGAGGGCAGACCAAGAAGAAACTATAATAAAACCTTCCTGTCAATTTTCACATTGTTTTCTGTGAACCTAACCATGCTCCCCAAAGTGAAGCTCCTTTTTAAAAAGGAAAGTTATTGCCTATAGCATAACTAAAGAATGCTGTGAGGCTTACCAGCCGGAACCTCCTCAGTGTTTGGGTGTGGACTGTTTTACTCAAGCTGCTTTCTCTTTAGTTGTGTCCCCTTCAGAATCCTAGGGAAATCGGCAGGTCTCTGATCTGGTCCTGACCTGCCCAACCCTCCCAGCCCTTCTCTGAGAGCCTGGGGGTGACACAGGACAGTTGCTCCCCCCGCCAGAGGAGCCCAGCTGTTTTCCCCAGCCCCTCGTTTCAGCCACCTGAGCCCATTCACAGTTTTCCTGTCAGTTACCCCAGCCCCGCTGCACTGTGGGAAGGGGCCCCCCTGGGCGGCTGTGTGTCATTTTCTGGTGTCGTTCCTCGGGCCTCCTCAGAGCAGGTGCGGGCAGAAGCAGCTGGGTGAAATGAGGACATTTCCTCCCCAACATTCAAAGCTGCTCTCCACCCTCCCCACCCCGTCCAGCCAAGGGCGGCCCCCAGGAGAGGGGTTGCCTTGAACGGGGCGGGGACACTCTGGAAGCAAAGGGGAAAGCAGTGGGTTTGCACAGCCGCCCTCCCTTTCTGGGGCGCTCTTTCTGCAGAGGGAGGACCGATGTCACCGGAAGGGGGGGGCTGTTTCTGGGACTCCCCAGGTCACTGACTCTGCCTGCAGCCTAGAAGGTCCCGAAGACCAATTAGGAAGCTGGCCAACCTGTCCCCTTCCGGGCTGACTGCTCCCTGCAGCCAGACTCAGTCCACACTCCAGAACGGGAGGACTCCAAGTTGAGCATGCACCTGCACCTGCACCCCCTGAGGGGCCTATTACACAGGCACCGCTGGGTCCCCTGTCAGAGATGCTGATGAGTGGGACGGAGGCGGGGCCTGAGAATTTGCATTTCTAATTTGTTTCCCTGACCAAGTTGCTCCTGCTGGCACAGGGGCCACACCTAGAGGACCCTGTTCCGGGGGGAAGGGGGGGATCCCCTTAAGGTTTCTGATAAGTCAGTGGGCTCTGCCTAGCCATCCCCAGGGAAGAACAGGTTCCTCAAGGAAGTGGGGCCCCTGGCGGTGGCCTTATCACTCAGGCCCAAATCACAGCCCTTCCCCTGTGCAGGTCTGTGAGCTTTCACTGGATTTGGGCAGGACGGTGGCTTAAGAAAAAGGCAGGAAGGAAACCTCTGTCTGCTTGCGCCCCACTCTCACGGCCAGTCCCCTGTAAGCAATGCCTCCTGCCATCTTGAATTTTGTTTGTTTGTTTTTGCATGTGATATTCGTGATACTTTTTATTTATGTACTTTTAAAATATTTTTATTGCTTTCAGAGAGGAAGGGGGGGGGAGAGAGAGAAAGAGAAAGAGAGAGAGAGAGAAAGAGAGAGAGAAACATCAATGATGAGAGAGATGAGCTGTCTTCTGCAGGCCCCACACTGGGAATCGAGCCTGCAACCCAGGCATGTGCCCTTGACCGAAATCGAACCCAGGACCTTTTAGTCTGCAGGCCGACGCTCTACCCATTGTATCTCCTACCCGGCCAATCAGAGGAAAAGAAGGATGACCTCTATGTTCTCTGAATCTTATTTTTCAACTGTATGCTATGAAATATTAGTCAGCTATTCAAAAGCATGAAGGCAATCCTATGTGGTGACTAGGGAGTGATCTGCCATAACATATTGTAGAGTGAAATATGGTATTGCTTTTATGAAAACAACCAACCATGAAGCTATAAATAAATATGATATGTATATGTATGTATGTATTTATAAGTATTTACATCCCACAAAAAAAGTGTGGAAGGACCTTTTCCAGACCACCAACAGATGTTAGCTCTGGAGGATGGGCAATCTCACTATTTACATTCTCTAATCCTATATTTCAATAAGTCTATCTGGTTCTGTAATGAAAAACCATTTAAAATAAAATAAAATAAAGTAAAATAAAATAAAATAAAATGCCAGTGAAATGCAGATGAAAGAGAAGGATAGAGCTCTGGAAAGATACACTCAACTATTTTTAAAAAATATATTTCTTTATTGATTTCAGAGAGGAAGGGAGAGGGAGAGAGAGTTAGTAACATCATTCATGAGAGAGAATCATCCATTCGCTGCCTCCTGCATGCCCCAGACGGGATGATGCCCACAACCTGGCCATGTGCTCTGACCGGGAATTGAAACATGACCTTCCGGTTCATAGGTCAAAGCTCAGCCACTGGGCTACACTCAACTATTAATGGTAGGGAATTGGAGGAGGGCTGGGTGTTCTATTGTTAGCCATCCCCTCTCCCCCACACACACTCACTCCTGGGCTGTTGGAATTTGTTAAAAAGTGGATTGTTGGTTTTTTTTAATTTTTTTAAAGGGCATATGGACAATAAAGGAAATAGCCTCCCTCTCTCCTCTGCCTGTTCCCCAGCCGCCCCTGGCTCTCCCCCACCAGCAGCTGCCCCAAGCCCTCCGCATCCCTCCAGTGCTCTGCCGTCTCATTCCTTCCAGCCAACGTCAGATTTCTTCACTTGCTGCCTCCATTTCTTCAACAGCCATGCTTTTTGTTTTAAAGAAACATTACATGTTTTTGTTTGATGATCACCAACATTCCAAAAATGGAAAATAAAATCCCACAGCCCTAAAACAGCATCCACAAGCATGACTCGATCTTGTCCGGACCTATCTGCTGCTCCCTGCACACGCGTGTCCTTTCATGATTGTAATCCGCACAAATGCTATTTTGTGTGCTGAAATTTTTTACGTCACCTAATTTTGTGAGCCCTGTGGATGGACACAGCACCATTTCTCTGTGAATGGTACTGCGGTGGTTTAACCAGGCCCTGATTGTTAGGCCTTTGGGTGGTTTCCAGTTCTTTGCTATGCATTCATTCATGACTTAAACCCCCTCCTTTTGGCCCCGCCTCCTGCCAGCCTATAAAAACTGCCCTCTTAAAGGTCACTGCTATGGGTATTCCTTCCAAAGCTAGCAGCCTCTTCTCAGTCCTTGACTGAGCCCTTGTCCTGACTTTAATTGAACTTGGCCTTAATAACCACCCGCACCGCCACCCATCAGCCCATCCATCAAACCGTTGGTGCAATTCCAGACTCCCTTCATTGGCTTTTGTTTTTTTCTTTTTGTAATCTTCTTTGTTCCAAATACATTTTTACATTTTCATTGTAAAAGAATAAAATAACTAATAATTAGGTAATATAGAAAGTAAAAATACATTATATTTTAATTGAACTGAATTATGAATTATATCATTCAAAAAGAATAGAGCCCTAACTGGTTTGGCTCAGTGGATAAGAGCGTCGGCCTGTGGACTGAAAGGTCCCAGGTTCGATTCCAGTCAAGGGCATGTACCTTGGTTGTGGGCATATCCCAGTAGGAAGTATGCAGGAGGCAGCTGATCGATGTTTCTCTCTCATTGATGCTTCTAACTCTCTATTCCTCTCCCTTCCTCTCTGTAAATAAATCAATAAAATATATTTTTTTTAAAAAGAATACAAAAAAGTGCTCTCTCTCACACACACACACATATGCACACGCACACACACACACACACACACACATATATATATATATATATTAGAGGCCTGATGCACGAAGATTCATGCAAGAATGGGCCTTCCTTCCCCTGGCTGCCAGCACTGCTTTTGCTTCAACTCGGAGCCACCTTTCCGCCTTCCCACGCTGCCAGAGGCCCAGAGCAGCTGGGGCAGTGCAGAATGCCTGTGTCGTTGCCACAGCAACAATGCAAGCGTCCTAGTCACTCAGTGCCTGTGTATGTAAATTAACTTGCCATCTTTGTTGGGTTAATTTGCATACTCACTCTTGATTGGCTGGTGGGTGCCATGAAGGTATGGTCAATTTGCATCTTTCTCTCTTATTAGTGTAGATTATGAAGCAGTATAATAAAACTAAACCCATATCATACCTACCTTGCAACTTAAGAAATACAACACCACTTATTCCATGGAATCTTCCTCTGCTGCCCTCTCTGGATCATCCCACTGAGTCACTCAGGGTTTGGTTTATTTTATCAAGCTCTGAATTAGTTTTAATCACTTGCAGTTTTGAAGGTGTATTATCTAGACAAACATATCATCTATTTATAATGATCTTTGTTTCCTTCCAATTCTATGCCTTTAATTTATTGTTACTCTTTCCAGTTTGCTTTCCAATTTTGTTAAGACCTTCAATATGATGTCAACTAGAAGCAGGAATAGCAAGCATCCTTGACTTGTCAAATATAAAATAAATGCTTCTAATGGTTTTTTCATAACAGTGACTGCTATAGGTTTTTGTGTGTTTTAGTTTTGTTTTGTTTTGTTTTGTTTTGTTTTTTACTGCTATAGGTTTTTGGTACATGCTCTTTAATAGGTAAAGGGCGTTTCTTTTTTATTTCTAGTTTATTGTTAAATTTTATCAAATGCTTTTTCTACATCTATTTGAAATGATCTTATGGGTTTTCTTTTTTCCTCTGTGAATGCTATAAATGACATTAATATTTTTATGTTAAACATTCTTTGTATTTCTGGGATAGAGTCAAATGGGGCATAATATAGTATCTTTTTAATGTACTACTGGGTTTGATTTGTTTATATTTTGAACAAGGTATCAACATCTATGTTCATAAGTGATATTAACTTGTTTTTTCTCTATATATATTTGTGTTTTGGAATTAGAATTTTACCAACCTCACTGAATACCTTCAGAATGTTTTTCCTTCCTTAATATCTAAGAAAAGGTGGCTTAAAATTGGAATTGATGCTTTCTTGAATATTAGGTAGATCATTCCTATACAACCTTCTGAGCCTGGTATCATCTTTGTAGGAATAATTTAAATCACCTATTTAAATTTTGTTCCTGGCTGTGTGTAAAGTAGTCAGATGTCTGCACTAGGACCAAGTTACATCTGTTCCCTGCATACTCCTCTTTTTAATAACGCCTCTTTTCACTTTCAAAGATTTCCTTGTTCGGATAATAAAATATGAGGTTTTTGTGGGTTGAGGACTATATAGGTTTTCCTCTTTTTTCTTGAATTAGTTTTGGCTAATTACATAATGTTCTCTAGTTTGCTTCAAATTTATCGGCATAAAGTTGTTTGTAGTTTTCTCATTTTAAAAACTCTGCTGTGCCCTGGCCAGAGTGGCTCAGTTGGTTGGAGCGTAGTCCTGGGCACCAAAGGGTGGCAGGTTGATTCCTGGTCAGGGCATATACCCAGGTTGTGGGTTTGATCCCCAGTCAGGGTGAGCATGGGAGGTACTGATATCTCTCGCATCAATGTCTGCCTGTCTCTCTCTCCCCCTTTCTCTCTCTCTAAAATCAAATAAAAAACAGATACTCAGGTGAAGATTAAAAGCGCACATACAAAACTCTGCTGTAGTTTTCAATATATCACTTTAAAATGCTCTAAAAATGTTTATTTGAAACTTTTTTCTTTACCTTGATCAATATTCCTAAGTTTCCCCCATTTTTACTACCGTATTTTCCAGCGTATAAGACGACCCCCTAATTTTACAGTTAAAACATAGGTTTAGGCCTATATTCGCTGTATAAGACTACCTCTCACTTCAAAGAAAAAACTTACTTTGCTGTCAAGATCTGCAGGTAATTTTTGTGCAATTTTGGTTGTTTGCCCCCGATTTTCGGTTGACTTTTTTTCGTTTCAAAAGTTGTCATACGCCGGAAAATATGGAAGTCTTTTTTTATGTACGCATTTGATTTTATTGACCTTCTCTACTGTTTAGTTTTATGTCATTAATTTTTGCTCATGTTTATTGTTTTCATCTTTCTACTTGCTTAGAATTTATTCTGCTGCTCTTTTTTTTTTTTTAAGAGTTTTTAATATATTTTTTATTGATTTTATACAGAGAGGAAGGGAGAGAGATAGAGAGTTAGAAACATCGATGAGAGAGAGTCATCGATCAGCTGCCTCCTGCACACCCCCTACCGGGGATATGCCCACAACCAAGGTACATGCCCTTAACCGGAATTGAACCCGGGACCCTTCAGTCCCCAAGCCGACGCTCCATCCATTGAGCCAAACCGGTCCCGGCTCTGCTGCTCTTTTTATAAAATTTCCTATTATCTATCTTTGATAGATAATCAGTTTTGAATCTTTTATTTTCTAATATATGCACTTAAGGCTATATACACTGAGTGGCCAGATTATTATGATTTCTGAATATATCAGTGTATATCCTATATAATAAAAGGCTAATATGCAAATTTCTTCCCCACCAGGAGTTTGACCAGCAGGCAGTCCGGCCAACCAGCCATATTCCCCTCCCCCCTCCAGGCTGGCCAGGCCCCACCCATGCACTAATTCATGTGCTGGGCCTCTATTGCCAAATTATTATGTGTTCAGAGGTCATAATAATCTGGCCACCCAGTGTATTTCCTTGTAAGTGTAGTTAAAAGTTTAATTCTGTAAGGCTTTTTTTTTTTCTTTATTGAATATTTATATCATAAATTGATTGTATCTTAAGTCTACAGTTTTATGAGTTTGGGCGAATGTAAACAACCATGTTCCCATCATCCAAATCAAGGTACAGGCTATCTCCATCAGCCTGGAAAGCTCCGAAGGGCCCGTGTTGGATCAGTCTTCCCTCCTTCACCAGTTCATTAGTGTGAGGATATGCGAGGCTAGCCGTTCATCTAAATGGAAGCATTCAGTATTCTCTTCAGAGTGCAGCTTCTTTCATCAGCATGCACTGCGTATGTTAGCTCATTTACTTCTGTCTATCACTGAGTTTATTCCGTTATATGGATGGGTATGTACTATTTGTTTATCCAGTCTCTGCCGATGTTTGTTGGGATTGTTTTCAGTGTTTGGCTACTATGAATAAAGCACCTGTGAACACTTTATACAAGTCTTTTGTGGACATAGTAAGCTTTCATTTCTCTTGGGTAGTGGGAATTGAGAATGGAGATCATTCTCAAACTCTGAGAAGATTTGTTCATCAGAAAATTAAAAGACACCCAGCCTGGGTGGTTTAGTGGTTGAGCATCAACCTATGAACCTGGGAGTCACATTTCAATTCCCAAGCAGAGCACATGCCCGTGTTGCAGGCTCAATCCCCAGTAAGAGAGGCCATGCAGGAGGCAGCTGATCTATGATTCTCTCACATCATTGATGTTTCTCTCTCTCCCTCTCTCTTCCTCTCTCTGAAATAAAAAATAAAAATAAAGCCGAAACCAGTTTGGCTCAGTGGTAGAGCATCGGTCTGTGGACTGAAGGGTCCCGGGTTTGATTCCAGTCAAGGGCATGTACATTGGTTGCAGGCACATCCCCAGTGGGGGGTGTGCAGGAGGCAGCTTGTTGATGTTTGTCTCTCATGGATGTTTCTAGCTTTCTATCCCTCTCTCCTTCTCTCTGTAAAAAATCAATAAAATATATTTTTTAAAATAAATAAATAAAAATAAAAATATTTTTTAAAAATGTTAAAAAGCTGCTGTTAAAAATAGTATGAACACCCTAGCTGGTTTGGCTCAGTGGATAGAGCATCGGCCTGCGGACTGAAGGGTCCTAGGTTTGATTCCAGTCAAGGGCACATGCTCGGGTACTGGGCTCGATCCCCAGTGGGGTTGTGCAGGAGGCAGCCAATCAATGATTCTGTCTCATCACTGATGTTTCTATCTCTCTCTCCCTTGCCTTCCCTCTCTGAAATTAATACAAATATATTAAAAAAAAAAAAAAAGACTTGAACCTTAAAAGAAACAAAAGGCACTGGTTATTACTTTTATACCATCCTAATGACTTTAATCTTCACTGGAGAATATATTTTTATTAGATAGATAGATAGATAGATAGATAGAGATTGATTGGTTGCCTGTCATAGACTCTCTGACTGGGATTGAACCTAAACCTAGGTATGTGCCCTGACCAGGAATTGAACCTGAAACTTTTTGGTACACAGGATTGATGCTGCAACCAACTGAACCACCTGGCCAGAGCATGATATACAGCAAGCATGTCAAACTCGCAGCCCAAAGGCCATAAGCAGCCCACAACGAGTATTTTTGAAGCCCAGCCAATATAATGGTATGTAAGGAACGTTTCAATAAAAATTTCTCTATTTTTGTAACTTAATTACAATGTCCTGTTATACATAATTATTAATAATGAACTACAATGTTCGTTAATGACTGATTACTATAATCGTGTTGCATTCATTTCCCTAATGTGCCTTACACAAAAGCGCACCATTTCTCTCCACTAATACTAGCAGCGAATGTTTTAGCAGCCGATTGCCACGTCATTAGTCTTGAACTGACTTGTTTGGTGTGCGCAACAGGAATATTTTGCTTTCAGAGAACAAGAAAAATAGGTTTATTTGCGTTGCGCTTATTAATTTGTGCAGTTTTTCAATGTCTGGCAAGTTAATGTTCAGAAAAAAATATAATCTTATTAAAATGTTCTATTATTTTAAGTTAATGATTACTCATTTATTTCAGCCCTTTGTATTCAGTATGTTGCTATTGAAATAAACCTACCTTTCTATGAAAATTGAAGCTTTTGGTTTTATTCGGCCCACATAAACTTAAACCTTGTGTATTTGGCCTGTGTTAGCGTTTGATGCTTGATGTACCGTTTTACTATGTGGACACTGGTTTTTTAAAAAAATGTTGACCTTGTTTTTTAATCCAGTTTTGTGGGGAAAAGGGACTCGTATGCAAAGTCAGCTCCTGATTCCCCTGGTCATGTTAAGTGTGACCAGAGATGTAGATACAGAACTATGGGTTAGCTGTGCGTCTGTGACTTCATTGCTTTCTTGTTTGGATTTGGAAAGGCGGGGTCTTAGTGTAGCTATCCAATAAGTTTTATGATGTGGTATTTTCATTATTATTTAGTTATAGTTCTAAAACATTTTTACATAAAGATTTTTTTCTTTCAATATATGTTACTTGGACATGTGTTTTTAAATTTCCATGTGTGGGATGATTTGTTATTGTTTTTGATTATTTCTAACTTAGTTGCAGTTTGGTCTCTTAATATAGTCTTTGTAATACTAATTTTTTTTAAGTGTTTTGTGACTTGCTTGTTAATTTGTGTAGTTAATTTGTATGCTTAAAATAAAAGTGTATTATTTAATACACACACATATACTTATATACATTTATTTAATAAGCTTAATGTATATGTACACACTTATGTAAATATATATAAGTTTATGGATAATAGATCTCAAGCTTATTAATGGCATTGTTTAAATCTTCCAAATCATTTTTTTTCTTCCAAATCATTTCTGATTTTTGTCTGTTTAATATACTAATTACTAAAAAAGATGTGTTAAACCTACCCAATGGTAGATTTATCAGTTTCTTCTTATAGTTTTGTCAAGTTTGACTTTATATTTCAGAACCTTTATTATTTAATATATACAGATTTAGAATTACTATGTTATTCTAGAAAATATATATTCTTTTTTTCTGATTGGGACTACATCAAACTATAAAATTTTTGCATTGCAAAGGAATCCATGTATAAAACAAAAAGACAACCTAGTGAACATATTCACCAATGAGACATCCAATAAGAAGTTAATATATAAAATGCATAAAGAACTGATACAACGCAATATTAAAAAAAAAAAAAAAAAGAACCCACAAAAAATCCAATTAAAAAATGGGCAGCCGAAACCGGTTTGGCTCAGTGGATAGAGCGTTGGCCTACAGACTGAAAAGTCCCAGGTTCGATTTCGGTCAAGGGCATGTACCTTGGTTGCGGGCACATCCCCAGTGGGGGGTGTGCAGGAGGCAGCTGGTCAATATTTCTCTCTCATTGATGTTTCTAACTCTCTATCCTTCTCCCTTCCTCTCTGTAAAAATTCAATAAAATATATTTTTTAAAAATGGGCAGAGGAGCTGAATAGATACTTCTCCCAAGAGGACATGCAGATAGCCAATAGACATATGAAAAGATGCTCAACATCACTAGTCATCAGAGAGATGCAAATGAAAACCACAATGAGATCTCACCTCACACCTGCCAGAATGCCTTTCATTAGTAAATCAACCAACAACAATGTTGGCAAGGAAGTGGAGTAAAGGGAACCCTCATGCGTTGTTGGTAGGAATGCAGACTGGTGCAGCTCTGTGGGAAATAGTATGGCCCAGCCGGTGTGGCTCAGTGGTTGAGCGTAGATCTATGAACCAGGAGGTCACGGTTCGATTCTGGTCAGGGCACATGACCAGGTTGCAGCTCGATCCTCAGTGGGGGGTATGCAGGAGGTAGTCCATCAATGATGCTCTGTCATCATTGATATTTCTATCTCTCTCTCTCTCTCCCTTCTTCTCTGAAATCAAGAAAATAGTATGGAGGGTCCCCAGAAAATTATAAATGGAACTACTTTATGTCCCAACAATTCCACTTCTGGGTATATGTCCACAAAAACCCAAAACACTAATTCAAAAGAATTTTCATTTTATTTTATTTTTTATTTTTTTATTTTTTCATTTTTTTAAAGAATTTACATTTTAATGTTATTTATAGTAGTCAAGATATGGAAGCTACTGAAGTGCCCATCAATACATAAGTACACGAGTGAATAAAAAAGCTATAACACACACAGACACACACACACACACACACACACACTCAGCCATCAAAAAGGGAAATCTTACCATTTGTGATAGTATGGGTGGACCTAAAGGGTACTATGCTAAGTGAAATAAGTCAGAGAAAGACAAATATCATATGATCTCACTTATGTGTGGAATCTAAAGAACAAAATAAATGAACAAAACAAAAATAGAAACAGATTCAGAGATACAGAGAACAGACTGATGGTTGCTAGAGGGGAGGGTGGTTGGGGGCCTGGGTGAAAAGGTGAAAGGAATGAGAAGTACAGATTGATAGTAGCAAAATAGTCACAGGGATTCAAAGTACAAGCATAGGGAATGTAGTAAATGATACTGTAATAACTACGTATGGTGCCAGTCAGGTACTGAGAATATAGGGGAACGCTTTAGAAAGTAAATGATTGTCTAATTCCTGTTCTGTACACCTGAAACTAAAACAAAATAGTATTGAATGTAAACTGTAATTGAAAAGTAAAAATTTTAAAAAGGAGTAACCATCCCTCTGAAATAAAATAAATTATTATTGTAGCCAATTTTCAAAACATCATAGTGTGACTATTTCTTATCATGCTTTTTGCCTTAGTGCCTATTTATCTCATGTTAATATTTGGTGTCAGTTTCCTCTAGCATTTATTTAGCATTTGTTCCATCATTTAACTTTTAGCCTTTCTCTGTATTACTTTTTTTCTACCTCTGCTTTTAATGAGGCCTAGATTAGAAGTCAGCAGACCTGTATCCTAGTCTTGAAAGTGTCCTGGAGACTTAGATTCCCAATTTTTCAATTGGGAATACGTACCTTGAACAACAATCTTCACCATGTTGTGAGAATCGAGATAAGTTATGTGGGATCATTTTTGCAAACTCTAAATAATTTTGCAAATTATTATTGTTCTAGCCATCTAGCTTTTTGAGTATCCCCAGAGTTTGTTTAAAGCCATGGTGGTTGAGGGCTTAGTTGGTAGATAGAGCCATGTTTTTGCATTTGCAAATACCATTTCATAGGGTGGTTGTAAAAGAACTAAAAGTGCTACATTATCTGGAGCATAGTAAGTGTTCAATAAAAAGTAACTCATTTTTATGATTATCATTATGATTATTGTGTTTACCCTGAATTCTAGATCCTCAATTTACCAGTGCTTGATCATAGGCAAATTTCTTAACCTCGCTAAGCCTCAACTTCTTCATTTTTGAAGCTAGTAACTACTTCATAGTGTTGTTCTGAGAATAATGTAAAATAATGATTAAAAAGAGCTTGGTACAGTGTCATGCTTTCCATAATCTTTAGTTTTGAAGATAACTTCTGCTATTAGACTTCTAAATGTTGACACTTGTCTGATGCCCCAAATCATCTATAACCTCTGACCTGAATTTGAAGCCCTTATTGAAAATGTAGTTGAGTAGAACCACTTGGAAATTTTACCATCAATGGAAACCATTCTATCCAAAGTTAAATTCTTCATTCTTTCTTCCCACCAATCGTTTCAGCTTCTTGAGAACCTAAGTGATGGCTCTACGTTAAGCCTTACCCTTAAGGAGCTTACTATCTAATAGACTCACTTTAACATATGCCATTGTAGAAATCCATACAAGGTGCTTCAGGATACCCTAGAGAAGACATGAACCCTGTGGGGAGGAGGGTGACCAAGCCAGGGAAAGCTTCCCAGATCAGGGAAAGCCCGTTTCCCCATTTCCACCAAATATACCAGAACCATCATCTGTCCTTCTCCCAACACAAGAGACTGGGGTACATAAAATTAAACATCTTTTTTCACTTCATAACGTCAAGAAGTGGACCAGGCATCCAGCGGCCTTACTTCCTACAGTGTCTGCATCCTGAAAGTCTTTTATTAGCTGCTTCTGCATCTTACTCCCTCACAACGAAGAGTGTGAGGACTGTGCTTGGCCTTTCACATCCAGGCCTGAAGAGACAGCATCGTGGCTGCTCGCAGTCCATTGGCCAAACCCAGGGCCATGGCCCCTACCCACCTGGGAATAGTTTTTTCTGTGCACCAGGAAGAGGAAAAGGGATTGGCGGGCTTCTAACCAGTCTTGGCCGTAGCTGCCTCAGAGACATCTTTGACATCAGCAACCCCTGGCATGTTCCTTTTGCTACTCTGCTTGCAAAGGCCTCGGCCACGGAGCAGAGAACCACCTCAATAGTCCCATGTGTTCAATCCCTGCTTGATGAGAACCCAACTTTTTTTCTGCCATCTTGTTCATTTTAATGATACTTCCAAGTCAAGAAAAAAATTATTGTGGCGCCTAGATCAGTGCTTAGCACCTAGTAGATATACAATAAATATTAAAATATTTAATTTTTTTTTCTTGAGAGGGAGAGGTGAGGAAAGGAGAGGAGAGGAGAGGAGGGGGGGAGAGAGAGAGAGACATTGACTTGTTCCTCTTATTTATGCATGGTTGATTCTTGTATGTGCCCTGATCAGGGATCAAGTCTGCAACCTTGGGGTATCAGTATGATTGTCTAACCAACTGAGCTGTAAGTGTATTTAAATGTATGAACTCTCTCAGCTCCAGGACTGACTTAGAGGTTGTTTGCAAGACTAAAGCACTTGAGTGGGCTGATAGAGAGAGGGAGGGAAGGTGGGAGGGATGGGTGGAGGAATCCTACACAGTCAGGAACGGGAGCTTGTTTATTGGTCGCCTCTGAACTAGCCCTGAAGGTAACTAAGAATCACCTCAGTGCTAGAAACTTTTCAGCATTTCTGCTTTTTCCCATAGAACCAGAAAGAAAAAGTCACTCAGTCATTCCTTTTCATCACTGATGTTTCTATTTCTCTTTCCCTTCCCTTCCTCTCTGGAATCAATAAAAATATATTAAAAAATAAGTAAAAAAGAGTGCAGCCAAAGTGGCTCAGTGGTTGAGCATCGACCTATGAACCAGAAGATCATGGTTCAATTCCTGGTTGGGGCATATGCCTGGATTGCGGGCTCAATCCCCAGTGTAGAGTATGCAGGAGGCAGATGATCAATGATTCCTCTCATGATTGATGTTTCTGTCCCTCTCCCTTTCTCTGGAGAATTAATAAAAATATATTTTAAAAGAAAAGAAATGTTACAGGGCTGAGCAAAGGCCCCAAGGGTCTGAAGCTGGAAGGGAAGCCCTTAGCACTTACAGAAGCCAGCAGAGCATGGTTGGGCACAGATTCTGATGGGTTCACACTCTAGCTTGGTGGCCTCTAGCAGTGGGTCCTTGGGCAAGTGACTTAATGTTTTTGTGCCAGTTTTCTCATCTGTAATTTAAAGATAATAATACCTCCCTCTTCTGGTTTTCAGATTAAGCAAGTTACTATAATAAAAAGCATAGACCAATGAGTGGCACAATGTAAGCGCTGTATGCTTGCAGATACTGTTATCGTTAGGGACAGAAAAGGAATGGTCGCTTGAAGTCCCAAATTGACAGACTGGAAGGGCCCTTAGAGATGACCGTGTCTGATCCCTACCACGGGGTGTCCAGCTGGATTCTCTTCCTGCTCCTGGTTTTCAGCTCACAGTTTGGTTCCAAGCTGTTTGATAAAGTAGGTGGCATTTAGTTAAGTGCCAACTGCCCCAGTCCAGTCCATGCCCCCTTGCCTGCTTTGCCCCAATCTGACTTTTCTTCCCCAGAACACTTACACTTTTCCCTACCACCCAGGTCTCCACTCTGCCACCCCCTCACCATCCCACCTCAGTTTCTTGTGTCTCTGTTCTCCAGTCAGATTCTGCATGTCAGTGTCAACTAGCTAATCTGATTAATGGTTTCCTCTGAAAGTCCCAATTGTCAGTGCAAAGGTTGCTGCTTCATACAAAAGTCCATTCTGACTGGGGCCCTTCCGGGGAATGCGCCCCACCCTTAGTGTCCTGGTATGTGGGAGGGAGGGAGAGGGAGCAGCATTCCACCTAGGAGTGGGAGGTATTTAGGCCATCCATCTCCCCTGAAAGAAGACAGGACCTCTCTGAGCATCCATCCTATTGGCTGGGGAGCAGATAAGGATACTGGCAGGGACATGGCAAGGGAATTGGGAAGGGACATTGAACCAATGAACTTCTAGACATAGAGCTAGGGGCCTGAGTGGGTGGGGCAGGATATAAAAATGGGTAAGACTTGTCCCTGCCTGCAAAGATAGAAGGAAATAAAAGCACACGGTGAATAAGCATACAAAGAAACTATATCTTCGAGCTAACACAGAGACACATGAGAGTACCAACAAGGATGAGAGATGCATTCAGACTGGAAGTTTTGCATGATTCCATGGGGAGGTTGATGGTAGCCTGAGAACTGATGCCTGAAGAGGATTTTATAAAAGTATATTGTGTTTTCTACGAATGCTAGAAAATCTACACATAGAATACAGAAAGAAAGGAAAATAAGCCCTGGCCAGGTAGCTCAGTTGATTAGAGCATCATCCCAAAACACCAGGGATGGGGGACGTCTGGCCCACAGGCGCCCTGTAAGGTCCACAAAATCATCTGGTCTGGCCACGCCAAGGCATTAGGGGTGAGTTAATTAACTGTTTGACCAAATATAGTAGGCTAATTTTTAAGTTGATAATTTTGTATGGCCCGAGAATGGTGTTATAAATAGCCAAATGGCCCTTGGCAGAAAAAACGGTTCCCCTTGCTTGCATACGCCATGGTTGTGGGTTAAATCTCCAGTCAGGGCACATACAAGAAGCAACCAGTAAATGCATAAATAAGTAGAACAACAAATTGATCTCTCTCTCTCTCTCTCTCTCTCTCTCTCTCTCCACACACACACACACACACACACACACACACACACACAACACACACACACACACACACACACACACACACACACACACACACACACACACTTTGTAGCCTTGAGTGGAGCCAAGCCTCCTGCTTGCTCCATGGCCACAGCCATTTTTTTGGAGGGATTTATTTATCTTCTATGAAACTTTGTAGCCTTAAGTGGAGGCCTGGGCTGGCCAGGGGTGCGGAAAGCTTGGCTTCCTCCATTGCGGGGGGAAGACAAGCCTTCTGCTGGCTCAGTGGCTGCAGCCATTTTGGTTGGGTTAATTTGCATACTTGCTCCTGATTGGCTGGTGGGCTTGGCTTGTGGGTGTAATAGAGTGATGTTTAATTTGCATATCACTCTTTTATTAGATAGGATACCTTTTCTTTTTTTATTTTAGGGAAAGAAAGGGGGAGAAAGAGATAGAAAAGTCAATGATGAGACAGAATCATTGATCGGCTGCCTCCTGCACACCCTCCCACTGGGGATCGAGCCCACAACCTGGGCATGTGCCCTTGACTGGAATCAAATTCAGAATTCTTTAGTCCACAGGCTGATCCTCTATCCACTGAGCCAAACCAGCTAGGGCAGTGGTCGGTAAACTCATTAGTCAACAGAGCCAAATATCAATAGTACAACGATTGAAATTTCTTTTGAGAGCCAAATGTTTTAAACTTAAACTTCTAATGCCACTTCTTCAAAATAGACTCGCCCAGGCCATGGTATTTTGTGGAAGAGCCACACTCAACGGGCCAAAGAGCCGCATGTGGCTCTTGAGCCACAGTTTGCTGACCACGGAGCTAGGGCTATATACCTGCTCTTTTTAACTTCTCAGCATTTTCCCTGCTATTATAAATGCTTCAAAAGTATAACTGAATGGTTGTGGTATATAGTTCTATAGCCATTTCCCTTCTATTGGACTATAAGCTTGTTTATAAATTTTTGCTATTATAAGAGAACATAACTCCTGTAAACATATATGCACCCAATATAGGAACATCTAAGTATATAAATAACTCTTAGCAGACTTTAAGGGAGAGATGAGCAGCAAAAAAGTCATAGTGGGTTACTTTAACACCCCACTATCATCACTAGATAGATCTTCCAGACAAAAAATAAACAAGGAAACAGCAACCTTAAATGAGACACTGGATCATATGGATTTAATTGATATTTATAGAACATTTCATTCTGAAGCAGAAGAATTTACATTCTCTCAAGTACACATGGAACATTTTCAAAGATAGACCACATGTTAGGACATAAAATAAATCGTAACACATTCAAGAAGATTGAAATCATACCCAGTATCTTCTTGGATTACAATGGCATGAAACTAGAAATCAACTACAAAGAAAAAAACGCAAAACTCAAAAACACATGGAAACTAAATAACATGTTATTAAATAATAAATAGGTTGCCAAGGAGACTAAAGAATAAATAAAAAATTACCTGAAAAAAATGAAAATGAACACACAAAACTCAAAATCTATGGGACACAGAGCAAGTAGTTCTGAGAGGGAAGTTCATAGCATTACAGGCCTACCCCAAGAAACAAGAAAAATCTCAAATAAACAATCTAAACCTACACCTAAAAGAACTAAACAAAGAACAACAGAGTAAATAGAGGGAAGGAAATAATAAAGATCAGAGTGGAAATAAGTGACAGAATTTTCAAAAAACAAAAGATCAATGAAACTAAAAGTTGGCTCTTTGAAGAGATAAACAAGATTGATGAACCTTTAGCCAGACTCACCAAAAAACAAGAGAGAGGACCAAAATAAATAAAATCAGAAATGAAGGAGGCGAAGTAACAACTGACATCACAGAAATACAAAGAATTGAACAACTATATGCACAAACGGGACAACCTGAGCAAATGGAGAAATTCCTAGAAACATACATTCTTTCAAGACTGAATCAGGAAGAATCAGAAAATCTGAACAAACAGATAACAACTAATGAAATTGAAGCAGTAATGAAATAAAAGAAAAGAAAACTCCCAGCAAACCAAGTCCTGGACAGATGGCTTTGCGTGCAAATTTTATCGAACATTCCAAGAACTAACACCTATCCTCCTCAAACTATTCCAATACTTCCAAACTCTTTTTATGAGGCTGTCATTATCCTAATTTCAAAACCAGATACAGACACTACAAAGAAAGAAAATTATAGGTCAATATCCCTGATGAACAAAGGTGCTAAAATCCTCAGCAAAATATTAGCAAACTGGATACAGGCAATACATTAAAAAGATAGTACACCATGATCAAGTGGGATTTATTCCTAGGATGCAAGGCTGATACCATATCCACAAATCAATAAATGTGATACATCACATAAACAAAATGAAAGATTAAAATCACTTGATCATCCCTGGCCAGTGTGGCTCAGTTGGTTGGGTATTGTCAATGTTCAGAAATCACTGGCATTTTTATATGCTAATAACACACTTCCAGAAGGGGACTAAGTTCCCATTTACTATTGCAACAACAACAACAAATACCTAGGAATAAACTTCCAGACCTTGCTCTATGAATCTCTTCATCTAGCTGCTCATCATGTCTTTAATAAACTGGTAGATGTGTTTCCCTGAGTTCTGTTTTCTCGCTCTAGCAAATTAATTGAATCTAAGGAGGAGCAGTTCATAGGAACCTCAGATTTGTAGCCACGTCAGGAGGCAGAAGTTGTGGGTACGTTGGCATCTGAAGTGGGAAAGAGTCACATGGGACTGAACCCTTAACCTGGGATCTGAAACTAGGCAGTGTTAGAATTAGGTTAAATTGTAGGACACACAGCTGGTGTTGCAGAATTGCTTAATGTGTGTGAGTGAGGAGGGACCTAGATCTCATATCAGAAGTGTTGTGAAGATGGCAGTGTGAGAGTAAAGGAGAAAGAGATACAGGAGGAAGACTAAAGTTTTTCGTACAGAAGTGGTATCTCATTTTTGTTTTAACTTGAAATTCCCTAATGGCATAGGATGTTTAGTGTCTTTTCATATTTTTAGGTGCCATCTGAATAGTTTCTTTGATGAGGTAAATCTTCAGGACTTTTGCCCATTTTTAGATCACATTGTTAATTTTCATATTCTTGAGTTTTAAGAGTTCTTTGTATATTTTGGACAGTAGCTCTTTATCAGTTGTCTCTTTTGCAAATATTTTATCCCGGTCTGTAATTTGTCTCCTCACTCTCTTGACATTGTCTTTCGCAGAGCAGAAGTTTTTAATTTTAATGTAGTCCAGCTTATCACTTCTTTCTTTTATGGACCATGCCTTTGGCATTGCGTCTACAAAATTATCACCGTATCCAAGGTCATTTAGGTTTTCCCTTATGTTATCTTCTAGGAGTTTTATAGTTTTACGCTTTCCATTTAAAGTCTATGATCTATTTTGAGTTAGTTTTGGTGAAGGATGTAAGTTGGTGTCTAGATTCATTTTTTTAATAAGTTTTTATTGTTCATATTATTACAAATGTTCCTCCCCCCCCCACCATTGCTCTCCTCCACCAGGTTCCCACCCCACCCTCTGCCCTTTCCCCACTCCCCATTGTCCTCATCCATAGGTGCACAGTTTATGTTCAGTCTCTTCCCACATCCCCCTCTCCCCTTTTCCCCAAGAATCATCAGTTCACTCCCCTTCCATACCTCTGATTCTATTATATTCAACAGTTAATATTGTTCATCAGATTTTTTTTTTAATTTCCTTGGTTTTTAGATTCACTTGTTGATAGTTACGTATTTGTTGTTCATAATTTTTATCTTTATTTACTTTCTCTTCTGAAAGAACCCCCTTCAGCAATTCATATAATTCTGGTTTGGTGTTGATGAACTCCTTTAGCTTTTTTTTTTTTTTTATTAGTGAAGCTCTTTATCTGACCTTTGATTCTGAGTGATAGCTTTGCTGGATAGATTATCTTTGGCTATAGTTTCTTACTATTCATCACCTTGAATATTTCTTGCCATTCCCGTCTGGCCTGCATGGTTTCTGTTGAGAAATCAGCTGACAATCGTATAGGTGCTCCTTTATAGGTAACTGCCTTCTTTGCTCTTGCTGCTTTTAATATTCTCTCTTTGTCTTTTGCTCTTGGAATTTTAATTATGATGTGTCTTGGTGTGGTCCTCTTTGGATTCCTTTTGTTTGGAGTTCTGTGCGCTTCCTGGACTTGTAAGTCTTAATTCTTTCACCAAGTGTGGGAAGTTTTCTGTCACTATTTCTTTCAGTATGTTTTTGATATCTTGCTCTCTCTCATCTTCTGGGACCCCATAATTCTGATGTTGGTTCGCTTGAAGTTGTCCCAGAGGTTTCTTCCATTATCTTCAATTTTCTGGATTCTCTTGTCTTCTATCTTCTGCGGAGGAGTGTTTTCTGGCTCTTTATGTTCCAAATCTTTGACTTGATTCTTGCGATCTTCCATTCTGTTTTTAGGACTCTGTATAATATTTTTTATTTCAGACAATGTATTCTTTATTTCTTGTTGATCCCTTATCATTTCTTGTTGACTCCTTATTAATTCTAGTTGGTCTCTTTTCATATCCTCATAGGTCTTATCCATCTTTTCTAGGAAATTCTTGAAAAACCTTATAAGCGTAGATTTGAACTCTATATCCAGCCGCTTTTTGTCCTCCATTTCTTCCGTTTGTGATCTATTTCATTGTCGCATTTCGCAGTTACAGATAGGACGGGATTACAGGGTGGAGCCTACAGCCTTGGCTTCCGTCAGCCCCGCCCTATGCGGGTCCTTCAGTACTCGCTGCAAAGCACCTCTGAGAGAAAGGTGCCCTCGATTTTTGCCTGCTGTCAAACAGTCTAGGCTCTCCCCCAATGACCCCGGAACTGGGGTTCAGTTCAGTTGGAAATGGAGTTGGAGGTGGCGTTCAGAGCAGTCTGGAGCCCCTGTCTCCTTCCGGCAAGGGCAATTCCTCGGAACAGCCAACCGTCCCTTCTCTGCACCGCTCCTCTGGGGTTCCACCTTACAGCCCAGCTCCCTATGGATGAGCCTGCGTCCCCGGGGTCTGGCCTAGAACTGAGGTTCAGAGCAGTCAGAACTGAGGCCCAGCACAGTCGGAGTTTTATCTCCTTCCCACTAGGGAATGCCAGCCAGGCACTCGGCCTCCCTCCTCTCCGGCTCCATCTTCTCTGCGCGCCGCGCGTCTCCGGACCTTGGGCTTTTACAGCTCCTCCGTGCTTCCTTCTGGTTTTCTCCTTGCTTCTCGTTGTAGAATTTCCAGTCAGTCGACTTTCAAGTAGTTCTGGGTAATGTCCATTTTATATTTTAGTTGTATTTTATTGAAATTGTTGTGTGCGGCTGCGGCTAGGTGTTTACCTGGGCGCAGCCATCTTGGATCTTCCTCTAGATTCGTTATTTTACATGTGGATGTCCAGTGGTCCAGCATTACTTATTGAAAAGAGTATTTTTGCTCAATTGTGTTCCTTTACACCTTTGTCAAAGATCAGTTGGTTATATTTATGTGGATCTATGTCTGGGCTCTCTGTTTTATTTCATTGACCTATGTATCTATTCATTCACAAATACTATACTGTCTTAAAGTTGGTAGTGTCAGGCTCTGACTTTGTTCTTCTCCTTTAATATTAAGTTGATTATTCTGGGCCATTCGTCTCACCATATAAACTTGAGAATCAGTTTGTTTATATCCACAAAATAAGTTACTGGGACTTTTACTGGTATTGTGTTGAATCTATAAATCAAGTTGGGAAGAACTGACATCTTGATAATATTGTGTCTTCCTATCCATGAACATGGACTGTTTCTTTACTTATGTGATATTTGTTTGTTTTTTATTTTCATTAAAAAACAACAAAAAACAACTCACTGGAGATATGGTTGTTTTCTGGTGGTTTTTTGTTTGTTTTTTGAGAGAGAGTAGTGAGAGAGAAAGAGAGCTCCCTGTACGTGTCCTGACCAGGAATCAAATCCACAATCTTTTGGTATACAGGACAATACTCAAACCAACTGAGCCACAGGCCAGAACTGTTTATTTAGTTTTTTTTTGTTTTTTTTTAAATACCTTTCATTAGAGTTTATAGTTTTTCTCAGTTAGATCTTATACATATTTTGTTAGATGTATAACTATCTCATTGGGGGCGGGCATGTGCTAATGTAAATGGTAATTTCAAATTCCACTTGTTCTAGCTGCTTGCATTTAGGAAAGCAATTGGTTTAGGTATATTAACCTTGTATCCTATAATTTTGCCATAATCATGTGCTAGTTCCAAGATTTTTTTGGTTGATTCTTTCAGATTTTCTTTATGAACAATTACACTATTTGTGAACAAATACAGTTTTGTTTCTTCCTTCTCAACCTGTATGTCTTTTGTTTCCTTTTTTTGTCTTATCGCACATTAGCTAGGACTTTTAGTACAATGTTGAAAATAGTGGTGAGAAGGGACCTCCTTGCCTTGTTGCTGATCTTGGTGGGGAAACTTCAAGTTTCACACCATTAAGTATGCTATTAGCTGTAGGTTTTGGTGGGTGTTCTTTATCCGGTTGAGGAAGTTCCCCTTTATTTCTAGGTTGCTAAGATATTTTATCAGGAGTGGGTGTTAGATTTTGTCAAATGCTTTTTTCTGTGTCTACTGATATCATTGTGTAATTTTTTTTTATTTTTAAAATTTTTTTATTAAATTATTATCTTTGTACATATACCATTGCCTCCCCCTCCCATAATGCCCTCCCTCCCCAGAGTTTTGTGTCCATTGGTTGTATTTATATAAATAATTTTTCTTCTTTAGTCTATTGATGTGATGGATTATATTAATTGATTTTTGAATGTTGAGCCAGCCTTACATACTTGGGATAAGTCAAACTTGGTCATGTTGTATAATTTTTGTACATTGTTGGATTCAGTTTGCTAATATTTCATTGAGGATTTTTGCATCTATATTCATGAGAGATTAGGTCCATACTTTTCTTATAATGTTTCTTCTGGGTTTGGTATTAGCATAATGCTGGCCTCAGAGAATAAGTTGGGAAGTATGCCTTCTGCTTTTATCTTCTGAAAGAGAGCATAAAAAAAATAGTATAATTTCTTCCTTAAATGCTTGTTAGAATTCACCAGTGCACCCATCTGGATCTGGAAGATTATTAATTACTGATTCAATTTCTGTAATATAGGCTCATTCATATTGTTTATTAACAATTTTTCTTAAGAATAGATTTCTGGAGATGAGATTCCTTGTCAAGGGTTTGTTTTGTGTGTGTGATTCTGAGATGCTCATTGTTAAGTAAATAAACTATACAGAAATATACCAAGTATAGAAGTAAACATTTCCCAACACTCCCTTACTCCAGACAGACTCTACAGAAGTGATCACTGTTGTGGTGTGCTGTAGATTTTCCCAACCATTTTCTGTGTCTGGTTTGAATATTTTTAAAGGTCTTGATATCTGTTGATATGTTGCCTTCCAAAAGACTTGTAATAAAGCATGATCATTTTTAATAAGAGTGAGATTTTAAAATTTGTTTCATTTTTTCTAATTGTATAATATAAGGAAATTTTTATATTACAGAAAATAAGGAACATTTGAAAATAAAAATTTAAATCACCCATACTTCCTCTATGTAGATGACTAATACTAATGTTTTAGAATATTTCTCTCTGAGCATAAGACGAGAGCACAAATCACAGGTGTCATGTGACAAGCACAGAATACCAGATCAAGAGATAGAACATGTCAGTGCTCCCTGCCTCCCTCCATCATACATTAATATTTTAATAAAGTAGGAATCATTTTTTTCTAGCCAGGTTTTTTTTTTACTTATTTGTTTTTTGTTTTTAACCATTTAAACCATTTTTCTACTCATATTTTTTTCTGACACTATTGGGAGCATTTCTCCATTTCTTTAATGTTCTGTGCACTCTTGGGGTGATTATCAAAATAAATGTAAGTATCTGTATGCTTCTTTGGCTTCCTTAGACTACATCCTAGAAGAACATGAATATTTTTTAAATGTTTGGTAATTATTGTCCAATTGTCTTCCAGGAATCTACCAAATTTACACTGTTGAGGTTTCACTGCGAGGGAGTATGGGAGGAAATGAGAAAAAGAGAAAGCTAGGGGGTGCCCAGCGTGTGGTCATTACTTACGGTGACTTTCTGAGAAGTGACCATCTTAATGGCTGGTAACGCCTTCTGCAGTTGGGGCCCTTAGTTTCATGGGTCCATGGCCTGAACAGTCACTTATTCATTCAACAAATATTCGTTAAGCACCTTCTTGCTGTGCATTGTTCTAGGCTGAAAATACTTATCTAGGGATAAGGCCAACTTTCTGCCTTGGGAATCTTACAAGCTCTGATGGGGAGTCAGACCATAAGCACATAAACAAGCGAGTGTGTAATATAATGTCTAACAGTGAAACAGTTATGAAGAAAGATAAAGCAGCGTCTGGGTAGATGGAGAGTGAATGCCTGGGGATGGTGGTGCCATTTTAATTGGGCTGGTCAGGGAAGGTCTTTCTGGGGTGATGACATTAGGGCTGAATCCTGAAAGAGGAGTTGTAGAAAAATCTAGAACAATAGTAATTTTCAGTTCTGGCTGGACATTAGAATTACCTGGGGGAGCTTTTTAAAGCTCACACTATAGGCCAATTGAATTAGAATGTCTGGAGATGGAAGCCAGGCACCCATACTTTTGAAGTCCCTTGGGTGATTCCAGTGTGTATCCAGGGTAGAGAACTAGTGATCCAGGGCAGCTCTGTCCAATAGAAATGCAATTCAAACCACATAGGAAATTTTAAATATCCTTGTAGCCCCATTTAAGAAGTAAAAAAGAAACAAATGACATGGTTATTTTTAAAAGATGTTTTATTGATTTTCAGAGAGAGAGAGAAAGGGAAAGGGAGAGATAGAGAAACATTGATATGAGAGGGTTGCTTCCTGCAGGCACCCTACCGGGGATGGAGCCTGACTGGGATTGAACCTGCAACCTTTCAGGACATGGGATGACACCCAACCAACTGAACCACACTGGCCAGGGCAGGTGACATAAATTTTAATAGTATATATAATTTTACTTAATACATCTAAACTATAATTTCATCATATAATCAATATAAAAATTACTAATGTGATATTCTGCATCTTTTGCACTAAGTCTTTGAGATCCAGTGTGTATTTTACATTCAGAAGCACATATGAATTCAGACTAACCACGTTTCAAATGCTCAGTGGACACCTGTGGCCACCATATTGATCAGCACAGCTATGGAGGAAGAGCACAGGAAACAGCAGGTACAAATATCTGATTCTTTTTTTTTTTAAATATATTTTTTATTGATTTTTCACAGAGAGGAAAGAGAGAGGAATAGAGAGTTAGAAACATTGATGAGAGAGAATCATCGACCAGCTGCCTCCTGCACATCCCCTACCAGGGATGTGCCCACAACCAATGTACATGCCCTTGACTGGAATCGAACCTGGGACCTTTCAGTCCACAGACTGACGCTCTATCCACTGAGCCAAACTGTTTTCGACAAAGATCTGATTCTTGAGGTTGAGGTACCAGTAGGAGGCAAGTGTGGCCAGAGGGGAGAAAAAGAAGTTGGGAGTTGTAATAAGTGAGGTCTAAGGAATAGTCATGGCCTAGTGTTTGGCTTTTATTCTAAATGTGATGGAAGGCCATTGGGCACTCACAAGGCAAGAAATGGTTTGCTCTAATTTATGTGTGTGTTTTTAAAGACTTTTGGCTGCTGCATTGGAAACAGCCTGCATGAAGAGCAGAGAGAAGCAGAGAGGCCCAGGAATAGGCTAATATTAGAAAAATAGAGGCTTGGATTTGAGAGGCCACGGGGCAGATGCTGAAAAGTGTTTTGGTTCATGATAGATATTCCCAGGCAGAACCCATTGGAGTTGCTGATTGATTGGATGTGGGATGTGGGAGAAAGAAAGGTCTCAAAGGTGACTCCAAGTTTTTGCCCTGAGTGGGCCCTAGCTGGTTGGCTCATTTGGTTAAAGCCTCATAACAATACATCAAGGTTACGGGTTTGATCTCTGGTCAGGGTACATATAAGAAGCAACCAATGAATGCATAAATAAGTGGAACAACAAACAAATATCTCTCTCTCTCTCTCTCTCTCTCTCTCTCTCTCTCTCTCTCTCTCTCTCTCTCTCTCTCTCTCTCTCTCTCTCCATCTCTTCCTTTCTCTCTCATCAATAAATAAAAGCTTAAGAAAAGAGTTTTGCCCTAAGGCAAATGATGGTGGAGCTTGCGGTTGGGGTAGGGGTGGGGATAGGTTTGTGTGTGAAATAGGAGTTCATTTTAAGCATAAACCAATTAAAATTGTGTGTGTCCTCTAAAATCTAGATCATGTGGGTCAGCAAAGACCCAAGGAATGTGGAAAAATACAGGAAGTAGTCAAGCAATGGAGATCCCATTTGTTAAGAACACATGTTGAGACAGGGTTAGGGTATGGGAAATAGGAGAGAAAACACTCTGTAATAGATTCCAGAGAACATTAATGTCTGACTAAGGAATTTGAAATTTATTTGTTAGGCATGGGATGAGATATTAGACATTTTCAAGCGATAACTAGTATGACCAGAGCTTAAATTTACATCGACAATGTAAATACGTTTAATAACATGAAAAATGCTCAAGATAATTTTCACTAAAATTCTACATATGATTAGAGCCAAGTTGGTTTTTTTTGTTTTGTTTTGTTTTTTAATCTCATGTTTTAAAAAAATGGCATGTGAACTATAATAGAAAAAGAAATTGGAAGGAACATTATCAAAATGTGTCATAGAGTTGGTTTCAGTTGTTGGTAAGGCTATGAATAGGTTGGGGTTTTTTTCTTTCTACTCTGTATTTGCTATTTTTTTTTTAAATTGAGCATAACTACTTTTATAATGAGAATAGTTTTAGATTAAACTTAAGTATGTGCAGGACTGGAGGGAGTACACTGGATGGAGAGGATGGAGGCAGGAATATATTATAGGTCAGGTTCAGTGCCGTGGAAAGGGAAGGAAAGGATGAATTGGGCCAAGGGCTATGGGAGGAAGAGGGAAGTGGAAAGTCTATGTAAGGTGGTGAAGAGTATGGGTTCTGGAGTCAGGTTGCTGGGATTTGAATCTGAACTTGGCCCCTTGCTTGGACATACCACTCTGTGTGTTTTTTTAAAATCTATAAAAGGGAATAATAATTGTACTTACCTCCTATGATTGGTCAAAGGAGAACTGGGTGAATGCGTATTAACCACTTAGAACAGTGTTCAGCTCATAGAAGGTGCTCAGTATATTCGCTATTATTCTAATTACTCTCAGGAATCTGGCCTCAGATACAGCATATATAATGGAGTGGATAGACACAAGTTCCTGAAGCATTATTCCTAACAGTTTAATTTTTTATAATATATTTATATATTATACATTTTAAAAAATCTTGTGCTCTCTTCAGCAGCACGTATACTAAAACTGGAATGATACAGAGATTAGCATGGCTCCTGTGCAAGGATGACACGCAAATTGGTGTGTTCATATTTTAAAAAAAAATAATAATAAATAAAATAAAATAAAAATATCTTAGTCAAGTTTTTTGAAAATAGATGAGCTGTCTCAGGTAGTGTGAGCTACCATCATTGAAGAAGTGCCAGGTGCTACAGGGATCAGTGTGGGGCTGGTATCGGACTGATTCCAGGCTAGCTCTCATCAGATGATGTACTGTTGTGTTTTTTTTAAATTAATTTCTTTATTGATTAAGGTATCACATATTTATCCTCAACCCCCCATTCCAATCCCCCCCACTCATGCTCTCACCCCCCTATTGTCTCTGACCACTGGTTAGGCTCATATGTGTGCACATAAATCCTTTGGATGATCTCTCTCTTTTATCCCCACCCTCCCTTTGAGGTCCAACAGTCTGACCCATGGCTCCTTATCTCTGGGTCTGTTCTTGTTCTTATTTTACAGATGAGGAAATTGAGGGTCTGAGAGGTTATAACAAAGTTATAACATCAGTCTATGTTGTTCACCATTTCCCCTAGATGAGTGAGTTTTTTGTATAACTAAGTTCTTTCCATTAAAGGTAATGTCCTTCATTCTGAGCCCTCTCTAAGGATTTGGCATTCAGGTATTCTTTATTGTATGAAATATGTTATATATAGACTGTAGGTTTTTTCCCTTAATAACCTTATTTGGTAATAGCCTTACTTTTGGTTTTTAGGTTTTGGGGGGAAATTTTATTGGCCTTTGAGATGTGAGTTTCTGGGAACTGGGGTTGGGGGAAAGTGAATAATTTGGGTAGGCTGAGTTAGGTACTTCTGAATCCACCCTGACCTCGAGACTCTCATTTCAGGGCCCAAGCTAGAGCCTATATCCAGGGAGTAGTGCTGCAAATGTGAACTTTTAGATGGGGCATTGGTTAGAGATGGGAATGGATCTCTACACTCTGTCACTACAGAGATTGTACAGTTCTTTGAAGATACCCTCCTGGCAGGGATTCCGTCATTTTTAGGGACAGCTGCCCAGGGGCTCTAAGCCTCACATATTCTGCATTCAAATGGGCAAGCGCATGCTGAAGGCTCCTGATGGGGAGGGCTGTGCTGTGGGCCAGGAGGTATTACTGAGGTCAGGCCAACAGGATCTCTTCCTAAGAGGCATATAGTCTGATATCTTTCATATCCAGAAAGACGGTTTTGTTATAACTTCTCAGACCCTCAATGTCCTCATCTATAAAATAAGAATAAGAATAAGAAGAAAACCACCAGCCTAAACCAGTTTGGCTCAGTGGATAGAGCATCAGTCAGCCTGCAGACTCAAGGATCCCAGGTTCGATTCCGGTCAAGGGCATGTACCTTGGTTGTGGGCACATCCCCAGTGGGGGGTGTGCAGGAGGCAGCTGGTTGATGTTTCTCTCTCATCGATGTTTCTAGCTCTCTATCCCTCTCTCTTCCTCTCTGTAAGAAATCAATAATATATATCGAACAGACCCCACCGAAATACAACAGATTGTTACAAAATACTACGAACAACTCTATTCCAACAAACTGAACAACCTGGACGAAATGGACATATTCCTAGAAAAATACAACCTTCCAAAACTCAATCAGGAAGAATCTAAAAATCTTAATAGACCAGTGACGTGGGAAGAAATTGAAACAGTCATCAAAAAGCTTCCAGCAAACAAAAGCCCAGGGCCTGATGGCTTCACAGGAGAGTTTTACCAAACATTCAAGGAAGAACTAAAACCTTTCCTCCTCAGACTATTCCAAAAAATCCAAGAGGAAGGAACACTTCCAAACTCCTTCTATGAAGCCAGCATCACCCTAATACCAAAACCAGATAAAGACAACTCAATGAAAGAGAATTACAGGCCAATATCCCTCATGAACATAGATGCCAAAATCCTCAACAAAATTCTAGCAAATAGACTCCAGATGAACATCACAAAGATCATACACCATGACCAAGTAGGATTTATTCCAGGAATGCAAGGATGGTACAATATCCGCAAATCAATAAACGTGATACATCACATAAACAAACTGAAAGATAAAAATCATATAGTCATATCAATTGATGCAGAAAAAGCATTTGATAAAATCCAACACCCTTTCCTGATAAAAACTCTTAACAAGGTGGGAGTACAAGGATCATACCTCAACATAATAAAAGCTATATATGATAAACCCACAGCCAACATTATACTCAATGGGCAAAAACTAAAACCATTCCCTCTAAGAACAGGAACAAGACAGGGATGCCCACTCTCGCCACTCCTGTTTGACATAGTACTGGAAGTACTAGCCATTGCAATTAGACAAGAGGAGGAAATAAAAGGCATCCAAATTGGAAAAGAAGAAGTAAAGTTATCCTTATTTGCAGATGACATGATACTGTACATAAAAAACCCAAAAGACTCCATTAAAAAACTAATTGACTTAATAAATGAATTTGGCAATGTAGCAGGATACAAAATTAATGCCAAGAAATCCACGGCATTTCTATACACCAACAGCGAAACTATAGAAATAGAGATTAAAAAAGCAATTCCATTTACCATCGCACCAAAAAAATTAAGGTACCTAGGAATAAATTTAACTAAGGAAGTAAAGGACCTATATGCAGAAAACTACATGACACTGAAAAAAGAGATAGAGGAAGATGTAAAGAGATGGAAGAATATACCATGTTCATGGATCGGTAGAATCAACATCATCAAAATGTCCATACTTCCTAAAGCAATCTATAGGTTCAATGCACTCCCCATTAAAATACCAACGGCATATTTCACCGACCTAGAAAGAACTCTCCAAAAGTTCATTTGGAACAATAAAAGACCCCGAATAGTCACAGCAATCCTGAGAAAGAAGGGTAAAGTAGGAGGGATCTCAATACCAGACTTCAAACTGTATTACAAAGCCACTGTTCTCAAAACAGCCTGGTACTGGCACAAGAACAGACATATAGATCAATGGAATAGAATCGAGAACCCAGATATCAACCCAAATCACTATGCTCAATTAATATTTGACAAAGGAGGCACGAATATACAATGGAGTCAAGACAGTTTCTTCAATAAATGGTGTTGGGAAAATTGGGTAGACACATGCAAAAGAATGAAACTAGATCACCAACTTACACCATACACAAAAATAAACTCAAAATGGATACAGGACTTAAACATCAGACGGGAAACCATAAAAATACTAGAAGCATCCGCAGGCAGCAAAATCTCAGACGTATGCCAAAAGAACTTCTTCACTGATACTGCCCCTAGGGCAATGGAAGCTAAAGAGAAAATAAACAAATGGGACTACATCAAAATAAAAAGTTTTTTTACAGCAAAAGAAACCATCAACAAAACAACAAGAAAGCCCACGGTATGGGAGAATATATTTGCAAATAATACCACAGATAAAGGTTTAATCTCCAACATCTACAGACAGCTGATACAACTAAATAAAAGGAAGATGAATGATCCAATTAAAAAATGGGCAATGGACCTAAATAGAATATTTACAAAAGAAGACAGAAAGAAGGCCAAAAGGCACATGAAAACATGCTCAAAGTCACTAATTATCCGAGAGATGCAAATCAAAACAACAATGCGGTACCATCTCACACCTGTCAGAATGGCCAACATCAACAAATCAACAAACGACAAGTGTTGGCGAGGTTGCGGAGAAAAAGGAACCCTCGTGCACTGCTGGTGGGAATGCAGACTGGTGCAACCACTGTGGAGAACAGTGTGGAGTTTCCTCAAAAAACTGAGAATGGAACTCCCATTTGACCCAGTAATCCCACTTCTTGGAATATATCCCAAGAAACTAGAAACACCAATCAGAAAGGATATATGCACCCCTATGTTCATAGCAGCACAATCTACAATAGCCAGAATCTGGAAACAGCCGAGGTGCCCGTCAGCTGATGATTGGATCCAAAAACTTTGGTACATCTACACAATGGAATACTATGCTGCCATAAAAAAGAAGGAATTCTCATCATTTGCAGCAACCTGGATGGAATTGGAGAACATCATGCTGAGTGAAATAAGCCAATCAATGAAAGAGAAACACCACATGACCCCACTCATTTGTGGATAATAAAGATCATTATAAACTGATGAACCAAAAGATAGATATAGAGACAGTAAAGCAACAAGCAGATTGTCAAATTACAACGGGGAGGGGAGGAGGGTCTGGGGGAGACAATAAATCAACCCAAGGACTTGTATACCTGCATATAAGTACAACCAATGGACATAAAACTCTGGGGAGGGAGGGGATACATGGGAGGGAAGGAGGGGGGCAAAAAAAAAAAATCAATAAAATATGTAAAATAAAAAAATAAATAAATAAATAAAAATAAAATAAAAAAAAATAAATAAATAATAAAAAAAAAATAATATATATCGATATATATATTTAAAAAAGAATACTACCATCTAATAAGTGCGGAGATGCATCGCTCACAACTTCCCTCATCTCCACCCAGAGCTAGGAAGAAGAATCAGACTCAGAGGCAGACGATGAGACCAAACCAGAACGGATTGAGTTACCTTAAAGAGACAGAATGGCTTTGAGACCCATGAGGCCTGGTTGTCACTGGGCCGGAACACTGACATAGCGACAAAGGAAGATCCAATAGCTCTGGATACTTTTAAAAAGAGGCCAGAGGTCACTGCGTGGAGTGGTAGCCTGGTTTGGCCTGGCGGTTTTCCTGTTGCGAAAAGTGTCACCTTTCCTGGCCTGTGCCCCCAACACTGAACACTGTGGCTGCCTCCCTTAGTTCCAATCCCTTTTCCAGCAAGCCCCCTTCTGAGCCCCCTCTGGCTGCCCCTGGCGAAGAGCCTGTAGGGAGAGCATGTGCTAGCCTGGGGCCCAGGGGCTCTGTCCTGTCCACTCAGCAGCTGTGTCTGCCACTGTCTGTTTATACTTGGCTATGTGAGATGCCCCCTTGTGTGGGGGGCCCTGGTTACCTTGAGTCCCCCCAGAAATAGAGGCCCTTCTGGACATGCAGACAGGTCATATTTTGGAGCCTGAGAGGCTGAGGAGGAAGGCCCAAGCATGAGGTATCCTTGGTGAGGCCATGGCACCCTGAGGCCTCGGAGTCACCTCCCTGGCAATGCCCAGCCCTTTTTTGGCTTGAGTTCCTCTCGTTCAGCTCCCAGTGTTCTTGTGAAGATGGAATTAGTGGAGGAGAAAGCCTTTTCTAAAATGGTTAACATTATATACATGTAAAGGATGATCGTCATTTTCAAATGGGACCATGTGTGTACTAAACCCTTTGAAAAATCTGATGTGCCCTATGGTTTAGCCTAATTCTGTCGGAAGCCAAGGACCAAGGAGAATTGACGGTTAGGCTCAATAAAAACATCAGATTGGCCCCCCACCACACAGCCCCCTGTTAAGGGTTAAGTTGATGGTAGTGCCAAGAAGAACTAAGATGGGAACTGAACCGTGCTGTGGTTCAACAGGTGGCTGCCTCTCTGTGACCCCAGCTAAGTTGGGCTGTTGTTGAGTGGCAACGAGGGCACTTGGGACCCTCCATCAGGAACCCTCTGTAGAAAGCTGGTGCGTTTCCAGTTAAGCTCTCGGGCAGTGCACACCATCACGTGACTCACTGTACACTGAAGTCAGGCTGTTGTGTCTCCAGCAGACTAAACTGAGCCCCCAACAAGCCCCAGCTGCTCTTGTTGGAGGGTTAGTGTCTGCTTAGCCAGTTCTTGCTGAGGACAGGCAACCCTGCCGAGAGCCCCCTGAGCAGGATGCAGGCTGATGTTACACATCTGGAGTAGCTCAGGTGCTCCTCTCCAAGGTGGCTTGCTCTACGTGACTTGGATATGCATTTACATTTAGAAGTTACTTAGGGGGGTTCAAGGTGGGGTGGGGATGGGAGAATGCTAGTGTCACATTAGCTGTGCTGAGTGCTGTTCTAAGGGTTTAATATGTGTTATTTATTTCTGACCCCAAAAATCCCTGTATGTAGATCCTAATTTATAGATGAGGAAGCTGAGGAACAGAAGGCTTTAATTGAACTGTCCAAATACAGCTATTAGAAAGTGACAGGCCCTTCCAAAACCGGTTTGGCTCAGTGGAAAGAGTGTCAGCCTGTAGACAGAAGGATCCCAGATTCCATTCTGGTTAGGGGCATGTACCTTGGTTGCGGGCACATCCCTAGTAGGAGGTGTGCAGGAGGCAGCTGATCAATGTTTCTAACTCTCTATCCCTCTCCCTTCCTCTCTGTATAAAATCAATAAAATATATTTTTTTTAAAAAAGAAAGAAAAGTGACAGAACCAGCATTTAAACCAGTCAGGAAGTCTGACTATAGAGTCAGACCATTTAAATATCATTGTCATTTTTCCAATGCACACCTAAGGCAGAGAGACTTGTCACGGTCGCACAGCTGGTCTGTGGTGGAACTGGGAGTTAAAACCAGGTCCGTCCAACTCCAGGACCCACAATGGTAACCTCCATTCTAATTTACATCTCTGGGTTGCTTTTAATATTAAATTGTAACATATAGTATAATATTCTATGCAACATAGTATAATATAATATAATATAATATAATATAATATAATATAATATAATATAATATATATTATATAATATATATTATATAATATATAAAATATAGTATAATATTCTATTATAGTATATTACTCTATTATAGGATTACAACTTACTGAATGAAGCCTTTTTCGTTGGACATTTAGGCTGGTTTAATTTTTCACTATTATAAGTAAAAATCCAAGATTTTTTTAAAGAGAGAGAAATGGTAGGAATGTTGTTTGTTTTATTAGTTTATGTGTTCATTTTAAAGGATTTAGAACAAATGGGCTGAGTTCTCAGAGGCTAGAGGATTGGAGGTTTCAAGTTGAATGTTTGAATGGAGAGTGAAATTCTGATTAGGAAGGGTGCCAGTGTGGAGAGAAGAAAAGAACAGACTCTGTGCTTTAGCCCAGGGTTTGGCGGTGTCTGTGCAATAGGAAATTTGGGCAGCATTTCAGCAATGTTCTGTAATTCACACTTTGGCTATTTTAGTGTTCTCTAGCATCGTCTTATTCACATCTCATTGACATTGGGTAGTCATGTTTGGGTGGGGCTGGGCAACGAGTGAGCCCATTCTCTTCCCCAGATCAGCTATGTGGACCTAAGATCCCTCCATCTGTCCTTTGCATGTCCGGTGCCCCTCTGCCTCTCTCTCCCTCAGCTTTCCTTTGAGGTTATCCCTTTGAGGTTCCTTATCCCAGGTCAGAAACAGATGAGGAGGCCTAAGGACATCATGTGTGGCAATGACCTGAATGGCCTTCATTCACTGAGCCCCCAGCATGGTACTGAGCACTTTTCAGACCCCATCTCTCTTATCATTACAACAGCTCTGTGGGATGGAGACCATTATGAAACCACTATTTCATGGAGGAGGAAAAGGAGACTTCAAGAAGAGGAAGACTTGACCAACTTGCTTAGAGCCAGGGGCTGGTAGAGCCAGGATTCAGAGCCACATCACTCTAAGCTTTATAGTCACATCATACTAAATCACCCTGTATATATGACAGCCTTTGTGATACATTAGAAACAGGATGTTTCAACATGGTGGGGTAGGTTTCAGAAAATCAGCAAGAACACATTCAAAGACCTGCATTCTATGTGCAACTGATAGGCTCACTTAGAGGATGTAGGAACTTGCAGAGGATCCTGAAAGTACCTCTTTCCTACCTTACTTTTAAAGTGTGGCCAATGAGGTCCAGAGAGAG
The DNA here is from genome assembly GCA_963693515.1 of Pipistrellus nathusii. Taxonomy (NCBI): domain Eukaryota; kingdom Metazoa; phylum Chordata; class Mammalia; order Chiroptera; family Vespertilionidae; genus Pipistrellus; species Pipistrellus nathusii. Next base: position 76,993,566 of record OY882863.1, read on the forward strand.
CAACCAACTTGTTAAGGGCAAGATGGTGGCCACATCAGATTAGAATCAGGGCCTTCTGACGTTTACCTGATGACTCCTCGAGAAGCAAGCAGCTTTTAGCTCTATTCTGCTGGGAGCACTGGGAGAAAAAGCATGGATCAGAGGGAGGTTGAGGAAAAACAAGAGTAGTTTGACACAGTTGGGCAACCCTAGGGTTTCGGGGAGATATAGAGCCACAAGGATCCTCTGACTGTCCACTCCCTACTCCAGCACCTAAGTCCCAATTCCATTGCACAGCAACATACACGAGGGGCGATTGACAGGAAGCCAATTCTGGCTTAATGATCAGAACCTGGGTGTGATAGACAGATCAGGATTTCTGTCAGGCAAGATGCTTCACTTTCCTGAGCCTCAGCGTCTTTAAACACACAGTGGGATTGTAATTACTTATATGGGGCCCCTGTGAGAATGAAATGAGATAATGCTTGTAGAGAAACGGGCACATGTTTGTGGAAAGAAAAGAATCTTGGGGTTGTTTGAGTTGGTGGAAAAAGGAGAACACAAAACCAAGTTTATTTCAACAAAAGACCAAGTATTTCTTCATTTCATCTGATTCATTATTTCTGACAGGCCCTGCCAACGGGGCGTTCGTTTCACTTTCCCCACATGGAGATGGGCTGTGCTGGCGGCGGGAAACGTCTCTGTGCCCCATCTTTGTGAAGACTGAAGGATGGGTTAGATTGGATCGGGCTCGGGGATAGCACAGGATTGCCTTGTCCTGTCTGTCTTGAAAGGGGAGAGAGATGGAGAGGAATGAGGATTGTTCATCTGAACGTGGAGTCCAGATTCTTTCTGAAGTGCCTGCTCTCAGCTGTGCGACCTCAGAGGAACCTCAGTTGTCTCTTGACCACAAAGTCACATGATCACCACTATCCATGCAGAATCTTACTGAGCCCTCAGACAAGCCTGGGAGATAGATATTACCACCTTGCTTTAGATAAAGGAGAAAACGGTGGTGCAGGGAAGTGAGGTAATTTGTCAAAGGCCACCCAGCACCCAGCACACAGCTAGCAAGGGGTAGATACGAGATGTGATCAATGATCTGACCCCAAAACCTGTGCTTTCTGGGATGTCCAAGGGTAGATTCCAATTTTGTTGGGTCTAAAGCTTAGGCAATGTTAGAGGCCCTCTTTGAGAAAAGCAATATAAAATCACAAGTATACAAAAGTGAACATTGATTTAGATGTTTAAATAAAATCACAACATATTAGAGAATATGTTAAAGCTGAACCATCATAAAATCCAGGAAGATAACGTAATATCTCTGTTAACTGCTTGACACTCCCCTCTAACACCTGTTTCCTATGTCTTTTGGCTGCACCCTCTTTGGTTGCATCCGCATAGGACAATGATTTTGTAATATTCTCCGCATATTACCAAATCTCCACAAAATTAAAAAGATAACCCAGTCTTCCTCCAGCATGGTTGATTGATGATATGGAAAGGATTGTTGCAGCTGCGTAAGTCATAATTGATGATGGCATATAAATATTAGGATATAGTCACATTTTGGGAAAATCTCCATCAAAATTTCTTCCATATATGAATCATAAGACTTTAGGGTATCTTATGTTTTCTGTTATAGTGATTCAACTAAAATAGTCTTTAAATTGGTGAGACCTCTTACCCTGCTTGCTGTCAGCTAAATGTGGTCTTCTTTGATATTAGTAATATTCTGTGTCAAATCAGCAAAAATTTCTCATCTTTTCCAGTAAAGCTTCCCCTCATGGAATGAAAATGGTTCATATTAATAAAAGATTCTTAATTGCCCTGGCTGATATGGCTCATTTGATTAAGAGTCGTCTGTTGCCCAAAAGATCACCAGTTTGATTACCAGTTAGAGCACATGCCCAGGTTGGGGGTTCCGCCCCCAGTTCCGGGGCCTATGGGAGGAAACCAGTTCATGTTTCTCTCACATCGATGTTTCTCTCTCTCTTTCTCCCTCTCCCTTCCTCTCTAAAAATACATCGCTTAAAAAAATAAAAGATTCATAATTAACTCCTTTCTTATAAATCTATGACCTTTTAAAAGGAATTCATTACAAAAGACCATAGAGGAAAACATTTAAAGTATTTGAATGATTGGGCCTGGATAGGGGAAGGCTGGAGGAAGCAAACAGCGTCTTTAAGGACCTGAACCTCAGTGGGTATTGGGACCCCCAGGTGCTGGAGGAGCTCAGGAGCTGCCTAGTTAGCAGGCTGAGCAAGTAACTTTGAGCAGGTGACCCTAAAATGGGTGCAAAGTGTAATAGGTAAGTCTGTGAGTGAGAACCCCTAAAACCGCCTGGCCGTGGGTCCAGGTGTGTCCTGAGGCCTTGCAGAAGCTGTGGGAGGTGGCACAAATGCCGACTCTTGGGCCCCACCCTAGGCTGCCCAATGGGAGTCTGTCTTTTCACGAAGTCCCTGGTGATTCTGCTCAGGTGATTGTCAGGAGCCCTGGACGCAGGCTTTGGCAGGATCGCCCTGATGTGTCCACCCCAGCTTGGCACTTGGTCTTTTTTCCTCTCTCGGTCCTTATCCTTGGGAACTGGCCTCTCTTCTAGCATCATCCATTGTGTTGATTCATGACATCTCTGTTTCCCCTCCCACGAAGTCCTAGAGGCTGAGATTATTCCTCTTTGATTTCCGGCCCCTCTCAATGCCAGGCATCCAAGAGGTGCATTTGTGCAGTGCCTACTGTGTGCCAGGAGCTTTTTCCTCATTTGCTTGTAGGCCGGAACAAATATTTCCATTTTATAGATGAAGAAACTGAGGCTCTGTCACCTGCCTGGAGTCCTAAGTGGCAGAGCTGATTCTAGAGCCTTCAGTAAGGGATCAGTAAGTATCTGTTCAATCACTTATTTACTTGATTATTCATCCAAGCATCCATTGATGTTCTTATTTATTCATTGAAGAGACTCAGGGAGATGAGGAAGAAAGCAGTAGAATCTGCTTCCTCTGGGTGAACTGTTTTTATTTTTATTTTTTTTTCTTTCTATTTTTTATTTTCTTTTTTATTTATTTTTTTAAATAAGTTTTTATTGTTCATATTATTACAAATGTTCCTTTCCCCCCCCCCCCCCATCATTGCTCTCCTCCACCAGGTTCCCACCCCACCCTCTGCCCTTTCCCCACTCCCCATTGTCCTCATCCATAGGTGCACAGTTTATGTTCAGTCTCTTCCCACATCCCCCTTTCCCCTTTTTCCCAAGAATCGTCAGTTCACTCCCCTTCCATACCTCTGATTCTATTATATTCAACAGTTAATATTGTTCATCAGATTTTTTTTTAATTTCCTTGGTTTTTAGATTCACTTGTTGAAAGTTACGTATTTGTTGTTCATAATTTTTATCTTTATTTACTTTCTCTTCTGAAAGAATCCCCTTCAGCAATTCATATAATTCTGGTTTGGTGTTGATGAACTCCTTTAGCTTTTTTTTATTAGTGAAGCTCTTTATCTGACCCTCAATTCTGAGTGATAGCTTTGCTGGATAGATTATCTTTGGCTATAGGTTCTTACTATTCATCACCTTGAATATTTCTTGCCATTCCCGTCTGGCCTGCATGGTTTCTGTTGAGAAGTCAGCTGACAATCGTATAGGTGCTCCTTTATAGGTAACTGCCTTCTTTGCTCTTGCTGCTTTTAATATTCTCTCTTTGTCTTTTGCTCTTGGAATTTTAATTATGATGTGTCTTGATATGGTCCTCTTTGGATTCCTTTTGTTTGGAGTTCTGTGCGCTTCCTGGACTTGTAAGTCTAATTCTTTCCCCAGGTGGGGGAAGTTTTCTGTCACTATTTCTTTCAGTATGTTTTTGATATCTTGCTCTCTCTCATCTTCTGGGACCCCCATAATTCTGATGTTGGTTCGCTTGAAGTTGTCCCAGAGGTTTCTTCCATTATCTTCAATTTTCTGGATTCTCTTGCCTTCTAGCTTATGTGGAGGAGTGTCTTCTGGCTCTTTATGTTCCAAATCTTTGACTTGATTCTTGCGATCTTCCATTCTGTTTTTAGGACTCTGTATAATACTTTTTATTTCAGACAATGTATTCTTTATTTCTTGTTGATCCCTTATTATTTCTTGTTGACTCCTTATCATTTCTTGTTGACTCCTTATTAATTCTAGTTGATCTCTTTTCATATCCTCATAGGTCTTATCCATCTTTTCTAGGAAATTCTTGAAAAACCTTATAAGTGTAGATTTGAACTCTATATCCAGTCGCTTTTTGTTCTCCATTTCTTTCGTTTGTGATCTATTTCGTTGTCGCATTTCGCAGTTACAGATGGGATGGGATTTCAGGGTGGAGCCTACAGCCTTGGCTTCCGTCAGCCCCGCCCTATGCGGCTCCTGCATCTCAGGGTCCTTCAGAACTTGCTGCAAAGCGCCTCTGAGAGATAGGTGCCCTCGATTTTCACCTGCTGCCAAACAGTCTATGCTCTCCCCCAATGAGCCTGGTATTGGGGATCACTTCAGTTGGAAGTGGAGTTGGAGGTGGCATTCAGAGCAGACTGGAGCCCCTGTGTCCTTCCGGCCAGGGCAATCCCGTGGCACAGCCAACCGTCCCTTCTCTGCGCGCAATGTGCGCACCGCTGGGACCTCCTTTCGCCGCTTTCCCCGGATTCCGCCTTACAGCCCAGCTCTCTCTGGATGAGCCTGGGTCCCCGGGGTCTGGCCTAGAACTGGGGTTCAGTGCAGTCGGAACTGGGGCCCAACACAGTCGGAGTTTTATCTCCTTCCCGCTAGGGAACGCCAGCCAGGCACTCAGCCTCCCTCCTCTCCGGCTCCGTCCTCTCCGCGCCGCATGTCTCCGTACCTTGGGCTTTTCCAGCTCCTCCGCACTTCCTTCTGGTTTTCTCCTTGCTTCTCATTGTAGAATTTCCAGTCAGTCGACTTTCCTGTAGTTCTAGGTAATGTGCATTTTATATTTTAGTTGTATTTTATTGAAATTGTTGTGTGTGGCTGCGGCTAGGTATTTACCTGGGAGCAGCCATCTTGGATCCTCTGGGTGAACTGTTTTTAGAACAGGTGTTGTCTGGCCTCTGGAGGCCCCCAGAGTGCCCAGCCTTGGGGTCTCTGTTGCCCTGGGTGTGTGGAGGTGAAACTCCTGCACCACCCCACCCCTTTTCAGAACGTCCTCCATGACTCAGCAAAGAAATCATGGGTCTGAAATCAGAGATGAGGCCATAGGGGGGAAAAAACAAAACCTCAAGAATGTTCTCTTTTCCTGGAGGAATTCCCCTTTCATAGCTCTCATTCCTCTGCCAGGCAACCCAGGAAGCCATGCCTGTGGTCAGCTCTGACCCTCAGGCCGGGGGCAGCATCAGGCCTTCGGTGGCCTCTGATTCTAGGCCACCAAGGGCTTGCCAGCCCCTCTTATTTTTCCCCTAAATAGTAAAATTCTAATCCTGGACCCCAAATACCTGGTTTAAATTCTGCTTCTGCCTTCTGCTAGGTGTGTGAACTTGGGCAAGTCACCTCACTCCTCAGTGCTTCCGTTTCCTCCTCTGTACAGGAGGGGTAACTATAAGTTAGAGCAGCCATTTTAACCTTTTCATCACCCGGCATACACAGACTAATAACTAAAATTCTGTGGGGATCTGACAGGAAAAAAAAATCGGTGTAATTGTGATTCATTCACACCAAATGGCTATTGTTGTGTTGACTGTTGCCATTTTATTTATTTGACAATCTAAGGGACATCTAAATAGTCATGTATTGCATGTTTAAAATTCTTGCAGCACCCCGGTTGAAAATGGTTGAATTAGAGGATTAACATAATTCATGTAAAGCATTTAGGACAATGACTCGAAGTAATTACTATGTAACTGTTGTTATTCTTGTTATTATTACTTATGGAAGAGTTAGTCATACCTGCAGGAGACTTTGTGAACTTGTGCTAAACTTCTCTCCTGGTTTGTTCTAATTTGCGCCCCAGAATGTACTTGAATTCTCAATTATTCATGTGGCAGAGCACAGAAGGGGGCAATTGCAAATGAGTGAATAAATGAATAAATTAGAAAGCTCTGGGTTGCCCTCTGAAAATGAGATTATTGTGATGGATAAAGAGGCATGACTCCATAGATTGACGATTTGGGAATAACACCATTCATTCTAGGAGGGGGGTGGCCCTATGAGAATTTCCAGGCCGAGGCCAGAGCGGCCTGCCTACCACGAGAGTCCACTGACACGTTCGGTATGAAGACACACACACAGGCTGCAGGGGAAGGAGAGAGTCATTCCTGGCTTCTGATTCTCAGCCCTGGATGTTTCAGAATCACCTGGGGATAAACAGATAGAGCCTCAGCCTCGCTGCTGGGGATTCTAACCTCCCGGTCTGGGAATGAACAAGACATCAGAATTAAAATCTAAGCAAGTGTTCAGGAACGAAGGCAGGCTGTAAGTGAAGACAATGTGATAATAGCTACGCGTACTATAAACTGGCTGTGTTAGGTACATTTCTCTCGCCTTCATAACCATCCCATTTGAAAGGTAAGAACCTGCCCTGGTCAGGGTGGCTCAGTTGGTTGAGCATCTTCCCATGCACCAAGAGGTCACCAGTTCGATTCCGGGTCAGGGCACATGCTTGGGTTATGGGCTTAGTCCCCAGGAAAGGGCATGCAGGAGGCAGCAGATCAATGTTTCTTTTTCATGCTGTTTCTATCTCCCTCTTCCTCTTCCTCTCTCTCTAAAACCCATAGTTTGTTTGTTTGTTTTGTAAGAAAGATAAGAACCTGTGGTTTAAGCAGTTCAGTTTGACTGAGGTCACACAGCAGAGCCCCTATTTGAGTCTAGGTCTGAATCTGAAGGCCTGATGGACTTCGCTACATCCCACACGGCAGGAGGTCAGCCTGGAAGAACCTTCTCGGAAACTGAAATGTGGATAGCCTGCCCTGAAGTAAACTATAAAGTCGATACATCACAGGTCAGAGCAAAGCTATGCAAACTGATTTAGAGAGACACAAAGGCCCCCCAGCTCCAGCTCGACCTTAACCCATGCCCTCTATTAACATTTCTAAAGGAGGAATGCGTCAGTGGGGGTGGAGGGAGCCTGGCGTTTGTTAGTTTGACACCAAATCGGGCTGAGGGAGGGGTCCTGTCCTGCCGACCCCTGGCAGCTTTGTGCTCTGGCATCCAGTTTCCCTGGCCTTCCGTTCCTTCCCCGACCTCTCTGGCTGCCGTTTCCTTCTTCCTCTGCATCCCCCTCTCCCCACACTCCCAGGCAGGGCTCAGCCGCCTGCCCCGAGGCCTTCCAGAGGTGCCTGCTCCTGACGTCCAGACCTCAGGCCTCAAGGCTAAGGTTGGAGAGACGTCAGACGTGACCGGAGTTCACAGCCCAGCTGGGCCCTTTGCAGGCTGTGGACCTTAGAGGTTACATTACTTATTCCGGCTCAGTTTCTTTAGCCGTGAAATGGGCTAGTGATGCCCGCCTGGAATGAGTGTGGGAGGATGAACAGAGACACCAGGCACCCCAAGCACACGGTAGGAACGCGGTGGTACAGGGTGCCTGTTTATGTCCAGTGGCGGTGGGACTTCGCCTGAACATCTGGGGGCACCTTCAAAGCAACATGTGAAATAGAGAATCTTCCCTCCCCCCCCCCCCCCCCCCAAATTCGTTCTTCCTGACCAGAGGAAACAGAGACACCTTCCATCGAACGGCTGAAGCCAGACCCATCCTGGCCTGCCCCCACCACCATCCAACGGCACCGGCTCCGGGGCCCAGGGGTTCTGTTTCCTGCATTTCTTTTGTCATGAGCAGCTCTCTGAATTTCTCACCAGGTTATTGCAAGAACCTCTTAACTACTTCCTCAGCTTCCTGCTTCCTAAACTCCAAATGCTAGTCCATTAAAAAACCCTTCACTCGCTCTTGGCTGCCTTCAGAGCACAACTCACATTTCGTAGCCACAGGCCTTTCAGGATGTGTCCTGTCTTCCTGTCCAGCGCCGTCCCTGCCACTCTCCTGTCTTACCCCTGACCCTCCCTGGTGGCAGTGCCGAGCCACACACCAAGTATGCCAGCTTCCCAGGCCTCACCGCAGCATAAGTCAGTCTCTCCTGGGAGAAGACCCCCACACACACACACACACATGCATGCACACATCCATACACATACACGTATGCACACATTCACACATGGGCCGGAGCAGGTGCCTTTCTCCCAAGGCTTCCTTCTGTCTTTCCAACTCCTCTTGGGCAGTCCTGGGTGCCTGGTGTGCAGCAGGGTGTCAGTAGGAGGCTGTCCTAATAAAGTATAACATTCATGGATCCTAATAAAGCATAACATTCGTGTGGGCCAATTCCAAACACTTAGCATCCTCACCACTCTACGTGGTAGGCATGCTTTATTCACTCATTCTACGACATTTATTGAACAGTTCTCTCTGGTCGAGCCTTGAGCCAGGCGCTAGGGATACAGCAGGATAAGGAGGATGAGGGGTGCTGGAGGTGGGGAGGCATTCCTGCCTTACCTGGGGAGGTTAGGAAGAGCCTCTCTGGAAAGGTGAATATGGAGCAGAGACAGGGACATGGGTAAGGAGCCATGTGGGTGCCTAGGGGAAGGGTGCTTCAGGTAGAGGGAGTAACCGGGACAAGGGACATCATTAGCTCTTGATAGATGAAGAAACCAAGAGTCTGGGAAAGTTGGCTAAGATCACAGACAGAGTACGTAGCAGACCTTGGTTTCAAACCTAGGTTCTGTCACGCCTGACACACTGTCAGCCATTACTTTACACTGTCTTTTGTGGGACACCGCCGTCGCTGAGGGCAAGCTGGCTCTCCTCCCCACAGTTGGAGTTTGGCTGCCCATGTTGAGGAGAGCAGGGGCTGATTGGCTGGCTGGGTGTTCAGGTTCACTTGCTGCCTCTGCTTTTCTGTTTTGTCTGTTTCTTTCTGTGGCCTTTATTGGAGACAAGTAGATTGTGTCTACTCTCCAGGCAGGCAGACTCAAAACGCATGCTTCTCCTGCAGAGCTGAGGGCGACACCCTGAGATACGAGGTCTTGGCAACGACCCATTCCCCCTCCCTGGTCGGTAGTCAGGGAGGTCTCTGTGGACAACCCCTGCATCTCACGGCACACTCTCCTTCAGACTTACGCAGGAGGAACCGAGGCGGGCATCTTTGCAGGGGTGGTATTTGAGCTGGCCTTGAGGGACAGAAAGCAAATTTGAAAGAGATGGGGGTGGGTGTTTTAGGCAGAAAGAAGAGTGTGAGCTTAGTGGAAACATCAGTGTTGGACCACTCAGTGGACCTGGAATATTGGTATAAGGAAGGCGTATGTGTTGGGGGAGGGGAGATGAGGCTCGGGGAGAAGGTAAGGTAGATCATGGCAGCCTTTTAAAAACTTTAAATGCAGGCTTCGCTTGTTCCTTTCAGATAAGGGGTCAGGATTTTATCCTGAAGACATTGGGATTTTAAGGTTTTAAGAAGCAAAGAGCCGAGACCGTTTTGGCTCAATGGATAGAGCGTCGGCTTGGGGACTGAAAGGTCCCGGGTTCGATTCTGGTCAAGGGCATGTACCTTGGTTGCGGGCACATCCCGGTAGGGGGTGTGCAAGAGGCAGCTGATGGATGACTCTCTCTCATCGATGTTTCTAACTCTCTATCTCTCTCCCTTCCTCTCTGTACAAAAATCAATAAAATAAAAAAATAAAAAAAAAAGAAGCAAAGAAAGCACATGTGCATTCCCGAGGTTTCTGAAGGAGGGCTCAGGCAGCAGTGGGGAACGTGGGCAGAAGAGGGAGAATGGAGGCCGGTGAGGAAGGGTATTGCACCAGTGTTAGATGGGACACCTTAGCAGCTAGTGGAGGGGCCAGGTTCCTGACACATTTGGAAAACAGAGGTGACAGGATCTGCTTCCAGGTTAACGTGAATGTTTGGAGCAGGAAGAGCTGAGAGGGATCATGTCAGCACTGTCAGCTTGGACGTCCACTGGCTCACGGTTACCTGACACAGTTCAAAAGGGGAGGGGCAGGCTTGGAGCGTCCTGCCCTCTGGCATCTGTGACATCCAGGTGGGGATGTGAGCCATGGAGGTTAGAACTGGAGAACCATGAAAGCTGAGGCTGAAAGAATAGAACATGGCCTCTGAAGTGTGAAAGCCCGGGCCTTGGCTTAAGGCCTGGCAGACATTTGTAGTTCTAGAGGCCGGTGAAGGAAAGAGGAGCCAGGGAGTGGGGGTGGGGGTGGGAGTGGGGGCACGTGGAGATGAGTGTTTTGATTAAGGCATCGCTGGGACTATTTGACGCCCCTCGGCGTCTGGTGGTGGGCGGTGAAGGCCCCCTCTCAGGCGGAGCCCAAAGTTGACCTAGTCTGGGTGACCAGCTCAGAGGCACTCAGACCAAGGGTGCTGCAGTCATCCTGGGCTTGTTTACCTGGCCTTTGTGGGAGCTTTTTCCTCTGCACATGCCCAGCCTCCCACTGCTGAGGGGAAACTCCGGGAAGTAGGGATCCCGATTTCTCCCCCCTTATTCTCCAGGAAGCTCAGCCTAGGACTTTGCACACAGTCGGGCTGAGAATGCTAACTGAATGACCAAGCAGAATGAGCAGCAGCATTGAACTTGGTCTGCTGCTTCTTCTTGAGTTCCTTTTTGTTTTCTTAAATATATTTTTATTGATTTCAGAGAGGAAGGGAGAGGGAGAGAGAGAGAGAAACATCAATGAGGAGAGAGAATCCTTGATTGGCTGCCTTCTGCATGCCCTATACTGGGGATCAAGACCACAATCCAGGCACATGCCCTGATCTGGTATGAAACAGTGACGTCCTTCATAATTCAACACCCAGCCACTGAGCCACGCTGGCCGGGCTTGAGTTTCTTTTTAAGGGGAACATCCGGTTTACAGGAATGAGTATACTCTGCTCTCAGGCATGAGATGCATCAGGCTCCCTCCATCCATTGGTTCACCGATGCATTCTGTATCAGACTTTTGCCAGTGTAAATATCTACTAAAAATTCAGCAATTTGCCCAGCTGGCATGGCTCAGTGGTTGAGCATCAACCTATAGACCAGAAGGTCACAGTTCAATTCCCGGTCAGAGCACATGCCTGGGTTGTGGGCTTGATCCCCATGTGGGGCATGCAGGAGGCAGCTGATCAATAATTCTGTCTCATCACTGACGTTTTTATCTCTCTCTCCCTCTCTCTTCTCTGAAATCAATGAAAATATATTTAAAAATAAATAAATAAAAGTTGAGCACTTTCAACAAAGGATTGGGGGGCTTCTAGTACCTTCTATGCATTATTTTGCTTACATTACAACGGGCCTCTGAGGTTGCCATGGTTACCCTATTTTGCAGGTGAAGGAATCAGTTAATTATCCCCCAGGTCACACAAGTGATAGAGGTGTGATTCAGCACTAATTCTAACTCAAAAGCCCTGATGTTCTCTCAGTCACTCACGTTAAGGCTCCAATAGGTAGAAAATGACCCTATAATGTATTGCCCAGACTGGAATGAATTTTATTGAGATATCATTTTCATAACATAGAATTCACCTATATAAAGTACACAGTTTAATAACTTTCAGTATATTTAGAGTTGTGCAGTTATCACCATAAGCTAATTTTAGAAAAATCTTCATCACCCCCAAAAGAGACTCGGTAACCATTAGTAGTCACTCCCCTTTACCATCACCACCCCAGCCCCAGGCAACCACGGATCTATTTTCTGTCTCTATAGATTTGCCTAGTCTGAACAATTGATATAAATGGAATCATGATGTGTGGCCTTTGGTTGGCTTCCTTCACTTACCATAATGCTCTGAGGGTTCATTCATGTTGTAGCATGCCTCAGTACTTCGTTTCTTTTTATAAATGTTATAGCATGCTTCTGTACGTAACTCCCTTTTATGAATGACTTAAATGATATTCCATTATATGGGTATTCCACATTATAGTCACTGTATTTGTTCATATGTGAGCAGACATTTGGGTTGTTTCCACTTTGGGCTAGTATGAATAAGAGTAATGATGATGCTCTTGCATTTGGATACAGATGTCTTTGTGGATGTGCTTTTATTTTTCTTGGGTATCTACCCAGGAGTAGAATTGCTAGGTTACATAGCAACCATGTTTAACGTTTGGGGAACCGCCAGACTGTTTTTCAAAGTGGCTGCACCATTTTACATTGCCACCAGCAGCGTATGAGGGCTCCACTTTCTCCACATCCTCCCAGTGCTTGTTATTCCACATTGGGACACGTTTGAGAGTGAAAAGTACAGCGCCAATAATTATACCAGGATAGCTGGCACATATTCTGCATCTACTTAGATACCAACAAACTAGAAGATTCAATTCCTGCTTCAGAGAACTTTCTGGCCACATGATGAGCCGGAGCCCCAAAACCCACATGCTTGAGTTAATTGAAGAATCAAGTGGAGGTAAATTATTAAGAAGGAAAGCAAAGTACATTTTATTTCCCCTAGGAAATTTTTTTCTCTTTTAAAAAAAGGAACTGTCTCATTTGTCACTATATAATTGTCCATGGTCTTTCACAGAGTCTCAGTAAGGATCCATGGAATAAATGAATGAGTGAGTGAGAGAAGGAATGACACAAACTCTTCTGGAGGGAATGTAAAAAAAAAAAAAGAAGAAGAAAGAAAATGAATGAACCAATTGACAGGGATTTGTGAGTTTGGGAGAGATATAAGTCTTTTTCTAAAATGTAATTTTCTGCTCAGTGTTTTAACAACAATAATGTTAATTTTGGTTATTTGTTAACCCTCACCTGAGAATATATTTTGTATTGATTTTTAGATAGAGAGGAAAGGAGGGAGGGAGAGAGAGAGATCCATGTGAGAGACACTGATTTTTAAAAATATTTTTATTTATTGCTTTTTAAAGTTTTTGTTTTATTGTCGAGAGTATTACAGATTCCCCCCATTTCTCCCCTCTGCCCCCCATCCACCTATCTCCCACCCCATCCCAGGCCTTCACCGGTCTATTGTCTGTGCCCATGGCTATAACTAATTTGTATTTCTAAATCCCTTCTTCTTTTTCACTCATCACCCAACCCCCCCCCCTCCCCAAATCTGGCAACCATCAAAATATTCTCTGTATCTATGAGTCTGTTTCTGTTCTGTTCATTTATTTTGATTTTTATATTCAATTGTTGATAGATATGTATTTATTGCCATTTTATTTCTGCCGCCGCCGCTGCTGCTGCTGCTGCTGCTGCTGCTTCTTCTTCTTCTTCTTCTTCTTCTTCTTCTTCTTCTTCTTCATGAAGACCCTTTAACATTTCATATAATAATACTGGTTTGATGGTGATGAACCTCTTTAGCTTTTTTTTGTCTATAAAGCTCTCTATCTGACCTTCAATTCTAATGATAGCTATACTTAGTAGAGTAATCTTGGTTGTAGATCCTTTCCTTTCATCACTTTGAATATTTCTTGCCATTCCCTTCTGGTCTGCAAAGTTTCTTTTGAGAAATCAGCTGAGAATCATTTGGGCACTACCTTGTAGATAATGAGTTGCTTTTCTCTTGCTGCTTTTAAGATTCTCTCTTTGTCTTAAACCTTTGGCATTTTAATTATGATGTGTCTTGATGTGGTCCTCTTTGGGTTCATCTTGTTTGGGACTCCCTATGCTTCTTGGACTTGAATGCCTATTTCTTTCACCAGGTAAAGGTAGTTTTATCACTATTTTTAAAAATAGGTTTTCAATTTCTTGCTCTTTCTCTTCTCCTTCCAGTACCCCCATGATGTGAATGTGGTATGCTTGAAGCTGTCCCTGAGGCTCCTCTACTGTTGATTTCCTATAAATTATTCTCTCTTTCAGTTAGTGTATCCTTCATTTCTTTTTTAATTTTTTAAATTTTATTTATTTATTTATTTATTTTTTTGTATCCTTCATTTCTGACTGGTCATTTTTTGTTGTTGTTGATGTTCTCACTAAGTTCCTTAAAGTACTCAGTAAGTTCTTTGAGCATCCTTATAACCATTGTTTTGAACTCTATATCTGGTAGTTTTCTTGCTTCCATTTCATTAGTTCTTTTTCTGGATATTTCTCTTTTTCTTTCATTTGTAACATGTTTCTGCATTTCGGCTGTTTTCCTGTGTTTGTTTCTGTGTGTTAGGTAGCTCTGCTATGTCTCATGGACTTGGTAGAGTGGCCATGTTAGTAGGTGTCCTGCAGGGCCCAGTGGCTTAGCCTTCCCAGTCACTGGAGTTGAACTCTGTGCCCTTGTGTGAGCTCTGTGCACTGTACTATTATAGTTGAGCCTTGATTGATGTTGGTGCAACCCAGGCCAATGGATTTCGAGGATCAGTTGCACTACAGTGGAAGAACTGCTGTGCAGAAGCTGACCCTATGGAGCAGGACTTACTTCAGTGGAGCTTTGGTGCTCACTGAGTCAGTCCCTTGTGTGTCATTCCTGGTGGTGTAAGGTTGTAATCTGGCATGGTAGAAGTTGGCCATTGGATGCTCTGGCTCTGGAGCCTCTGGGGAGATGAAAAGTCAGCCACTCCCTGTGCCCTGCTTGGGACCACCCAGCATGAGCTACAGAGCAATCTGCAGATGGCTTCTACTTGTGTTGGGCTTTGTGTGGTACCCAGGAGAGGCCAACCTGTGAACCAAGATGGGCTTCTGCTAGTGTCTGGCCTGGGGCCATTTATTGAGAGATATGGGGCATGCTAAGACCAGCTACTGCTTGTTAGAGTGGTTTTAGGAAAGTCTAGCATGAGGCAAGAGAGGCCAGTTCTAAGGAAAAGCCACTGGAAATGGCTTGGTTGAGCCTTCAAGAAGGGAGGGGTGGGGTCTCAGGGAATTATCAAGAGAGGGAAAAAAGTGTTTGCCAGGTTGATGGAGATTTTGATGTGGTGATTGCCTGTTAGCTCTGTGGTGGGGAGGGCTCAGCAAAGGAACAGTGGCCTCTTCCAGCATTTCTGTGTGGGAGAAAGCTGCCCTTTCAGCTCTTCCCTGATTCCAGACAAGTTAGTTCCTCCCCAAATGTCCCACATTCCTTTCAAGCTGCTGCCCCAGTGCTGGAGCTCATTGGGGGGTGGACTCCAGGTAAGTTTGTGTGTGGGCTGTTTAAGAGGAGCTGCCGGGGGCTCCAGCAACTTCTGTGTCATTCATGCACAATCTCTGCTGGTTTTTACAGCCAGAAGTTGTGGGGACTTCTCTTCTTAGCAGTAGAATCGTGGGCTGGGGGGAAAAGGGGCAAGGAGGAGTCTGGTGTGGGGCTGGGATCCCTTGCTCCTCAGGAAAACCTCCTCTGCCAAGAGATCCCTCCCAGTGTTAAACCATCACATGTGAGTGTAGATTCCACCCCACATCAGTATCGATGTGCTTCTTCTTTAATCCCCCGTTGTAGGACTTCCTTTCAGCCAGATTTCAGGTGACTCTGAATCATGGTTGTTTGGTATTTTATTTCATTATTTCTTATTTCTTAGTCCCATACTTTGAATTCATTTATTTTACCTGCCCCACCTCTGAAATCACTTGATTCTTCCACCCTGGTTTAGCCCTTTCCCCACATTTCACAGGAAATTTGAGGTTGGTTCAGAATAGGAGTGACTTGGTCAACTCTGGTGCTTTGTATTTTAGTTGTAATTTTGATGTGGTTGTGGGAGGCGACGAGTGCTGTGCTTACCTATGCTGCCATCTTGACTGGAATTCTGAGACACATTGATTGGTTACCTCCCACATGCATCTCAACCGGGCCAAGGGTTGAATCTGTCACCCAGGTACATACCCTTGACCAGGAATATGAACCTTGGACCCTTCGGTACACAGGCCGACACTCTAACCATTGACCAACACTGGCAAGGGCACAACTCTAATGATAATTTTAATAGAAAAAAAAACGAAATAACCTACAATTAGAGGGATCTTAAACTTGATTTTGTAAGTGTGGGTGGCTGACAAATGGTGGAGGAGAGACATACCAAGCCTGGGAATTGCAAGAGCAGGGGTCTGGAAACAAAGCATGTAGCTTTATGCAGAGTCTCTCCTGCAGAAAAAGGTGTAGTGCCTACCCCAGGAGTTTCCAATTTTGGAAGGACAATAGGATTTATTAACAGGAAACAATGAGAGTAATTTAAAGCAATCGTTAACTGGTATGTGCTCTTGGGAGAGTCAGCTCCCCGCCGTGGGCCACTGTTGATCCATCTGGCTCTAAATTAACCTGCTCTCTAACGCCACAAGCCTGGTGGGCTTGAAGGAAGGAACTGGATTTGGAGAAAGGGCCAGGATGCCAGCAGTGGGTGATAAGGCCTTGGGGTGAGCCGGAGTGCTCCAGCTGAGATAAAATTGGATAGGGTGGCTGAGGCCTCTTGAAGGAGAACTTGAAAAGCCAGGCTGGTTGACTTTTAAATTTGACCTGATAAGCAGGTCCTTGGACTGGAGATGAAAGGAGTGTCTGTGGGAGATTAATCTGATGGCTCCGCGCCATTGATCCGATCTCTCTGGAAGCACTGTGAGGACTGAGAGGCGCTCAGGGAGGCTTTTGCAATAACAGTAATGGAGGCCCAGGCTTTTAAAAGAGGGTGGGAGACTTTTCCCGCCAGTCTCAGGATACACGCGGCTTCCGGGAAGTTTAATTTTCCTTAACCATAAGTAATCTAAAGTAAAGGTACTTTTTACTTTATGACAATTCCGGCTGTATTATGGACCAGAATCCTAAATGTGTATATGTTTCTAAGGCAGAATGTTAGACTTCAAATAAATTTCAGGTTCGCAGAGGACTATTTTAGATCACACTAGATTCCTCTGAGAGGTGCTTTCTTCTCTGCTGTGAACGGTTTACTTTGGTGGCAAATTTTGAGAACCTGGCTAACAGTCTACTGGAGGAATGGGAAGAATAAGATCTAAGTAAGTTTTCCCTAATGTGTTTTTTTTTTGGGGGGGGGTGGTGGTGGTGGTAATTGATTGGATACAGGAAACCAAAGAAAGGAAGAAATCCAAGATGGCGCCAGGATTTAACACCAAACCAATTGAGCCACACTGGCCAGGGCATTTTTTGATTATTTTTTATTGAGAGCGAGAGAGAAACATCTATATGAGAGTAACATTGATCAATTGCCTCCCACACGACCTGAATGGGGAAAGAACCCACAATCTGGGTAGGTGCCATGACTGGGAATCGAACCCACGACCTTTTGGTGTATGGGATGATGCTCCAACCAGCTAAGCCACTCTGTCCGGGCTACTTAATGTTTTTAAAGTTAAGTTTTTCATTAAATAAATTTATTTTAAAACCTTTTAAAACACACAAATACAATGTAAAACTTCCCAGCTGGCATGGCTCAGTTGTTGAGCATTGACCTATAAAACAGGTCAATTCCTAGTTAGGGCATATGCCCTGTCGTGGGCTGAATCCCCAATGCGGGGGCAGGGTCAGGAAGTAGCCAACCAATGATTCTCTCTCAGCATTGATATGTCTATCTTTCCTTCTCCTTTCCTTTCTGGAATAAATAAAAATATATTTTTAAAAAATAGCCGAATCCGGTTAGGCTCAATGGATAGAGTGTCGGTCTGCAGACTGAGGGGTCCTGGGTTTGATTCCAGTCAAGGGCATGTACATTGGTTGCGGGCACATCCCCAGTGGGGGGTATGCAGGAGCCAACTGGTTGATGTTACTCTCTCATCGATGTTTCTAGTTCTCTCTCTCCCTTCCTCTCTGTAAAAAAAAAAAACCAATAAAATATATTTTTTAAAAAATAAAAAATAAAAAATAAAGTGAGCATAAAACTGTTTAAAAATATTTATTCGGACTTCGAACTTAGGCTCTGGCGCCTGCCTGGGTTCAAACTCAATGTAGCACATGCAGCTGTTGCCACTCGGATACCCACGGCTCTCGTCCTCCCCCGAGTGCACCGCCCCTTCCAGTGCCAGCACTGTGACTGCCTGGTGGCTGGTCCTGGCTGCTGGGAATGGGGGACAGGTGCCCCTGCTCCCTCCGAGGCAGAAGCATGCACTTTTCATCACGTCCCAGAGTTCCTCAACAGGACGGAGCTCCATTTGCCCACAGTGTTAACTTACTCAACAGTGTACTTTTCACTGGTTTCCTTCCCTTCTGCCTCATTTCTCCACGCTGGGTGCTTCCTGGAATCACCTCCTGGGTCAATTACTTCACTTGAATCCTTGTCTTTGGGGAGACCCAACCAAGGCAGCCTCCTGCTAGTGGCATGGCGTCGGGCGATAGTTAGCTTCCCTGTGACTCTGCTTCCATCGATAACAGGAGGGTAATAATAGCAGCTGTACCTCATGGGTAAGTGGGTGAAGGTGGTTAAAAGATATAAACTTCCAGTTATAAGATATATAAGTTCTGGGGATATAATGTACAACATGGTGATGAGAGTTAATGGTTTTGTATTGCATATTTGAAAAGTTGCTAAATGAATAGATCTTAAAAAGTCTCAACATTATTATAAAATTGTACATCTGAAAACTATATAATTTTACGAACCAATGTCACCCCAATATATCCAATAAGAAAATAAATTCTCATCACAGGAAAAATATTGTAATTATGTAATGGTTGTTAACTAAACTTACTATGGTAATCATTTTGAAATATATACATATATTAAATCATGTATACTTTTTTTTTCAAATATATTTTATTGATTTTTTTACAGAGAGGAAGAGAGAGGGATAGAGAGTTAGAGACATCGATCAGCTGCTTCCTCACATCTTCTATTGGGGATGTGCCCACAACCAAGGTACATGCCCTTGACCGGAATCGAACCTGAGACCTTTCAGTCTGCACGCCAACGCTCTATCCTGAGAGCTAAACCGGTTAAGGATAAATCATATATACTTTAAATTAATACAATTGATACTTCAATAAAACTGGGGAAAAAAACTTTAATAATGATGATTTACTTTCTCATCAAAGATAAATGACCTTCTAGCCTGAACAGTCTACTCAATAATTCTGAGAATAAAGAAACACTTCCTTCAGGACAGATCTGGTTTCTGGTTATGTACTTCAAAGCTATACTTTTTAGTCTTCCTGCATATTAAAGACCTCTTACACTTCAACATTTTTGTCTTCCCATAACTTCATATCTATTTTAGATAAGAAGGGAGAGGGAGAGAGAAACATCAATGATGAGAGAGAATCATTGATCAGCTGTCTCCTGTACCCCTCTTACCGGGGATTGAGCCAGAAACCAAGCATTGTGCCCTGACTGGGAATCGAACTGTGACCACCTCCTGGTGCATAGGTCAATGCTTAACCACTGAGTCACACAGCTGGGCCATATCTATCCTTTATAATTTACAATACATTGTTCTCTTTAATGAAAGAGTGCAGTGTTATGATTAATTAACTAAAACTTCATACTTGTATTTTGGAAGACAGGAGTAATGGGTTTGCAAGATTAGATAAGGTACATGGCACACATTCATGTTGGCATAACAAGATTCTTGAATTTTAAAACAAACACACATATATTTTATTACTAATAAACTAGTTTTCATCTTTCCAGTTGGCAGAGGTGTTTGTTTGTTTGCTTTATTTTGTTTTGAAATAGATACCTAATGTTTATCCATTAGATTGGTTCAGCATTTCAAAGGAAATTTAGAATGAAATTCACGGGAAGAGTTTTGGGTGATGGGTGAAAGGTGAAAGGGATTAAGAAGTACAAATAGACAGTTATAGAAATAGGCATCGATATAAAGTACAGCATGGGGAATATAGTCAATAATACTGTAATAACTATGGATGGTGTTAAGATGGTAATAGACTTATGGGGAGGTTCATTTTATAATTATGTAAATATCTCACCACTATGCTATACACCTGAAACTAATATATTATTGTATGTCAACTATAACTGAAAAATAAATTTTGAAAAATCTAAAAAAGTCTTTGATTATTTCATAACTTTAGAAATTCCACTTCTAGAAATTAATTCACTTCTAGAACTAATGATGAGTGCACACAAAAATATTTCCCAGTATTGCTTCTAATAGGGAAGAATGAGAAACAACTTAATTTTCAACAATACCTGTTGGGTAAAATGCATTATATATTCACACAATGGCACACTACTGTTATGTAGCCATTAAGAATAATCTTGTAGTATAAATGACAGGTAAAAGTGCTAACAATATAATTTTTTGTGGAAAAAAAGCTTACAAAACAATTAGCGATGACCTCATTTTAAAAAATAGAACAGTCTTAGAAAAACAAATATTGACATTTTAAAGGGTTATCTATGCATGGTGAAATTGCAAATAATTTTTTTTTTCCATTTTTTGTGTGGCTTATCTGGATTGTCTGTTTCTACAATGCCAAAGAATATTTCCATGATATTAGAACTGTAATAAAATTTGTCATTTAAAGAACAATTTACTGAGAAAACAGCATGGAAACTTGCCTGTGGGTGTCCTTTCCCTCAAGAGGAGGGACCTCAGGAGACTTTTGAGTTCCCCAGGCCCCCCGCCCCCCCCCCCCCCCCCCCCCCTCGGGAGCATTCCTAGAGGCCTGTGGTCTGCCTCTTGGTCATGAGGAATCCAGCTTTGGGGAAACTACAAAGTAACCCAGAAGTTTGGGAGGTGAAAGACATGGCAATTGGGAGATTTTATAGGGTCTCAGCAAGAAGCTCCCTTCAGAGAGGATCTCGTTTCTCCTCCGCCCACGTTTTCCTCCAACAGAAGCTAAGGCCGGCTTTCAGGGCCCGTCCAAGGCCACACAGCGGGCTTCATGACAAGGTGAGGCCTTGGATAGCCGGCCTTTCCGCCCCGCTGTATGTCGGCCATGGGCCGATTTCCCCCGGGCCTCCGCCTCCCTGGGCACGGGAACCGCGGGGATCTTGTG
Source organism: Pipistrellus nathusii (assembly GCA_963693515.1). Classification (NCBI taxonomy): domain Eukaryota; kingdom Metazoa; phylum Chordata; class Mammalia; order Chiroptera; family Vespertilionidae; genus Pipistrellus; species Pipistrellus nathusii. The sequence goes on from OY882863.1 coordinate 77,014,343, forward strand.
GAAATGCAGATTTTGATCCCGCGGGTCCGGCGCAGCTCTCCGGCGCTGCAGATGATGCGGGCTCTGGGATTAATCTCGGCATTCATGTGCAGCCGCGGGGCACCGGCGGGAGAGAGCGCAGATCCTGCAGCCGGACAGCCGGCGTCCCATCCTGGCTCGGCCGCCCATGGATTGTTAGTGCGCTCAGTTCCTTACCTGCGGAATAAGTGTATCACCCAACCCAGTGAGTTCCCGTGAGGATTTAACACGTGACTGCATGTTGCCCTAACTGGTTTGGCTCAGTGGATAGAGCGTCGGCCTGCGGATCGAAGGGTCCCGGGTTCGATTGGTTGCGGGCACATCCCCAGTGGTGAGTGTGCAAAAGGCAACTGATCGATGATTCTCATCGATGTTTCTAACTATCCCCCTCCCTTCCTCTCTGTAAAAAAAAAAAAAAAAAATCAATAAAATATATATATTTAAAAAATAATAAGTAGTGACTGCGTGTGAAGTATTCAGAACCAGTGTTCACTAAGAACTAGGTATTCGTTCTTTATATTCCCTAGAGCCAGCGGCGGGGGAAGGAGGGTTTGCCCAATGAATGGACCACCTTTGGAGAAGGGTTCTTGGGGGGGGGGGGGGGACGGCGGTCAGAGGAGCCGCAGGGGAGGCTCGCTGGTGGGGAAGGGGACCCTCTCCCGGGAAGCGCGCTCTCCCCGCGGGGTGGTCGGAGGAGGGGGCGGGGCGGCCGGAAGCCGGGCCGGAGCCCGCGCCCGAGGACCCGCGCGGCCGCCGCGGGGGAGGGGGCGCCGCCAGCCCTTTCCGCCCGGCGCCGGCGGCTCCGCCCCGGGAGCGTGTGACGCGGGAGCATTCCACGGTAGCTACCGCGTCGCGAGGGGCGGGGCGCCCGCCTGTCAGGAAAGCCGCGCGCCGGCGCAGGCAGGCGGCCCGGGCTCCTCCGCGCAGCGCCAGCACCAGCACCGGCACCACCAGCACCGGCCCCGGCACCACCAGCACCGGCCTCGGCCCCGGCACCACCGGCACCGGTCCCGGCACCACCGGCACCGGCACCGTCTCAGGCCCCGCGCCCGCGCTCTCCGGCCCGCCGCCGCCCGCGTTCCGGCTCCCGAGCCCGCACCCGTCCCCCTCGCGCGCCGCCGAGCATGGAGCTGCTGTGCTGCGAGGGCCCCCGGCACGCGCCCCGCGCCGGGCCGGACCCGCGGCTGCTGGGGGACCAGCGCGTGCTGCAGAGCCTGCTGCGCCTGGAGGAGCGCTACGTGCCCCGCGCCTCCTACTTCCAGTGCGTGCAGCGCGAGATCAAGCCGCACATGCGGAAGATGCTGGCCTACTGGATGCTGGAGGTACCGCCCGCGGCCCCCTCCCCGGCTCTCCCCTTCCCCCGGGCCGCCCTGCGGGGACATCCTGGTCTCGGCAACGATTTCTGCAAGATGCTTCGGTGGCCCAGACTCCCCCTCCCTCCCCCTCCTCCCCGGCCTGGCCTTTCCACTCGGCACCCGAGCCGGCTGCCTTCGGGGCGTCCCATTCCTTCTTCCCTCCCCAACCTCGATTCTGGCACCCTCTTCGCTTATCATCGTCTCTTCGGCCGGGAAAGCGGGGCAGGATTCGCCGTCCCCCCTCCGGCTTCTCCCTCGTCCCCGGCTTCTCTCCCCCGCCCCGTCCTCCTAGAAGCGCGCCGGGAAAGCCCTGGGCGCCGCCGCCGCCGCCCCGGGGCCGGTTCCGGTGCGGGGCCGGGGTTCTGGCCGGCGGGGAGGCGGCGGCCCGGGAACTGAAAAGTGCGGGAGTCTCCTCCCTTCCCTCTGGGTGTGCCGTGGGTGATGGTCATGGGGGGGAAGGTCCCCGGCTCTCTGGCTACTGTGGGAGACTCTCGGGGTCCCCACGGGGGTGGGGGTGGGTCTCATGAAGTAAGGGAGCCGCCGGCGCACCGCTTCCATTTTCGATTCCCGGTCCCACTTCCCTTCAGCGCCCCCTTTCACCTTCAAGGCCGCTGGGCGTCCCAGGTTCCTGCCCTGGAGTGACGGTGCCCTCCTCCCCTCCCCCTCCCCCAGGTGTGCGAGGAGCAGCGCTGCGAGGAGGAAGTCTTCCCCCTGGCCATGAACTACCTGGATCGTTACCTGTCCTGTGTCCCCACCCCCAAGGCGCAGTTTCAGCTCCTGGGTGCGGTCTGCATGCTGCTGGCCTCCAAGCTGCGCGAGACCGCGCCCCTGACCATCGAGAAGCTGTGCATCTACACCGACCACGCCGTGTCCCCCCGCCAGATGCGGGTGCGTGCATACCCCCCTCTTCCCCCCACACACACCTACCGCCTCGCTCCTCCCCGGGAAGAGGAAAGCTAAGACCTCAGAGACTTTCTGCCCCCTGGGGAGGGCTCGGGGCCTCAGACGCTAGGTATTTGGACAGAAGACGGGTCGTGCCGTGTGATGGTTAGAGTAGCCCCCCCCCCATCCAGGCTTAAACTGCCGGCTTGAACTGACTCCCCTTCCCGTGACCTCCAGGGGGTGCCACTCCTCTTGGTCTTTCCCCCAGATAGCAACAAGTCGAACTGCATGTCTACACTGCACTAGTACTTTGCCTCTGGGTTTACACAACCATCATGAGTTATTTATTGGCAGCCGCAGGACATGCCTGCACACCCCCACCGGAGTGGGGGAGTGGAATGCGCTTCTCGTGGGGGGAGGGGGGCTGCTTGGGGTGAGTCTCGATCCCTGTGTGGACTTTGTGATTGAAAAGCCTCCCCCCACCCCCCACCCCCCACCCCCTGCAGATTAAAGCCCAGCCCTGATTGCTCTAAGGAAGGGCTCCAGGAGTTCCATCCCACCTTCTTGTGCCCCAGAAGAGACAGCTCCTTCCTAATCCTCATTGTGAGGAGCCGGAGCAGCTGCTTCAGGCTGGCGGAATCATCTCTCCCTTTCCCCCTTAGCCAGAGGCCAGAGCTGGAGGGACAGACAGGGAGCTGGGCTGCAGCTGCTTCCGATGTGATAATGATGCCCCCTCCCCTGGCCCGCCCACTCTGACCAAGATCTTTCATAACCCTGCGGGGAGCTGCTGTCACTCCTGTGGTTTGGGAAGTGGCTCCCTGGGCCTCTTGCTGGGAACTTGGCCCTAGGCTCTTCCGAGCCAGGGCAGGAGAGTCACCGGGTCTCTTATCCCAAAGCCTGAGGTGGGGGGGGGGGGTGCTTGGATCTAGAGGAGTCTGCAGGTCACCTCGGGTTGGGGGGGGGGCGGTCTGGGAGAGGGTGGGTGAGCGGGCACCTTCCTCACCCTCACTCTATACTGCCAAGTCTTCTGACCCTGAGAGAGTCTCTGGGCCCCATCTCCCAGAGGGGAGGAGGGCCGCATGCAGGCCGCTGTGATTGGCTGGCCAGAAAGCCAGGGTACTGGCCCCCCCACTGCTGCTTGTCCAGGAACGGGATTTCTCTTCCTGCCAAGTAGCTCTCGGAGATGGGAGTAGGAGGCCTAGGAGGCCGGAGTGGGGAATCTGGGAGGCCCCGCAGCTCTTTGTGATGGAGCTGGTAGTTTGGGGCAGGTCTGGAGGCGGAGCTGCTTTCCAGGGCCTGCGGGGAAGAAGTCTGTGGAGGGGTTTGGGCTGGGAGGTAAAAGGGGACTTCCTTTTTTTGAGACGTTTGGGATGGGATGTGTGCCTTTGAATGAGGGGAATTTTTCAGAACAGGCAAAGAACACTCTCCTCCCGCTATCTCCGTCTGAGCCGGGGTGGACCGTGCAGATGGCTTCCTTGGAGGTCAGAGTTGGAAGGGACCTCGGTGAACTCGGCTGTCCAAACGCTTGTGAAGCTGAGAAGGCTGAGTGAGGCCCAGAGGAGGGGGGCAGCCCTGAAGCGGGGAACGGAAATCTGGGTCTTCTGGCCAGCCAAGGTGGCCCTAAAGGCCAGAGTGACGATGGAAGCTGCCAGCCACGGCAGCTCATCCCTCCCTGGGGTATGCTCTGTGCCAGACGAGGGCCGGGATTCTCAGGGGCTGCCCAGATACAGGATAGAGTGGCCACCTTCCCTCACACAGGACCCTATGCCTCCCTACAGGGCGAGTCCCACTCCAAATGGCCTCCCAGGGGTTGCCTTGGAGGCCAGGGGCTTTCTGTTCACTTCGGAGTTGGGAGTTCAGCCCCTGGAACTGGCACCAGGGGTGGAAGGCTAGCGTCTCTGCCCAGCTTCTGGCGCCAGGCCAGGCCCCTGGGGGAGGCTCGGGGCTGGTTTGGGAGGATGACACCTAGGCCGGGGCCGGGAAGAGGTTGGGTGGGGCTGCTATTTCTCTCTCTGTAAGGAGTCAAACCCTCGAGTTCCTTCCTGAGATAAAACAATGAAGAAATCCTCATCTGTGCAACTCTGAAGTGGGGCCAGGGCTGGAAACCACAGACAAGTGGATGGGGGCTCCCGTGCACCCTCGGACCTAGCAGGGGTGTGCAGGCGTGGGCAGGGGGAGATGGGGTTTGGTCCCTCAAAGACAGACCATCCAGAGCCATCCTGTTTGGCACGGCCTCCACAGCTCTTTCTGAGACTCACATGGCACCCAGCGCTGTGGGTTCCAGTGGAAGGGGGTGGGGTGGGTGTTATATCTCAGGACCAAGCCCTGATGTCCCACCAAGGGGATGTGGGTTGGGTTGGGCAACGTCCCCTTTGAGGAACCTCAGCGTCAGTTCAGTGACTGTATCAGAGGTGGTGTGGCCTCGGGCTCACTCACAAGGGGCACAGGCTTGGCTGGGATGCAGCGTTGGGGAGAAGCTAGTGGTGATTTCCCCTTTTACAAATCCTTGGGATTATGGAGAGTCTGCTTTACCCCAGCGGAGCCTCACGTTCATGGAGATGGTGGTGGTGGTGGTACCTGTTGCTTCAGACTTTTCATCCAGCCCGAGTTGGAGAAGTGCTCAGAGCCCTGGATCAGAAAAGGGCCTGAATTATTGGCCCCCAAAGATAACCAAACAAGATCAAAAGACAATTTGTGTGCAGCATGCAGTCTGGCATTTGGTAAAAGATGGACAAATGCTCAAAGCACATGTCCCCAGCTCTTCCCTCCCCCTGGCCTCTCCATTCCACCAGGCCAGGCCCTAAGCCCAGAAGCAAAACTGGGGTCTCGACCTTCAAGTGTGACGGCGGGCTTCCTTCTCGTTCACTCCCTTCCCCTGCCTCCTGTAGTCACCGGCCCCGCCTTCTTCTCCCCTCTCCAGGACTGGGAGGTGCTGGTCCTGGGGAAGCTCAAGTGGGACCTGGCTGCTGTGATCGCCCATGACTTCCTGGCCCTGATCCTGTACCGGCTCTCTCTGCCCAGTGACCGGCAGGCCTTGGTCAAAAAGCACGCTCAGACCTTTTTGGCCCTCTGCGCTACAGGTAATAAACTCCAGGCGTGTTTTTGCCAAATCAGGAAAATCAAGACTTGGAAGGGTCATAGGAGATTCTTGCTATACGCCTTATAAAATTTGTGAAAATGATGTTCCCTGTGAGCCCCCCGTTTCAGTACAGAAAAAATGCTGAGCACAATCTGAGCTGTGTGGGATCTTAGAGACCCCAGTACCAATGTAGTTGGGGCCTCAGGGCTTAGAAGTGACTTTCCCAAGGTTTCACGGTGATTAAATTGGGGACAGAACGCAGGTCTGGACCCTGGTTTTTGCTTCCACACCAGAGAGAGAGATTCATTCATTCCCTGGTGCCTGGCCTGGGTCCCAAAGGGATCACCCTGGACCTGGCCTGCACAAGTCTGCCCTTCACCCTGGCCTTCCAGGTCTTTCCTGCCTTCTCTCTTGCCCATCTGACACAAACGCACTGCTGGCATTTCCCACTATGCCCCTGCTCCATTCCTGCTGCTGGGCACTTTCTGAGGAATAAGGAGTCCCCCTGGTGGTTATTCTCAATGTTCCCCTTGCCTCATGGTTCCCTCTCCCTCTTTCCAAGATTACACCTTTGCCATGTACCCACCGTCCATGATCGCCACGGGCAGCATTGGGGCTGCAGTGCAAGGCCTGGGTGCCTGGTCCGCATCCCCAGATGAGCTCACGGAGCTGCTGGCAGGGATCACAGGCACTGAAGTGGTGAGTGCTGAGCAGCAGCCTGTCAATTCATGAAGCGCTGCTATTCCCTGAGCCTCCACTAGAGGGAGGCGTCCATCTCCAACCTGCCGCCCACTCCTGGTTTCATATACCCTGCCCTTGGGGCTTCTGTGGGGTTTCGTCTCCTGCCTTGCCCTGGGGAAAAGCAAGTTGTCTTGGGTGGGTTGCAGGGCACCATCCCTTGGTGCCCTTTTCTGCCAAGTGGTGTGCAGGAGTGGGGGTGGGAGGCTGTGTCGGATGCAGGGCTGCGCTCACACCGTTGCCACATCCTCTTGCCAGTTTCTGAGAATTGAAGGCAGATTCCTGGGGCTGGGCTGTGGCCTAACCTCCCCAGACTTCCCTGTGTGCTGGGCGGTGTCTGTCCCCTGCACCTGCTATGGGAGGAGGGAAGTGGACCTTTGGCTCCAATGGGACCTCCTTCCACCTCACCCAGCAGCCCCTCCTCACTGCCCCCCCTTCGTTCCCAGGACTGCCTGCGCGCCTGCCAGGAGCAGATTGAAGCTGCACTCAGGGAGAGCCTCAGGGAAGCTGCCCAGTCGTCCCCCAGCCCAGCACCCAAAGCCCCCCGAGGCTCCAGCAGCCAGGGGCCCAGCCAGACCAGCACTCCCACAGATGTCACAGCCATCCACCTGTAGCCCGGGGAGCGGCCCCCTCCAGTGGCCGCTGACAGCAGAGGAGGGGACACTGCCACCCTCCCTCCCTGCAGGAATGACGTCACATCTGCCACAACTGAAGTCGGGGTGGGTCTCCTTCCTAGTTGCCCTTTGTTAAAGAGAAGTGGGCAGGTCCTACCTATCCCTGCAGTGTGCACTAAGGGGCCCAGCCAGCCATGTTTGGGTGGCTAGCCTGGCTCCTCCCCCCTGCCTCTGACCAGCCCTTCTCTGGCTGGGGTGGGTCAGCTGATCAGACAAAATTGAAGTAGATAAAGTACATGTCCCAGCATTCCTTATTGAGGCCCCATCTCTGGGGCTCTCACGTTCTCAATTGCCAAAATGCCCTGGTGCCTTACAAAGGTGCTGCACCTTCTAGGGTTACTGCATTTGGATTGGGGTCTTTCTGAAGCCATTTCTAATATTCTGAGGGGACACACTCCTGAACAGTTCTTCTCAACATCCTTTGGAGAGCCCTGCATAATCCGTGCCCACAGCTGCTCCTAGAGGGAGGGGCCCAGGCCTCTGTCAAGAGGTTCAAGAACCAACCAGTTCCTCTTTGCTTTGCTTTCTGCCCAGCTTCTCCTGTGTGATTGAGGGGGGTCAGTGCTGAAGGAAGAGGTGGTTTTAATTTATTTGTTGAATACAACTGTAAGAGGGTGTGGTGGGGTCCACCAACCCAAGTGGTGACCCTGGCGGTTGCTGCATCCCTCCTCTGCTACTAGCTAGAGGATCGTTGTGACCGAGGAGCTGCTACAGCCTGGGAGGGGCCAGGCCCTCCTCTCCCTTTGGCCCTCCGCCCCATCCTTCATCAGGGATGACCTGGAGGTGACCAAGCCCCCTGACTGGAGACGCAAGCCGTTAACAGGTCTTTCCTAAGGCCACATGGTCCAGTTGTTGGCCTAGGACCATGCCACCTTAATAAAGCTATAAGATAAAGTTGGCCTTGGCTTCTTGGATTGGATGGAGGTGTGGGTAAAAGCATGAGGTAAAGAGGGCAGAAATCAGTGGTTCAATCAGTGGTCCATCAAGCCTTTAATGTAAACGGTCAGAGTAAATATTTTAGGCCTGTGGGATAGTAACTGCCCCACAGTCAGTGCTACTTTATAATGGAACATGATCGTTCCTAAAAATCATTGTGCTTTGCAAAACTGCCTAGTTAAATCCATAGGATGTATGTATGGGCACAACATGAAAAAACTGAGCGATGTTTTTTAGTAAGTCATTTTCAGAGGGAGAGATACAAACATCTATGATAGGAGGATAATCTATGGCTGCCCTCTACTAGGGATCAAGCCCACAACCCTGATCCAACTCACACAGTTCATGGATCTATGCACAATCACAAACAGCGGGGCTGAGTGACTTTTCTGGAAAAGCCTGGCTGCCTTGGCTCAGTGGTTGGGAGCGGACCTATGAGGTCAGGGCACATGCCTGAGCTGCAGCTTTGATCCCAGCCTGGGGCACGCAGGAGGCAGCCAATCAATGATTCATCATCGATGTTTCTATCTCTTCCTCTCAGAAACCAATAAAAAATATTTTTTTTTAAAAAAAAGGACAGCATAGTTTTTATATACTAAATGGTTGAGAAACAAATAGAGTCCTTTACCTTCAAAAAGAAGTTTGCTTGTGGAAGGCAGGTTGTGGATGTGACTCCTAACCCACATGCCAGAGGTGCTTACACTTGTGTATCTGGCTTGGTTCAGCTCAGTGCAGTTTTCTGATTTTATGTGGTGTTTCTCAAGGACAAAACTGCATATAAATAAGTGATATTTGTTTTATGATAAAATCGTTTCCAAATATATTAACTGGGTTGGAACAAAGTCACATTTTCAAAGGCAAACAAGGCTTCCAGGATTGTACCCTGCCATTGCAGCATGAGAGCAGCCACGGAAAACATGTAAATAGATGGGAGTGGCTGTGCTCCAATGAAACTATGGACACTGGAATTAGAATTTCACATGATTTTCACCTACCACAAAATACTCTTTAAAAAAATTTTCCCACCCATTAAAAAATGTAAACACCGTTCTTAGTGCATGGGCCATAAGAAAATGAGCATTTGACCCTAGTTTGCCAACCTCCAGTCTAATGCTCTCATTAGCCAGAAAGGGAACTTGTCTGGTGGTGATCCAGATCTAATCATCCCGGCACAACCAATATTCCCTCATCTGTCTGGCCTTTGCATTTCCACTTCCCTCAAGGGCAAGCATGTCAAGCTCATGGCTCTCGGGCCGCTCTCCTCTAGCTCTTCCACCCACAGCTGAGATAGACCATCTTTTGAACAACCTCCTGTTCCTGGCATTCTCCCAAAGCAGCCTGTATTGGGGAAAGGCAGCGATGAGCCCCCTAGGGGTAACTCTGGGTATAGCCTGGAGAACCTAGCTTGTAGTTAGGATAGGGTGGGGGTGTTGAGTATACTGGGTAAGAATCCACTCTTATACAGAAACAGGGGAGAATAATCCTACCTTTAGATAAAGAGGGAAAACAGATCTCCAGTGATCACAATAAAACACAGACGCTCAATAAATACCCACCTTTTCATCCACATCCCAGTGACTTGACATAGCCTGAGAGAAAGTACTCCAAACGCCAGCAGGGCAAGGGGAATGCTGGGGTGTGGAATCTCACACAGGTTCCAGAACTGAGCAGGAACAACTGCCTGACCCTCAGTCCTCCCTGTAGGGTACCGAGGAGTCCCAGATGCCCAGGGACTCTCACTGCCCAGTTGTAAAGGCTCAATGTCACTTTAACTGGGATCCTGCTGTCCTCCCACCCCCTTAGACCAGGATGAGGGGCTGTTTCCTCAGTCCATGGCGATGGGAACATCTTCCACATCGCGGGGCACTGCGCTCTGAAGCTCACGCCTGATCTCGGGGGACAGCTGGGGGTGGGACTGCAGCCGGAGCAGTTCCAGGAGGGCCTCTTTCTGCTCCATGGCCAGGTCTGCCTTGTAGCGCTGGGCCAAAGTCAGGAGGCACTGGTGCCAGAGCACCGGCAGTTCACGCTTCTCCGTCCGGAACCCCAGGAAGTGGAAGACCAGAGCGTCCAGCACCCTGTAGGGCAGCGCGTACTTCTTATCCAGCAGCAGCCGCAGGAAGATGCTGTTGGCACCGCTGTATTCCATCTCGGCAATTTTCAACATGGCCGCACTGGTGGGAAGATGGGTGGTTAGTGGTGGGGAGATGTTGGGGGAGAGGTCCTACCCTCCCTCTGTGCTTTCCCCTCTTCTCCTCTGCTGGCCCTTACACTGTGGTACGCCTAAGAGGGCCATCTCAGGCCTTCTCACCTATGCAGTGCAATCTTTTTTTCAAGTAATTTTATTTTATTTGTTTTTACATTTTTATTGATTTCAAAGAGGGAGAGGGATAGAGATAGAGACATCAATGATTAGAGAGAATTACTGATGAGCTGCCCTCCTGCATGCCCCCTGCTGGGGATCAATCCCACAACCCAGGCATGTGTCCTTGGCCCGAATTGAAGCTGGGACCCTTCAGTCCGCAGGCCAACGTTCTAACCACTGAGCAAAACCGGCTAGGGCACCTATGCAGTCTTGGATCTGCCTCCTCCTGCACTGCAGTTATCATCTCTAATTGGGATGCTAACTCACCCAAATCCCCACTCCTGCCTCGAGTGCTTACCTCACTCAGTATCCAACTAGGATATGTTCAAATATCTCAACATCTCCACCCTTAACCTATTTCCTTCCCATGTTCCCTATTCATTCCTTCAACCCTGTTCTTATGGAATTACAATCCAGTGGAGTAATAATATACCTAGTGGCTTAAGCCACAAACCAGGATTATTCTTAGCTCCTTCCCCACTCTGTACCCCATCGACTTTCCAAGCCCTGGTGAGTCCCTGAGCAGCCATCCTCTCCCCTGGAGCGGAAACACTACCTGGAGTGCAGCACGGGAATGGAGCATTTGGTGATGATGCTTCCCACGATGATGGCTTCCCGGAGGGTGCAGGTGCCCGACTCACACAGTGGGATGAGGATCCCTGGGGAGGGTCAGAGGGGCATCACTTAGAGCCGAGGGCGAGAGAAAGGATGCAAAGCAGGAGCCGGCCATCTCCCAAGTCGTGCTTACCGCGATCACACCGCAGGAGCTCCGCCCCTCCCTTTCCTGCCCGCCTCCTGGGTTCTCACCTTTAAACCAGGCCCCAGGCTTGAAAAGGGCCTTCTTGAGGGCCATGTAGAGGTGGAAATTGAGTCTTTTGTATTCGGCAATATCATCTCGTACCCGGGGGAGCAGGACAAGGTTGTAGAAGCGCTGGGCCATGCGTTCCTTCAGGTTAGATGCGAAAATCCTAGTTTTTTTTGGGGGGGGGGAGCAGAGACATCCCAGGTCAGTTGACAGCCTGGAGCCGGCCCTTTTAATATCACTGTGGATGGTGCATGCAAAAGAACTGAAGGGTGTGCGGGAGTGTGTGAACAGAGTGCAGGCAATACCCAAATCAGATAGGAGGGAACAGGACGTCTACAAGAGGCATCCAATCAGGTGGACACCCAGAGAGCCAGAGTGCTCCCAAACCAATGGCGACTCAGCTATTCACCTTCCTCTTCCCATCATGGGCCTTCTCTACCCTACTCTTTGAGGGACTTGAGCACGTGTGGGGAGCCACAGACTTCTGAGGCCTGTCTGACACACCCCGTAGTTATAAGCCTCTTCCCTAAAAACTCATCACAGGCAATTTTCAACAGGTTCTTGGCCCAAAACACGAAACAGGAAAAGCTGGGGAAATGATGATATAAAGAAACACAAGAGAGAGCTCTGGGACCAAGTTAAAATGTAATGGCAGCCTGGCTGGTGTGGTTCAGTTGGTTGGGCGTCATCCCATGCACCAAAGGGCTGCTGGTTCTGTTCCCAGTCAGGGGGCATGCCTGGTTGTGGGCTTGATGCCCAGTGTGGGAAGGGCCTGTGGGAGGTAGCCAATGTTTTTCTGTCTCCCTCTCCCTTCTTCTCAATAAAAAATATTTTTGAAAAAATGTAATGGCAGCACTTAGCCAGTTTGGCTCAGTGGATAGAGCATCAGCCTACAGACTGAAGGATCCTGGGTTCGATTCCGGTCAAGGGCACATGGCTGGGTTGGGGCTCAATCCTCAGGAAGGGGTGTGCAGGAGGCAGAAAAATCAATGATTCTTATCATTGATGTTTCTCTCTCTCTCTCCCTCTCCCTTCCTCTCTGAAACCAATAAAAATAAATGCATAAAATAAATATAAGAGGGGGGAAAAAAATAATGGCAAAGACCAGGAAAGCCTGTACTTCCTATGCCCCCAGCCCTTTACCTATAGACCCAAGGCCACTGGAACTCCCATCCGCTCTACCTGGTGGCTTGGTACATCGCAGCAGCAGTCCAGGCCTCGGGCTCTGTGACATAGAGGATCTGCTCCCAGTTGGAGAGCGCAGGGATGATCTTAAACGCCTTGGGCAGCTTCCCACTGCGGTACTTGGATAACACCTGGGGAGGAGGGAGTAACACCATCGTTGCCATTAGCACACATCCTGCTTGCGAGTGCCAGGTACTTTTCCTATGTTCACTCACTGTATCCTCACAACCACCACTTAAGGAGATGCTACCACTATCCTCGCTTTCCAGATGGGGAAACGGAGCCTTACCCACAGCCGCCAGGTCACTAACTGGCACAGCAGGACTCTGAGCCCACACGCTCTGACTTTTCTCGGTCCCCAGGCTTCTGTGTAGGAGATGTGGGCACCCAAAGCCTCCGGTGGGGGCCAGGGCCCCTGCGAAGGGCTCCAGCTCTCACCTCCCGGACTCCGCGGTAGACCTCTCGGACCCGGGGGTCCAGTTGGGGCACAGGGAATCCCGTCACCTCGGACATGACCGTCTCGACTTCCGTCTGCTTCTCGGTCAGCTTCTCCATGATGATGTCAGCCAGGGTGCGCCTAAGAGTTGGGAGAGGGGTGAGGAGGGGAGGGGAAGGAAGGGGCGGGAGAGCTGTGGTCACAGTCCAGGAAGCTCTAGACTCCACACACGGTTTCTTGTGAGCTCCAATAAACCTGTCATCTTGCTGGGTTGTGCGACCTCAGTTCCCTTCGGGGCCGGACCCACCATGGAATCACTGCACAGCACAAATGACCTGAAAGCCATTCCACTTCGGGCGAAGCAGACAAATGCGTGGAGGTTAAGAACCTGGACTCTGAAGCCGGTCTGCCTGGGTCTAGATCTTCGCTCTCCCAATCCCTGTATGACCTTGGGCATGCTATTTTGCCTCTCTGTGCTTCAGTTTTCTCATCTATAAAACAGGTAATAACCGCACTTACCTCACAGAGTTAACGTCGGGATTAAGCGAATTAATGCATGTACGTTACTTGGAACTATCAGTACATAGAGAATGTGCAATGCGTTGCCTATTTCAGACACATCCTTCCCATGCTGAAGTCTCTCCAATTATAAAATACTGGTCTGGCCTCTCAGTGTGTACCAAGATTTCAAGTAGCTAGGATAATTTGGGAAAAGACCAGAGCACAAAATTCTATAAATTTACTAAAACTTACACAAGAATTTCTGTGATTAATATTTAAACAGTATGCCCAACATAACTTTACTGTGATGACTCCTTATTCTCCTTTCACTGGGCTTTGGTATAAGAATGGGATCTCCAGAGGCTGCTAACGTGTATTTAAGACTGAGGGTCTTCTCCAGGCCAGGCACCGAGTGAAGGACTTCAGATGTTATCTTTTACAGTCCGTGCGACATCTCTTCCACATGGGAGCTGACCTCAGGCGGCTTAATACACACCCAAGGTCTCAGAGTTCTCAAGTGGGGAAAAGAGTCAGGCCCCGGGTGCTCAGGTTCTAAAGTTCAGGTTCTTTATAGCACAGGGTAACGCGCTCCAAACTAACCAGCCTCTGACCGCTGAGCTCATGTGGGTCTGGGCCTGCTTTCCAAAGCCAGCAGTCATTTCTCAAAACTGCCAGGAGTCAGAGATGCAAATCAAAACGACAATGCGGTACCAGCTCACACCTGTGAGAATGGCTATCATCAACAAATCAGCAAACGACAAGTGCTGGCGAGGTTGCAGAGAAAAAGGAACCCTCGTGCACTGCTGGTGGGAATGCAGACTGCTGCAGCCACTGTGGAGAACAGTATGGAGTTTCCTCAAAAAACTGAAAATGGAACTCCCATTTGACCCAGTAATCCCACTCCTAGGAATATATCCTAAGGAACTAGAAACACCAATCAGAAAGGATATATACACCCCTGTGTTCATAGCAGAATGGGTTTCCAGCTGACAGTAAATCGCTAGGATTTGGAACAGCCTAGGTTGCCCGTCAGCAGATGATTGGATCAATAAACTATGGTACATCTACACAATGGAATACTATGCTGTCACAAAAAAAGGAATTCTTATCATTTGCAGTGACCTGGATGGAATTGGAGAACATTATGCTGAGTGAAATAAGCCAGTCAATGAAAGAAAAACATCACATGATCTCACTCATTTATGAATAATAAGGAACATTATAAACTGATGAACAAAAAGATAGATACTGAGACAGTAAAGAAACAGTCAAATTACAGAGGGGAGGGGAGGAAGATACGAGGGAGATAAGAGATCAACCGAAGGACTTGTATACATGCATATAAGCATAACCAATGGATGCAAAACTCTGGGGAGGGAGGGCATGTACGGGGGTGGAGGGAGGGAATTGGTAAGGTATGTACACATATTATACCTTAATTTAAAAAATGAGATAAATAAATAAATAAATAAATAAAACTGCCAGGAGTCACTGTTTCCAGTAGCTTTACTCTTCGATTTACTGTCAGCTGGAAACCCATTCTGCCAAGTCCGTCAGAATGATCTGCTAGAAAGGAGGTAAAAGGCACCGAGAGGCGCTCTGGTGGGAGAAGCACACACGTCCAAGCACACACTCTGTGACATCCATTTCAGGTGCTGGGTATCAATCTGAAAGAGGAACTCATTCCGTTGTTCTGTGCTCTCAAACTACCACAGACCGTATCATCCAGCCTCCCTGTTTTCAGAGTAGTATTAGCAATGGGAGCTGCATTGATCCAAAGTGGCCCGAAGAACCAAGAAAATGTCATGTTAATATCACAGGGTCAGAATGGACTGGTGGAGGGTTCTGCTAGATTCCCCTCTCCTGGGCCAAAATCCACAAGCTCAGGGTTTGACTACAGGAGCTCAAATGCATACATCGTCTGGAGTAGCATTTATTACAGGTGGGAATAAATCAGTGGTTCTAAGTGTGGGTGAATTTGCAATGCCTGAGACCTCTTTTTGGTTATCACAACTGGTGGGAAGGTCACTCCTGGGGTCAGTGAGTAGAGGTCAGAGATGCTGCTAAACATCCGACATTGTACAGGTCAGCCTCCACACACACAAATTATCCAGCCAATAGTGCTAAGGCTAAAAAAACCTTGAATAAAATGAACCTTAGGGTACGAAAGAGATTTGGCCAAGGAAACTGAGCTTGCTACTAGGAAAACTGAGTAGGCCAAGACCAAAAGCAATGGGATATATCTCCCCAGAAAAATAAAAAGGTCGGGTAGCTATTTCCCCAGGTAATCTGAGCAGTTCTAAAAGAGGTGGACAGAGGGGGAGGAGGCATTCTGAGTCTGTGTCATTCTCACTCAGAATGGTCTTTTGAGGACGGGCCACTTTTGTTAAGGCGGATCCCTACAACTAGCAACGCCCAGGCCCTTCCCAAAGGTAGGAAATCAAACTCTGCCAGGGCATGTGCTTCCTTGTGGGAAGTTGCTATCAGGACCCACTACCCCAAATTCTAGGCCATGCCAGCCCTACCTGACAGGAGGGTTTTTATTCATGAACATCTCAATGGCACGCTCATCCTCGGGGTCCACGGCCACCTCTGCTTGGTGGCCTGCCTCTGTCATTGTGGCAGCCTTCTCAAGGGTGGGCCACTCTTCATCCTCATCATCTGATCCATCTTGCGGCACTTCTGGGCCTAGAAGAGGGGCGATGATTGGGTGAAAAAGGTAAGCGATGGCTGAGGGATTTAGAGGTCAAGTGAACTTTAACCACCACGCACAGTGTAAGCCTCACATGTGCCTGTAATAGATACAGATGTGTGCACACGCTATCTTCCTGTACCAGGGGCTTACAATCTTGCTCGAGAAACGAAACGTACCTATGGGAACCAATGACACAGTGATGCCAATATATCATAGTTAACACATTATGCTCAGTCATGTAGCAGGAACTGTTCTAAACACTGTACCCAATACAACCCCAAGAAGTAGGTCTTATTAGTATATCCAGTTTCAGATGGGAACACTAAAGCACAAGAAAAGCTAAGTAATTTGCCTATGGCATGTAGTCTGGGCCTAGACTGTGCATTCTTTTTTTTTAATTTTTACAATACATTTTATTGATTTTTACAGAGAGATAGGGAGAGGGATAGAGACCTAGAAACATCAGTGAGAGAGAAATATCAACCCAGTTGCCTCCTGCACACCCTCCATGGGGGATGTGCCCACAACCAATGCACATGCCCTTGACCGGAATCGAACGTGGGACCCTTCAGTCCGCAGACCAATGCTCCATCCCCTGAGCCAAACCGGTTTCGGCTAGACTGTGCATTCTTTACCCATATTCTACACACATGGGTGGACTTGGTTATATGCCAAACGAGTGGCAGAGACAGTATATACCATAGGCACTTAGAAGGTGATGAGTGCCGACAATGGTTCGAGTCTGGATAGGGAGCATGGGTGCAGCTGGAGTGTGGTCCAAACCCGGGTTACAACACCGGCAAAAGGGCTTGGTTACAAGATTGTCTGTTAAGCAGCAGCAGGAAACACGGCTGGATGGGTAAAGTGAACCCAGGCAGTGTAGTTCAGATTCCAATGGACCAACCCACTGAAGAACTGATTCCCGGAAGGCCACAGCTTATTGGGCATCTGGTAAGGAATGCCATACTCCAATCGGGGAGATGAGTTGCTGCATATGAACAGGTTATTAACAAAAGGAAATATGTGATAAAAGCTAAATAATGGTGGTGGTGGTGGTGGTGATGTGGCGAAGGTGTTTTGTCTCCACATGCTAACAACCCCCAAACCTATACTTGAGACATAGATGTCCCTTCACTCCAGACCATAACTCCAGCTACCGCCTGTACAGTTGCTCTTCACAAGAACTTCAAACTTCACCTGTATCAACCAAGCTCACTCTCTTTTCCTCCTAGGTCTATACTGCTCATGTGCTCTACCTCTAAGTACACAGAACCAACGTCCACCCCATGCTAAGCCAGAACCTGGGAGGCAGGCCTGTCTCATCCCCAACACGCAATTACTAAAGCCGATCCAATTCTACCTCAGAGAACATTTCAAATCCTTCGCAACTCCTAGCCTAGATCAGCATCATTTCTTGCCTGGACTAATTAAACTGGTCTCCATGTTCTCCAACAGGTTTTCACTGTCTTTATGACAGCTTTAAATCCTGGGCTCAGCCTCCAAGTCTTTTGCAGATTTGGTTCCCACCCACCTCACCATCATTCATTAATCCATTCATTGAGCAAACACTGAGTGCCTGGTATATATTCTATACTAGTGAATGAGAGAAACAAAACCTTTTGCCCGTATAGAGCTTATACTCTAATGAGGAAAGACAGATAAATAAATAAATATAACATGATAGGTTAAAAGACAAGTGCTATGAAATAAAGCGATAGGGCAGAATAGAGAAGTTGGGACTGTAAAGATAGGGGTGGGGTGTTGAAATTTTCTCTCTCTTTTTTCCTTTTAATTCTCTCCAGAAGACATGCCCTCCATTGATTTTAGAGAGAGAAGAAACAAGGGAGAGAAACATCAATCAGTTGCCTCTAGTACCCAGCCCGACCAGAATCAAACCCACAACCTAGGAATGTGCCCTAACTAGGAATCAAACCTGCAACTTTTTGGTATATGGAACAATGCTATGCTCCAACCGACTGAACCACCAGGCCAGGGAGGGGGTGTTGCAATTTTTAATGAAGTAGTCAGGGAAGGTGTGTGGTAATCGGGCCCCTTCCCGAGCTCCAACCCCCTTCTGCCCCTGTGGGAATATGATGAAGGCCACCTGTAAACGGACTGTAGGAGCAACCTTAGGAGCCTGGACAGCTCCTCAGTCAAGAAACAGCCAAACAGAAACGGGTCTTGGGTGTAAGCCCGATTGTAAACTACTAGTGTTTTGATCTTATAGAGCTTGTACTTGAGCAGTCTCTCCTTCATGCCCTGTTCTCTGTATTCTACACAACCCCATACTGGGGAAAATCTTTCCAGTGGGCCACCACCGTGTGCAGTAAGTGCTAATAAACCCACGTCTTTCACAGCCAGCCTTCTGGGTTATCTTCCTCGGATCTCAGCTCTTTGCATAACAGGCCTGAAAAGGTGAAGAATTGAGAGAGTGTGCCTACAGGTGTATGAGGACAGGAGCAACCTGGGCAAAGGCCCTAGCTTACCATGTTTAAGCCGATATGGGTGGAGTGAAAAGGGGAAAGTAGAACTCGGACTAGCAATGAGAGCCGATCATATAGGGCTTTGCAAACCACTGTAATTCTCTAGCCGTTGAGTTGAGAGTGGACTGTAGGAGGTATGGGATATTAATGAGGATGCTACTGTAATAAGCCAAGTAGGCAACTGAATAATCTAGGTTTCATGGAAGAAATGAAGGCTAGAATATACAGTTGATAGCAGTCACCAAATAACCACAAAACTGATGACAACACCAGAGAAGTGTGTGAAGAGAAGAGGTCCAAAGACTGAACCTTGTGACATTTCATAAGAGGTGTGTGTGTGTGTGTGTGGGGGGGGGGGTCACCTGGCCAGTGTGGCTCAGTGGTGGAGTGTTGACCTATGAACCAGGAAGTCAGGATTCGATTCCTATCAGGGCACATGCCTGGGTTGTGGGCTTGGATCCCCAGTAGGGGGCCTGCATAGGCAGCCAATTAACGATTCTCTCTCATCATTGAAGTTTCTATCTCTCCCTCTCCCATCATCTCTGAAATCAATAAAAATATATATTTTTTAAAAAGAGAGAGATTGGGGATCAAAAGGGAGCCAGCAAAGGCTACAGAGAGGTAGGGAGTAGCATGTGAAGTCTTGGAAGCCAGTAAAGAAACCATAGCCAGGAGGCCAATGTTCAATTGTGTCAGGACCAAGGAAAGAGATCTGAGAGCTGGACAGGAATCAACACTCCCACCCTAAGAAAATGTTGATCATCTTTTACTCACCCTCACTGCCTCTGTGGCCCCTAAACAATATTGTTCTTTCTGCTCAGCACAAAGGTCATGCAATCTGGGCAGCCCGATCCCCAAGATCAATGCTGTTGTTACCAGAGAATCTATTATACTTTTCCATGGAATGTATTATTCTCAATGTCTACTGTCTATTCTCTCATTGTCTACGGTCTATAACCTAAAGTCAGGCGCATGTCTACCTCGTTTACCGCTTGATCCAAACTAGATCTAGACTTCTAACACCGTACCAAGCTCTAGGAGACATCCCGTAAGTATTTACAGGGCAAATGGATAGATAAATACTAGGAGAACTCAGTGGTGCCGGCAATCACTTCCTGTTTCCCAACTTCAGGGCTACCTAGAAGAGAGGGCTTTGACTATCCTACATCCGCTCCAGGGCTGAGCATCCCATTGCAGTACCTTTTTAAGGGAATACAACCGAACCTTTTTACCCCAAGCTATTCCCTTGTCCGATGCCCGTCCATCCTCTCCTAACCTTCCTCTTTCTCCCACCCATCCCGCCACTCACCCAGCCGCGTGGTGCGCTCCCGGGGCGCCGCGGGCCGGCTCCCAGTGCCATGCTCGGCCTCGAGCTCCTCCTGCTGCTGCCGCGCCTGATGCAAAATCCGCCGGGTCAGCCGGGGCCCCACGTACTCCTCCTCCTCCTCTTTGGTCCCGCGCCCGCGCCGCTTCTCCCGGGCCCCGGCGCGCACCGCGTCCCCGGCCAGAATCTGCTCGGCAAGGGGAGCGTGTTTCTCCTGGCCCCCGGCCCCGCGGGCTGCCTTGAATTTGGGCATTGTTTTTTTTTTCCTTCTCAAAAAGTTGCCGGGAAAGTTCACACGTGGAGACGCAGAAGATGTCCCTGAGTGCGTTTGCGCTGGGTTCTCCCCGTTCCCAAGAGGCCACCGAGAAGCACAGCGCCCCCTACCGCTCGGAGGCCAGCGGTGCCATCAGCGCCGCCCCGCCTGCTAAGAACTCGCGGGTGCTGCAGCTGCTAGACTCCCAGATGAACTCTGTGCATTGAACGTTGTTTTCCCCAACCTTGGAGGATTTAGGCCAGGGTGCTGCCAGCCTGGGAGCAGCAGCTGGGCGGTGATACCAAGAAAGGTGTCACAGAGGAGGCGCCTAGACACGCCCCTGTTCCTCGTGGTGCGTCGACTGGGCGCTCTGTTTTTACGTCATTTCCGGAGCCCCCCGCTCTGTTTTACGTCATTTCCGGAGCGACCCCGCTCCACCCCCTCCACCGGAGCTTGCGTTACGGGGCTTCGCTAACTGTGCGCGGCCGGAGAGCTCTGCGTTTCAGCTGTTTGGTCCTGCCATCCTCTTGCTCCGACATCATGGGAGTGACTTGGTAGGGCCGCAGGGGACACTGTGGGGCTGGACTTGGGGTCGTGAAGGGCCCTCGGAGCCCGGAGTGCACCCTGGAGGAGGGTCGGGCTCGGGTCTGTCGCCCCTCGGGCGTTGAGCACCGTGTCTTCGGGTTGTGTGGGTGCGGGGATACCGTGAGGGAGGGCTGTGGAGTCTCCGAGCCTGGCTCCTTGGAGATGCGCCCCTTTCCTCCTGGGTTTTATCCCAGGAACCCATCAGAGGTTGGGTGCCTCCTTCCCGTTTTTTTTGGCACATCTTCCCGCCGGTGAGGCCGGGGTTGGAACCTCAGGGTCGGGGAGAGGATGTGTGGGCTAGAACTCATCAGCAGGCAGGGCTAGGCAAAGAGGAGACAGTATCTTTTTTTTAGGTTTTCACCTGTCTCTCCTTCCAGCCACTAAATGTAGTTAGACCAGTCTATGTCAATTTCTAGCTTGATCATTTTAAAGTCTTCGGTTTGGGGGTCAAGGGAGGGCTATTGGGTTTTAGGCACATCACTTCTTCAGGACCTGTTTTCTACA
The DNA here is from genome assembly GCA_963693515.1 of Pipistrellus nathusii. NCBI lineage: Eukaryota > Metazoa > Chordata > Mammalia > Chiroptera > Vespertilionidae > Pipistrellus > Pipistrellus nathusii. The sequence goes on from OY882863.1 coordinate 77,035,158, forward strand.
TGATTCATGATTTGTGTTGTTTCTGTGAACTTCTAAAATCTCTAACTCACTGTAAGTCAGGGAGATAGGGAAAGATATGCTCTTGGAGTCATTAGTTCCAAAATGCTAGATTTCAGAGCCTTTTTTTTTTTTTTTTTAACATATTTTATTGATTTGTTACAGAGAGGAGGAGAGAGGGATAGAGAGCTAGAAACGTCGATGAGAGAGAAACATCGACCAGCTGCCTCTTGCACACCCCCTACCGGGGATGTGCCCGCAGCCAATGTACATGCCCTTGACCAGAATCGAACCTGGGACCCTTCAGTCCGCAGACCGATGCTCTACCACTGAGCCAAACCGGTTTCGGCTTTTTTTTTTTTTTTTTTTTTTAACAATAGTAAGTAAGCATTTCCAATCAGAGAGGACTGGAGGCCAGGCTATCTGAGGTCATTGACTCTAGGCTTCCCGGGTCAGAGCCTGTGGAAACTCCTGTTGGCACAGGCTCTTGCCAGTTTGTCAGTGATTGCGTTTGTGTTTACTACATTTGACATCACGGGCCTCCTCTGATTCCCAGGGTAAGGGGGATATGTGGGCGACGGGAATGGCAAGTGTGCAGCACGGAGGCTTGGAGCCCTGGAAGCCCCTCTTCTCTCGGTAGAGAAGGCAGACCGAGGGAAAGGGCTCTCTGTGAGGATCCTCATCAACTTTTTCAGACTCCTGGCACTTCTCACCCCAGTCGCATCGTTTTAGGAATGTTCTTATGTTTCAAAATAAGATACATCTCATCATTCCTTATTAGTACTTTTTTGATGGAGAGTGGTGACAATTTTTAACAACAACTAGGACTCCACCTTTATAGCTTCATTTGGTTGATTGATTATCAAGTAATGCAGTGTCTCCCTGAATTCACTCACAAATGGCCATCTTTCTGATTTTTACATAGCTAAGTACTACATGTGGTAGTATTTGTTAATGTTTCCATTTAAATCTATTTCTTTTTAAAAAATATATATTTTATTGATATTTTACAGAGAGAAAGGGAGAGAGATAGAGAGCTAGAAACATCGATGAGAGAAAAACATTGACCAGCTGCTTCTTGCACACCCCCTACCTGGGATGTGCCCGCAACCAAGGTACATGCCCTTGACCGGAATCGAACCTGGGACCTTTCAGTCCGCAGACCGATGCTCTACCACTGAGCCAAACCGGTTTCGGTTAAATCTATTTCTTAAAAGTATTTTAATTATATCCGTAGGGAAGTAATCTACTATAATAGTTAAGGACACGGATAAGGAGCCAGTTTGCCTGATTTTGAGTCTTAGCTACACCACACCAAGCTGTGTGACCTTGTGCAAGTCAACCACTCTGTATTTCAGTTTCCTCGTTTTATAAGATAAATAATAGCACACCTAACGCCATTGTGAGGATTCAAATAGTTTATTTATCTCAAGGCTTTTGGGCACTGTCTGGCATATAGTTGGGGCTTGGGACTGTTAACTACCACTCTAAAGGGGAAGTAGTTTTACTTACCATAGAAGGAAGTCTTTGAAATAACATCTTTTTGTTTCATTGTTTGGATTACATTCTTATTTAAGTGTAAATGGCCACGTGTGGCTTATGGTTTACTGTACTGGCTACACACATTCGGAGTGTTAAGAGTTGGGATAAACATACCTCACATTAAGGTTATCTGCCTTATATAGTCAGAACTGAAATAATTGTGAAGGAAACTCATTACACGACAGTGTTGTCAAGGGTTGTCTATGTGTCTCCTAAAATCTTCTCTTGAATGTTAGCGCACCTGCCATGCTTAGGAAATTCTGGTGTGATAGGACGTTCACTGCGCTGCTGTGAGAGAATCACGAGATCTGTGTTTTTAGGGACGGTAGGTCTCTTATTTCCGCATCTTTAAAATAAAGGGGTTGCAGTAGGTGGTCTCTGTGGTCCTGGTGAGCTGTGATTCTGTGGGAGATGGAGTGGCTCAGCCAGTGCTCATGGATACTGATGATTTGATTCTCTCCCTTCCAGTGTGTCCCAGATGCCTGTGGCGGAGGGCAAGAGTGTCCAGCAGACCGTGGAGCTCCTCACCCGGAAATTGGAGATGCTTGGGGCAGAGAAGCAAGGAACATTTTGTGTAGACTGTGAGACCTATCACACCGCTGCTTCTACCCTTGGCAGCCAAGGTCAGTGAGATGCGTCTGCGGGATGGCTGCATCCTGGCTTGGAGTTGATAGACATTTATGTTTACTGATATCTTCTAAGAGTGATATTCTTGAACATGTGGCAGATGTGTTTCTAAATTTATTCTTTTTTTAATACACACACACACACACACACACACACACACACACACTAGTGGCCCGGTGCATGAAATTTGTGCACAGGTGTTCCTCAGCCCAGCATGCACCCTCTCCAATCTGGGACCCCTCGAAGGATGTCCTACTGCTGGTTTACAGGAATCGGTCCTAAACCTTCAGTCAGACATCCCTCTCACAATCTGGGACTGCTGGCTCCAGCCGCTCACCTGCCTACCTGCTTGCCTCCTGCCAGCCTGATTACCCCCAACTGCCCCCCTGCTGGCCTGCTCACTCCAAACTGTGCCCCCACCTCCGCTGTCCTGATCACCTCCAACTGAACCCCACTGATGGCCTACTCACTCCCAACTGTGCCCCCTGCTGATCTGCTTACCACCAACAGCCCCTGCAGTTCCATCTTGGCCTGATCACCCCCCAGGGACCCAAGTTCCCAGCCTCTCCTATTTTTCTTTTTCTTTTCCTTTTCCTTTTCCTTTTCCTTTTCCTTTTTCTTTTTCAATGCCTCCTTCAGCGGAGGCCAGGGTCAGCTGGAAGCAAGTATGTAGGATTTATTTATTTTTTATAATTGAAACTTTGTAACCTTGAGTGGAGGCCAGGGCCAGCCAGGGCTGGCAGGAAGCTTGGCTTCCTCCAATGCTGGGGCAACTCAAGCCTTCTGCTCTCTCTAGCTCTGTGGCTACTGCCATTTTTATTGGGATTTATTTATCTTCTGTAATTGAAACTTTGTAACCTTGAGCAGAAGCCAGGGCCAGCCAGGGTGGGTGGGAAGCTTGGCTTCCTCCATCGTTGGAGTAAACCCAAACCTGCTTGCTCTAGCTAGGTGGCCAGCCACCATCTTGGTTGGGTAAATTTGCACACTTGCTCCTGATTGGCTGGTGGGCGTGGCTTAGCGTAGTAGAGTGATGGTTAATTTGTGTGTTTCTCTTTTATTAGTGTAGATTTTAAAATATATATATATATATATATATATATATATATATATATATATATATCTATCTTACTGATTTTTTTACAGAGAGGAAGGGAGAGGGATTGAGAGCCAGAAACATCAATGAGAGAGAAACATTGATCAGCTGCCGCAACCAAGGTACATTCCCTTGACCAGAATCGAACTTGGGACCCTGCCGTCCACAGGCCGACGTTCTATCCACTAGCCAGACTGGTTTTGGCTAGTGTAGATTTTTTTAAAAATATATTTTTATTGATTTCAGAGAGGAAGGGAGAAAGAAAGAGAAACATTAATGATGAGAGGGAATCATTGATTGGCTGCCTTCTGAAGCCTCCCCTCCCCCCACTGCTACTGGGGATCGAGCCTACTACCCAGGCATGTACCCTTGACTGGAATCAAACCTGGGACCCTTCAGTCACCAGGCCAACACTCTAACCACTGAGCCAAACCAGGTAGGGCTTAATTCATTAGTTCTTTTTTTTTTTTTTTTTTTTTAATATATTTTATTGATGTTTTACAGAGAGGAAGAGAGAGGGATAGAGAGCTAGAAACATCGATGAGAGAGAAACATCGATCAGCTGCCTCCTGCACATCCCCAGTGGGTAACCAGAGTACTTGCCCCTACCGGAATCGAACCTGGGACCCTTCAGTCTGCAGGCTGATGCTCTATCCACTGAGCCAAACCAGTGTCGGCAATTCATTAATTCTTGATCCTTCATCTTAGACCTGGCCCATGTTTTAGTCTTTTTGCGCTTTGCATTTTTAAAGCAGTGCTTCTCAGAGGGTTGGTTACTAACTTCATCAAAATCATCTTGGCTACTTGTTAAAGATGCAATTTCCTGGCTCTGCTTACGGACTGACTGGTGTTGTGGGCCTCATAATCTCCATTTTAATGAGCTTCCCTTTATGCACTCTTAAGTTTGAGAAAGACTCCTTTAAGCTAAGATGTTTTTGTATAGGATTCTCATAGAGTTTTAGAGTTTCTAGAATTTTTTGCAGAAAGGCTTCCTGTTTCCCACACCTGGACAGTGGCTTTGGCTACGTTGTTAGCATAACCTTGACTGATGAATCACCTTTTATATTAAATGTATTAAGAGATGAGATGGCTGTGGATAGTGGTGGTGGTGATGGTAAGGAGGCGAAGAGGATCTTTGAATATGAGTTGAGGAATCTGGGTTCTGCAGTAACTTTCCCTTTGACAGTTCCATAGCACAGTGATTCAGAGTCTAGACATGGAATCAGATAAAAGAATCCTAGCTCTGCCACATACTAATCACACATTAGGTAAGTCCCACAACCTGTGGCCGTTTCTATGCTGGTAATTTTCCTATTTCCCTATAGATCATTCCCTGGACTTCTCCTGCACAGGCATTGGGGAAGATCAGAGGACAGGAGAAAGGGAGACCACAGTTTGTCTCTCCCTCAGGCAGTGTCTCTAGCTGTGTTCTTGATTCTAGCTCCTGCTGGGCAACCTTTGCTCATGGCTCTAATATCAGCACATCTCTATCTATTTCCTTCCAGGCTTAGGGATGATAATGGCTGCTTGTGTTGCTAATTTTTGGATAACATCATCATTCCATTTGGTGTTTTAGTTTTTCTATCCCCTGTATTTTGTTTCCTGTATTAAATCCTCCCCCTCCCCACCTCACCTCCAATGAAACTGTCTGGTGAGGGTTCTGTTTTTGCACCCTAAAATGAAGTTTAGTGTAGTACTTATTAAATTAAATAAGTTAATACATGCAAAGCACAGGAACTGAGGTAGTCATGTAATGAACCTTTTTTTAAAAATATATATATTTAATTGATTTTTTACAGAAAGGAAGAGAGAGGGATAGAGAGTTAGAAACATCGATGACAGAGAATCATCAATCAGCTACCTCCTACACACCCCCTACTGGGGATGTGCCCACAACTAAAGTACATGCCCTTGACCGGAATGGAACCTGGGACCTTTCAGTCCGCAGGGCGACGCTCTATCCACTGAGCCAAACCAGTTTCAGCTGTAATGAACCTTTAATAAGCGGTAGCTAAGAGCTATACTGAGTTTCATCATCTGTAAAATTACAGTGTTAACCATTGTTTTGCCTTCAGTAGGAAGGACATAAGAATCAAGAGATATAATGGTTATGAAAGCATTTGGAAAAGAAAACATCCTATATAATAAAAGCCTAATATGCTAAGTGTCCAGTCATCCGGTCACCCATTCAATCAACCAAAGCGTAATATGCTAATGATATGTCAAGGTGGCTCAACTGCTCACTATGACATGGAATGACTACCAGGGGGGCAGTCAACTTGTCAACCAGTTGCTATGATATGCATTGACCACCAGGGGACAGACAGTCGACCCGTAGATTAGCTTGCTGCTGGGGTCTGGCCGATTGGGACTGAGACAGGCTAGACATGCCCTGCATCCCTCTCAGCCCTGATAGTGTACTAGTGGGGTCTCTCGGCTTGGCCTGTTCCCTCTCATAATCTGGGACCCCTCGGGGGATGTTGGGAGCCAGTTTCAGTTCAATCCCGCAGGCCGGCCGAGGGACCCCACTGGTGCACAAATTTGTGTACTGGGCCTCCGGTTTGTATATATACAGAAACACTACTTCTATGAAATTACCTGGTGTGGGCTATTTTCCTCCTGATCAGACCTTTGTTTTCAAGGAACTACAGTCCAGTTAGAGAGAAATCATTCTTGACAGGTAGTTGGTAGAATGGAAAGAGCAATAAAGTTGAGGTCAGAAAGCCTAATTGGAATTCCAGCTCTGCTGCTTCCTGGCTCTGTGCCTTTAGATCTGCATTTCTCACACTGACCAGCGTTTAGCATCACCTGGAGGGCTTGTTAACACAGGTCGCTGGGCCTCTCCCAGACTTTCTGACTCAGTAGGTCTGGGGTGTATGGATAATTTGCATTTGTAACAAGCTTCCATGTGGTGGTGGTGGTGGTGGTGGTGGTCTGGGACCCATAATCCATTTGCCTTCTTCCATTTTTCATTTTGTTAACTTTCATAACATTTTCAAGACTGTAAGAATACTTGCAGACTCATATGAAATATGTTATTACAGTGAGTTTGCACAAGAACATAATGACAGATCAACTTTGGATGTCTTTTTGAGAGTTGAAATGTGTTTGAAGTGAATTTGGGAGGTGAAAGGTGGGAACTGGCAACAGGTTGTCAGAAGGGATGTGCAGGGAGGTTTTTGCAGAACCTGTTGTGTTCAGCAAGTGGCAGCCAGGTCCCCACCCCCTTCTCTCTTTCATCATTGCCTAGAATGTCAGTTTCACCCCCGATTCCACAGGCCAGGCTGAGGGACAGCACTGGTGCACACTCCATGTGACTGAGTCTTGCCCTCTCTTTGTATCCTAGCTTCGGTCCTAAAGTTTTTAACCTATCCCTAGTGAGATTATTAGCTTCTTGAGGCTGAGGCTAAGTCCTCTACATGTATGCTTCTTAAACCTTAGGGCAATGTTGGGAATAATTTAAGTACTTAATAAATATAAGTATTTGAGATTGTGGCAGTTTATCCATTAACTCTTGTACTTTCCATTTGCCTTCTTTCCATTTGCCTTCTTCCATTTTCCACTTAACAAATACACATGCGCGCATGTGCGCGTGCCACACACACATACACACACACACATATACATATACACATACACACACACACACCGCTATGACATGCACTGACAACCAGGGGGCAGACACTCTGGTAGGTTAGCTTGCTCCTGGGATCTGGCCAATCAGACTGAGCAAGACAGGCTGGACATGCCCTGGAGCCCTCCTGTGGTCCATTCCAGCTGGTCAACCTCCTGCTCCCCTCCCTAACCCCAATAGTGTGCTGGTGGGGTCCCTCAGTCTGGCCTGCACCCTTTTGCAATCCAGGATTCCTCGGGGCATGTCGGAGAGCCAGTTTCAGCCTGATTCCACAGGCCAGGCCGAGGGACACCACTGGTGCATGAATTTCACACACCGGGCCTCTAGTATATATAAATATATATGTAACTTCGCTTCCTTCTTGCAGAAAATCTGTAGTAATCAATGAGAAAACTAGACCTTTGGATTCCAGATGCTGAGTTCTTTCTGCTGTCGTGCATGCTAGCTTCCCAAGTCGGCTGATGGCTTAAAATTGTCCAAGTCTTCACCATTGCCTTTAGAATGGAGTCCAGGCTTCATGAGCATGGAAGACAAGATGTAGCACTGCTTGGCTCTGGTCTATCTTCTTAGCCTCATGCTCAGATACTCCCCTTTGCTGTGTCTCTGGGGCCACTTATATATCAAAGAGGGAGAGGCCAAGGAAGGTAGGAGTGGACAGAAGAGAGCATCTGCTTCATTTGGCATATTGAAATGCTGTTATTTCATCTTCCTTGTTATGTGACCTGTCCTATATAATAAAAGGTTAATATGCAAATCGTCCCTTCCACTGAAAGTTCAACCAGGTGGCGGGGCTGCCTGCCAACCGCCCATAGCTCCTTCCCCTGCCGACCCTGCCCCTGATCACTCCCCCACCCCAATTGGCAAGGTTGACCTGCCAATGTCCCTTGTTTCCTCCCCCCGAGCCCGCTGGGCCCATTAAGGCGGGCGGGCTGGACCCCACCCATACACCAGGCCTCTAGTCTTACCTAATAATAGATAAACATGTAAATTGACCGTACTTCTGCTATGCCACCAGCCAATCAGGAATTATATGCAAATTAACCCAACAAAGATGGTAGTTAAAATTTACATAACAGTCATTAAGTGAGGGAGCGGGCAGGACACTTGTGCCGTTGTCATAGTGATGACACAGGCATTCTGCCCCACCCAGTCTTCTCAGGGCCTCTGGGCAGAGGGGAAGGCGGGGCTGGAGTGCAAAGAGGGCGCTCTAGACCCTGAGCCGAAAGGGCCTGGGCCGGAGCAGAAAGGCGGTGCTGGCACCCAGGAAAAGGACAGCCCACCAGGAAAAGGACGGCCCATCTAGCACGAATCTTTGTGCATTGGGCTTCTAGTGATTGTATAAGACTATGTAAAGTCTGAGAGTAAATCATCATCATCATTATCTATCTGTGACCCTGTCTCTCACCTTAAAAATTCAACTGCTATTAACGCCGGCGAGTTCCCTGTGTGCCCCTCACCTTTGTCTGTAGAGCGGGTACATTTGGTCACATGCTATTCTTCAGAACGGGCTGCCATCCGGCCTTGTTCCTGATTTGCCTCTAGTCTGGGGTTTGCTGACGAGGTCTCGGTGCTGAGCAGGATCTCTGTCCCTGCAGGTCAGACCGGGAAGCTGATGTATGTGATGCACAATTCGGAACACCCTTTAAGCTGCTTTGCCCTCTTTGAGAACGGCCCTTGCCTTATCGCCGACACCAACTTCGACGTGCTCATGGTGAAGCTCAAGGGCTTCTTCCAGAGCGCCAAGGCCAGCAAGATCGAGACCCGGGGCACCCGCTACCAGTACTGTGACTTCCTAGTGAAGGTGGGCACGGTCACAATGGGGCCCAGTGCCCGAGGCATCTCTGTGGAGGTAAGACCTTGGTGGATTAGGAGTGGGATGTGCTGAAGGAGCTGCTCAGCAGAGGGCCCTGCAGATTTCCACGTCCCTCTGAGTGCAAACCGGTGTTTATGCCGACCTGACTCCTGCACCTGCACCTTTTCCCCTGTCCATTGTCATTGGAGACTCTAGACCAGGATGGAAATTGGAAGCTGGGTTCACAGAAGGTAGAAAGCTTAGAAAGGCTGGCTTGCTGGAGAAGGGAAGGAATAACCAAGGGAGGCAGGCAAATTTTGTGAGGGACCAGTCATTCTTCACAAAAGGATTGGAGCAGACCAGGTCAACTTTCGGTGCAGTTAACTTTTGGGAGGTGGGTCCACACATCTCTCCTTAGTATGCTTTAAGATGGGTCTCAAAAGTTGTGTAGCAAAGATGTGCCTTTCCTTTTGCCATGCTATCCACTTTTCTGGTGGAAAGGGGTACGTGTGATGATTTCATCGTTGCGGGATAGACTGAAAATGACAGAGGGAGTGTGACAGGCAGCTGGCTTTAGGACCAGTGGTAATCCACAATCTGCCCAGCACTGTGTGAGATTAAAAAAAAAAAACATAGCCGGGACCGGTTTGGCTCAATGGATAGAGCGTCGGCTTGGGGACTGAAGGGCCCCGGGTTCGATTCCGATCAAGGGCATGTACCTTGGTTGCGAAATATCCCCAGAAGGGGGTGTGCAAGAGGCAACTGATCAATGACTCTCTCTCATTGATGTTTCAAACTCTCTCTCTCTCTCCCTTCCATTCTGTACAAAAATCAATAAAATATATATTAAAAAAAAATACATAAGCTGCGGGGCCTGCTTTTTACAAAAGCAGGGCCGGAACACAGACCATTTTGGAAGTCAGTCTATGAGAAATGCTACAGATTGCTTGGGGACTCTGTGCCAGTGAGAGCATGTGACTTGGATGTGAGCTTCCTACAGGACCAGCATTTAAGGAGGGACTCAAATGAAGAGACATGGGGATGGCCAAGTCCTAAAAGGTGGCCCCAGCAGAGAACGGGGCATTAGTGTGTTACTGCTCTAAAACTCCAGGGTACTTGAGGGCCAAGCTTTCCTGGCCCTTTTCAGCTTGAGACACACCTTGCATTTGTGGAGACCCGCGGGAACCCAGTGTTTATCCTCCACATTTCCAGCTTTGTAGTACAAACGTAACCCCGCTGTTTCTGTGCTGTTTCTCCTTTTGGTTTCCAGTAATTTCCCCGGTGAGAAAGCTAAAGATGTGTGTCCTGTGGCCCCTGCTACATTGATCAGAAAATTATTTCTTAGGGTTGGAGCCCAGGCTGGGTGTACCTGGGAGTAATGTTTGGTCTTGCAGAGACTTGTGAACATATGTGTCCACTCTGCACTCTATTGATCCCCTATATGAGTATGAGTTAGGGACCCTGGGTTTTGCACATGGAACCAGATACCTTGCTCGGGTTGAATATTTCCTGTGCAGCAACGCTGTGCTAGCCGGTGTGTGTCTTTGGCTTGGGGTTGGGGAAGATGGGAGCAAGGGTAGAAGGTGAAAGGGGAACAGAAGTCCTCATCCTTGCCTGCACTCACCTCATTCTCTGTTCCTTTGGTCCCAGGTGGAATATGGCCCGTGTGTGGTAGCTAGTGACTGCTGGAGCCTTCTGCTCGAATTCCTACAGAGTTTTCTAGGCAGCCACACGCCAGGGGCTCCCGCAGTGTTTGGCAACAGACACGACACAGTCTACGGCCCCGCAGATACCATGGTCCAGTACATGGAACTCTTCAACAAGATTCGCAAGCAGCAGCAGGTGCCGGTGGCTGGGATTCGTTAGTGACTGGCAGCTGCATGGTTGAGCTCCGTCACTAAGGGACTCCACAGGAGGAGCAGGTGCCACACCCTCAGGGCCCTGGGTCTCAGAAACCCAGGCTTCTCTCCTCCAGTTCCCAGCTGTGGCTTGTGTTCTGGGGCTCCCCCCTTCCCTGACCCTCACACACAGTCCCCTGACAGCTGTTTCACTCCCTGCCTTACTGGACTTGGCCTGTCCTCCAGATCGGTAATTATGAAGAGTGGAGAAGCTTGGAGCTCTCTTGCTGCAGGGGCAGAGGTAGGACAGGGGCGTCCCTGCCTGGCCTTGGTGGGAAAAGTCGTCTGAATCTCCAGTTATTGTGGATTTGGCCTAGGCCAGTGGGCAGGCTCATTTTGTGTTTGGGCTGTGCTGCAATAAAGGACTCTTGCTCTGCTCAGGGATGTCCTTCACCTAGAGGAGTAGGAGGCCAGCTTAGTTTATGGATGTCATTTTCTGACCTGTTTGCTGACGTGAATTGAGAGTTGACTTTTCTAGGGACTTGCCCGAGTCCTATGTAACAAAGAGAGCCTAGTAGAAGTGTAAGTTCTCTTTTAATAGAACAATGGTGGTCAGATGGTCCAGGGCAGCTTTAACTCTACAAGGTCATCAGGAACTTGGGTTTTTTAAATCTCCTGTTCAGCCACCACTAGCTTGTTGTCCTTGTCTGCAAGGTCAAAGCAGACTCATCAGCTCTGTGTCCTCATTCCACTGGGGAAAGAGAGAACAAAGCAGTTTCTTTTATTAAGGATACGAATGACCTGGAGTTGCTTAAACCACTATGGCCACTGTTTGTGGAAAGGGACAGCAGGACATAGAGCCTCTTATTTGAGTAGTCATGTGCCCAGTTAAAACTCAGGGATCCTGTGACTCGAAGATGGAGAAAATGGTCTAGTTCATGGCCTCTGCTACACGGGGCTCAGTGGACGTGCCCAGGAATGCTCTTGGCTGTTATTTTGCAGTTAATACTCCCTCTAGCAAAGCCAGTTGTTTATGAATTGGATTGGGATGGGGCTGATGCCAGAGTCCCTTTTGGTTTAGCTAGATTAGTCACACTAGGAAGTCAATTCCGAACCCCTTGCCTAAGGCTCAGTATCCAGGCCTCTCCAGTTCTCATGCACCCAGTTGATTCGATCCACTGAGCTCTTTTCCATCTCATTTGCTTCTCCAACTGCTCATTTGATCAACATTGCCTGCCCACCCCACTCCTGCTGCAGAAACGTCCAGTCAGGCTAACATTGACATATGAGATTGGGGATGGTCTTAGGAAAGATGCTAATATACACACTGCCACTCTGTCCTCAAGGATACTGTCCCTCTTTGAAGGCCCTAAGGAGAAATTGTTTTCACACATAGGGCTCTGCAGCAAGAATCTGTTAGTAGATCCTTTTAGCTTTGGCTGGCAGGAAGCTCGATTCAACTTCATAATTTGAGAACCTGTCCCCTGCATTTGTTCTCCCTTCCCCCTGCTTTTCTGGTTTATTTTTGCTATATTGAAATTGAGGTATGTTTTAGATATGGTTTACACACAATAAAATGCACAGACCTTATGTTTTTGGCCTTCTGATTTATGTGCTGTTATCCAGATGTATCTACTTGTATTTTTCTGTAGGCTGCCGCCAGTCTTTTATGAGCACACATTTGACCAGCTTTAAGTCCACCTAAGGCTTTAAGAACTGCTAGTTTTGCTGGTGTTTGTCCTTTGTGTCAGTTAGAAAAAATTATCACTAAAAAAGGCGGGTAATGCAATACATTTTAACAAATATGCCTCCACTTGCAAAATTGCCAAAAATGGAACTAGTAATGAGTGAGAAGGGCCCAATTATCCATAGACTAGTTGTGTGAAGTTTAGATGGGTTTTGCAAGAGTAGTCTAGGAATATCAGTGTGTGAATTTTTGTAAGCTCCGGTTGATTGAAAATTAGGAGCAAATGTATAAATTTAAGGAAAAGGGGCATGGTTATCTTCACTTTACAAATGAAAAAAAACCTTAAACTTGACTGCTAAATGGAGATGCCATATTTTTTGGGTTCAAATCTCGTGTTCTTCCTTCTATACTAGGCTGTCTTCTACCCAACTTCCTTTGCTTCCAAATGCATTACCCCTTTCCCCACCTGTAGCTACCCCCAAAAGAGCAGAAACTGGGGAATTTCTAGGATCCTGCTAACAAGTCACCTTGGTGGCTACTTTTGCCAGAGCCACATAGAAATCTGTCAGCCTTGACTCTCAGAGCTAGGCAGGGCAGCTGTGGGGCTCATCTAGTTCTCCTGTAAGATGGGAAAGCAGTGGCTTCCTAGATATAAGGCTGGAATCAGGACCAAACTTCATAACCAGGTCTCTTAGCAATCAACCTGTATCAGTGTGACACCGGACCTCTGTGATGTCAGATGATTCCAAATGGAATGTGGAAAACATTGTTACATTAACACATGTCTTACTCTAATGTGTATTAGCGAAAACTATAACTAGCTCTTTATCCCTTAGGGTGAGGGTAAGTTTTTTGAAAAGAGAACTATTAAGTTATAGTACAGATGATACTGGCAAATGGCAAAGCTGTAGAGGCAGAAGGCAAATGCTGGAGCTTGGGGAAACACTATGCTTTATTTAGTGTTTGGTCCATTTCTTATATCCATTGAGGGTTCCTGCTGTGCTGTTCTGATTCACTGTACCTTGTTCCTGTACTGCCTCCTGCTCGCTTTCATTGGATCTTGAGTACCAAGTAGTCACATTTCCCCAACCTCTATTGGTGTCACTGTTCCACTGAAGAAAATAACTAAAAACTGACTATTCCTTCCCACCAGTGGGTCCAGTATTCATTTTTGAGGCTTCAGTATGAGGAAGTGAAATTTCTATCTCAAAATCCTGGCAGGTAATAGAAACTCCCAATTAACCATGTCTTCCAGGTTTTGAAAGTTGAGGCTCTTAAAGTATAAGATAGGAAGGTCTAAAGTTTGAACATTTTGAAGACATTCACAGAAGATCTGGAGTCATGCAGGACTGACGTATATGTGTGGCCTTTTGTAACTCGCAGTACTGCCTGTCTCCCCACAGCCTCCCTTCCCATATCTGCTGCTGTTTGAGTGCTTTGGGCTGCAGGCCCTAGTTACAGTTGCCATGTGGAATGGCTGAAACCAGTTGTATTACAAGTTGGGGTTCTCTCAGGGGTTGGTGTCTTTGGCCTTAGAGCAGTCACTTCCTGGGGTGGACTTTGCCCAAGTTTCTGTCATTCAGTCTCTTGGGTTAGAAGGGACCCTTGAGGTCAGCTAGCTTGACCTTCAGTTCTCATCTCTCTAACACCAGCCCTCCCACATGTCATGCAGCCTTGACTTGGCCACATCTAGGGAAATCCCTTTCATCTGCATCTCTGTATTTCACTGGTTTTCTCATTAACTCTTAAGACAAAAACACAACAAAACATATTTGCCTTTTCCCTAGCAGATTGTGGACATTGTATTGTGCTTAATGAGGAATTTGTTATTAGATGATGCCGGAGTATGCATGAACTATGACCCTAAAATAAGGGTTCTGACATTACTGCAGGTCATCAACCCCCAAGGGGAGCCTCAAGAGGCCTAAAATGTCCTAAAACTGGAGACTGTTTTGTATAGGTGCACAGTTTTGGGGGGATAGGATTTATAGGGTTCATTAGAGTATCTCCAGAGATCGTGATCCAAAAAACGAGTCTCTGAGGGGAGACAGCAGGAAGACAAAAATAAAGCAGGCGTGAGAAATATCCAACTGGCTTATTGGGAGCAAGACCTTGCCCTGCCTTTCGGACACCTTATCTGGGATCCTCTCCATGGAATTTCCTCCTTCATGTTGTAGTCCTTCAGGCCTTTCATTCAGTTTCTGGGAAGCTGGACTGCTCCTTCATAAACATAGACAGAACCTTTTAGAAATGAGTGGGAGAAATTTGTATGAAGCAATCTTGACAGCAGGTTTTCTTAGTGGCCCCCCCAGTTACTCTTCCATTATGACACACTCGATGAGATCTGGAAATTATTCGGTTATAATGGAATTTGGCATAATGTGTATATATATATTTTCATAAGGAGGTGATAGATGGCAGAGAAACAGTTCCTAGTATCTGTGATGAAATTAGCAGGTTAAAAAAATTCTTAGAACTATTGTGACAAAGAATCCTAATTCTCTTTTATTTTCTGTTTCATTTCCCAGTACATTTCTGCCCCATCAGATGGCACTGACCTGTTTTTAAGGGCAGAAATCTTTTGTCACGTAGGAAAGGCAAGGCTAGCGACTAGATGTGACAGTTGTTCTGAGGCAGCCTATTAATGGGAAGAGACCATGTGTGAGAGACAGATGGCTGGGTGCTAGCCATAGTACTCTCTCTAATTTGCCCAGCAGCTTCAATCAGGATGGTCTTTTTGGGTCTCATCTGTAAAGTGGGGTGATTCCGACTCTCCATATTTCATCGGCTCGTTGCGAGGTTCAATGGAGAATAGAAGAGTGCTTCGTCAGGAAGGAGATGCTATCTCTTCTGCTCTTGCATCTTTTAATGGTGCTGAAGGTACTGGCGTTTGGTGAGGATGTTTAAGGTGGGAAGTTGTGAGGTCATTGCTGTTTAGTGGCAGGTTAAAATTCTCCAGTGGAAAGAGTTATATTAGAGAACAAGCAGTGTAGAGAGGGTTCAAAGAATATATTCAGCATACAGGTTTTTGTATTTTTTTGTAACCAGATCAGTTAACACAGATGTATGAACCATTTGTATGGACCATCTCGTATTAAGCTTGGAAATACCCTTTTATTTATTTTTTTTAAATTAACCAAGTGGGCAAAGTTTGGTGATTGCCTTGTTCCTCTAAGGACTCATGGTCTTTTTTCTTAGTTTTTTATAATAAATTTTATTGATTTTTTTACAGAGAGGTAGGGAGAGGGATAAAGAGTCAGAAACATCGATGAGAGAGAAATATTGATCAGCTGCCTCCTGCACACCCCCTACTGGGGATGTGCCCGCAACCTAGGTACATGTCCTTGACCGGAATCAAACCTGGAATCTTTCAGTCTGTAGGCGGACTCTCTAGCCACTGAGCCAAACCGGTTAGGGCTGGAAATATGTTTTTAATACTTATTCATAGTGATAACATTTTACTTATTTTCCTTTAACCTAAAGAAAAAGGGGTTGGGCTTAAAAACAAACAAGTGGGTTAGAAACAACTGTATCTTTTTAAAAAATATATATTTTATTGATTTTTAAACATTGATCAGCTGACTCTTGCACACCTCCTACTGGGGATGTGCTCGTAACCAAGGTACATGCCCTTGACTAGAATTGAACCTGGGACCCTTCATTCCGCAGGCTAACGCTCTATCCACTGAGCCAAACCAGTTAGGGCAACAACTGTATCTTTTAATCTTTTATTGAAGCACATCCATTCCTGTTTCCCCTCAGCTCCCAAGCCTTTGTTGTGGCTGTCTCTGAATGTTCTTTTTTTTTTCTTTTTTTTTTTTCTTTTTTTAAATGCCATGTGTATCATGATTGCATTTGTAATCAGTTGTGTCTTTAAACAAAGTTCAGTGTTCCTGGTTCTATTTTCCATTCCTCATTTATGAACTACCTAAGCTCTTAACTCTGAAGCTACAATAAAATCTTTTATTAACTGTCCTGCATAGTTGTTTCATATTTGAATTATCGAAAATAGTCTTCTTATTCTGTCTGCGTTCATCTTACACATAGTTCTTAAATGTTTTGGTCTTAGGACTCCTAAGTGTTCTTAAACATTATTGAATACCCCCAAAGAGCTTTTGTTTATATAGGTTATATCTATTGATATTTACCATCATAAATTTTTAAAAATATATATATTTTATTGATTTTTCACAGAGAGGGAGAGAGAGAGACATCGATGAGAGAGAAACATCGACCAGCTGCCTCCTGCACATCCCCCACTGGGGATGTGCCCGCAACCAATGTACATGCCCTTGACCGGAATCGAACCCGGGACCCTTCAGTCTGCAGGCCGACGCTCTATCCACTGAGCCAAATCGGTTTCGGCCCATCATAAAAATTTATAGTGAAAAAATATTTAATTCATTTAAAGGCAGCACTAAACTTATTGCATGTTAACATAAATATAATATTTAATGAAAAATAACTATTTAAAAAAATTTAGTGAGAAGAGTGCCTGCAGCTAGCCAGAGGGATAGAAGCCTGGGTCCCAGGTGCCTTCGGCTGGCTAGAGGAGGGAATCCTGAGTCCTGGGTGTGAGGACAAGGCAGAGGTGGTTAGGGGCAATCAGGCTACCAGGGGAGCAGTTAGGGATGATCAGGTTGGCAGGCAGAGGGGTTAGGGCCAATCAGGCAGGCAAGCAGGTGAGTAATTTGGAGCCAACGGTTCCTGGTTGTGAAAGGTATGTCTGATAGCCGGTTTAGGCCCAATTCCACAGGTATCAGGCCTAAACTGGCAGTCGGACATCCCCCAAGAGGACCCACACTGGAGAGGGTACAGGCTGGACTGACGGACCCTCCCCCCTTTGCATGAATTTCATGCATCAGACCTCTAGAATTAATATTTTCAGACATGGCTGGTTTTTCTCAGTGGGTAGAGTTGCAGCCTGCTCACTGAAGGGTCCTGGGTTCAATTCCCGGTTTAGGGCATGTACCTGGCTGGAGGGGCACAGCACGTGGAGTGGCAACCAATGGATGTGTCTCTCACATCGATGTTTTTCTCTCTTTTCCCTTCTCCTTCTATCTCTCAAAAGCAATAGGGAAAAAAAAGGGACCTCTGGTGAAATTAACAACAACAAAATCTTTTCAGGTAATTGTGGAAATTCTTTGATACTACATCACAATTCCACTAAAGGTTAGTTGCAATGTGGAATCTCAAACTCAGTGAATTTTCTGTGCTCATATATTAGCATTCATTGGTTTATTTTGCACTTAGATCTTTTTTAAAAATATATATATTTTTATTGATTTATTACATAGAGGAAGGGAGAGGGATAGAGAGCTAGAAACGTCGATGAGAAAGAAACATCGACCAGCTGCCTCTTCCACACCCCCTACCGGGGATGTGCCCGCAACTAATGTACATGCCCTTGACTGGAATCGAACCTGGGACCTTTCAGTCCGCAGACCGACGCTCTACCACTGAGCCAAACAGGCTTCGGCTGGAAGGGATCTTTTTTCCAAGGTGTGGTTGGTGCATTGGTCATTTGGAAAATACTGCTAATCTTGTGAATTTTGACACACATTTCACCGTATAGTATCAAAAAGTTATATTTGTTAATATCACAACCACTCTCACCAGAAAATCCCTGGGTAGCTGTTAAGCTCACAGTGATGGATACAAGTGTTCAAAAATTCTAAGTTTTGTTTGAGGGCATGAGTTTTATCCTTGCTAACACATGCTTGTCAGGCTCACTGTTTTGTTTTGTTTTTTTGACAAAATATCTGTCAGAGCCCTAAGGCTGAATTACTTTAGTTTATCCGTTAGCTGTTCTTCAGGGAAAACTGGTATTCCACGAAGAAAGTTGCTAATTCAGTTCAAAATTCAGAGAAATTGTACAAGTGCTTTTCTTCAAGAAAATGATTGTGCTTAGGTAAGGAAGTGCCTTCTGCATACATCCATTGAGTAGAATTATTGAAAAGAACTGAACTTAAATAAAACAATAATTTTTAGTGCTTCACCAAGGATTTCCTTGAGTAGAACAGGTATTTTTTTTCCTTGTGATTGGGTGGCAAGAATAAAAACCTTGATTGCTACAACAATTTAATGCCATTGCTTTGCTTTGTGTTAAGGCAGTAACAATTTTATCTGTTATTTTTTCTTTTCTTTATTGATTAAGGTATTACATATGTGTTCTTATCCTCCCATTACCCCTCCCCCATGCCTCACCCCCCTGGTGTCTGTATCCATTGGTTATGCTTACCTGTCATTACTTTTGATATATCATCAGTACAAATGTCATCACATTAACAGGGCAAATAATATCTCAAATATTATTATGAAAATAGTTTTGATCTTAGACCACCTCCACACCCAAAAGGGTATCAGGGATCCCAAGGGCCCCAGAGGCCATACTTTGAGGAACGCTGATGTAATAATACATGCTTACAGCACTGAGAATCTTTACCTGCTAGAGATTGCTATTCTTAGGGTAAGTACCTCTTCCTTCAGATGTCTTAAGTATCTTTCCAATCCTTCACCCAACAAAAGCACCTAGTATGCATCAGGCTCTTTGTTAGGGAATTAACAAAGAATAAGATACAATCTTTATTCTCCAAGAATTTTCTTGGGCAGTTTGGGGACCAAAGGCAGAAAATAAGTAAGGAGCTATAATGTAAGATAAGAATTTCTTAAAAAGAATAATGTTAAAGGTGATAGACAACAAAGGGAATGCTGAATTGTATATCTAACTTTGAACTCGAGCCACGTGACAAAATCCTCACCAAATCAATCAGTCGCCAGGTCCTTTCTTCCATCAAATCTCTTAAAAATGTCCAAGTTAATTGCCTTTGGAAATGTTTCACACATAATTGAGCTTGGCTCCAGGCATTGTAGTTTCATGCTTGGACATGCAGTGCTGTTTCCCTTTGGCCTTCATGCTTCTCTATTTCATATTTACAAGTGTGTAGCCTTGTGCCAGTGTAGCTGATAACGAATGCTTTTTTCCTTGTCCTCATATTTAAATATAAGCTTGTACCTGCTTTAGTCATGTGTTGGGTGATGTAACAGTGTTGGTTTTATTTGGGGTGCCATCACCACTCACAAGTTATGTGTGGACAATGTACCCAAAGGCTGCTCGGGGAAGACCTGTTCTAAGACAGAGAAGGCTTGTAAGAGCCGCCGTACTGTTTCCCTAAGGTCTCCATCCCCACGATTTGCAGAACGTTCGTCTTCAGTTAACGGAGTGAAACTTCCTTGAGGGGATTTCCATAAAAAGCTGAATCCCGCCTCGGTCATCATTGACAAAAGTCAGACACGTGTTCTCCCGTCCGGAAGCCAGCAGTAACTTTTAGCGAAGGCGCTGTTCTCAGGAAACCTCCCTGCTCAGAACAAACAGCCCTGTTAAAACTTAAGTCTTTTAACAGGAAAAAAATAAAAGCATAGACGGGAGAGTGAGAAAGGCTTTTCCCCCCGTGGCGGTGATGAGGGATGTTAAAGGAGCTCCAAAAAGAGTGCGGGGAACTCCTATTCCTTTCCCCGGTCCTCGGCTGAAGGGCTGGGGAGAAGGGGGCGGAGAAGGGCCAGGGAGAGTCTGGCCCTTTAAGGAGGAGGGACGGACCGAAGACTCGGTACCTTAAGAGTCTCTTTGTCTGGAAACCTCCTTATTTACCCCTCTTGTGCTTCCAGCAAACTTCGGTTCCTAGCGTCCCGCCACGCCGCCGCCCCTCACGCTGGGCTCAGTTGGCCTTCGGTCCCGGCTGGCCCTAAACTTTGCACCCGCGGCGCGAACCCCGCGAGCCAACGCCTTCGCCGGGGTCTGGGCCCAGCGCTGCGCCGTTGGCGCAATGCGGGGGTCGGGGGCGGGGCTCCGGCGCGCGGACCAATGGGCGGGGAGGGGGCGGGGCCGAGCGCGGTGGTCTCGCCCCGGTGACAGCTCGCGCGTGCAGACGATGGCGGTAAATAGAGGGGGGGGGGCCGGTGGAGGAAGGGGGTGGAGGCGGTGGGGAGGCGGCCGAGGGCTAGGGTAGCTCCAGGGGGTGGGGGAGACGGGGGCCGGGGCGGCCAGGGAGCCCATTCCAAGACTCGGAGGCGGGGACAGGAGTCTCCGGCTCACTGGCCCTCCCCTTTAAAGAAGCCAAATCCTCACGCCGGGTGAGGGGCGACAAAGGCGGCGCGCGCCTCGCGGGCGGGAGGAGCGGCGGCGGGGGCGGGGCCGCGGCGCCGGCGGCCGGAGCGCCCGGGGCGGGGGCCGGCGGGAGGCGGGAGACCACGGTCGGGTCCGGCCGCGCCGGCGCTGGGTTTTGGCGGGGTGGGCGACGGCTGGGTTTGGGTCCGAGCCTTGAGGAGGAGAGAGGAAGGCTGGCTTGAGGGGCGGTTGCGGGGAACGGGTCTGAGAATGACATGAGGATTCAAGGGAGTGAGGGTTAGACGAAGGCGGGAGAAAAGCCAGCCTGGGAGGCAGGAGGAGGCAGAAACCAGGGAGGGTGTTAGGAAGCCGGGCGAGGAGTGAGGCTGGAAGACCGCGTTTGGGAGAGCCACCCCGGGGTTAGGTGTAGGAGCAGAGCTTCGCGGGGGTGGTGGTGGGGCGATGGGCACTGAGGTTGGAGTTGGGAGTGGGCGGCAGGGAGAGGCAGAGCTGGGGTGATAGTTGGGCGCCGAGGAGAGAGAGAGAGAGAGAGAGAGAGAGAGAGAGAGAGAGAGAGAGAGAGAGAGAGAGAGAGAGATTGATTAAGAGCCAGACGTGACGAGGGTGTGAACTAGTGCAGGGCGGGATGAGCTGAAGGACTGGGACTAGCGGTGGGCGGGAGCTGCGAGGGTCTGAGAAAGGTAACGGGTCAGTGGTGGGCGATGGGTGCACAATCTTGAAAGTGAAAGAAGGTGACTGAAACACTGGACTGGTCCCAGGTGGAGTTAGGACTGAGAGCGTATTGGGAGGGTGCAGGGCCATGGAGATGAGAGCCAGGACGTTTATAGGACAACTGGGGGACCAGAAAAGCTGAAAGGAAAGAGAGGCGGGTGTAAGAAGTGATGGCGGTGTGGGACAGGGTAACTGCGGAATTGTGGTCGTGGATGAGGTTCAGCAAGAGCCAAGGTAAACGTAGTGAAGAGGAGAGATGGGGCTGAGAGCAGAGGGTGAGAGGAGTCAGGCAGAGGCGGCCCGGGGTTTAAATGGTGAGAAGGGGAGTAAGGGAAGAGCGCAGGGTTCAGGAAAAGCAGAGGAACCCTGATGGATGCAGAGCTGGGGTGTAGTGCAGAGGCGGGGAAGCAAATGTGCATGTTGTGGGGAGATAGTCCAGAAGGTCTGCATGGGTCAGGGCACGGATGCCCTAGTGAAGGACCAAGTGTAGGGAGCCTTTGGTCCAGAAGAGGAGGCATCATGGTGAGTGAAGAGACCAGAGACAGGGGTACAAACTAAGTGGAGTGGGGAGGAATTCTTTGTTGAGAAGAGACCGTGTTGAAACTGTCTTGAGTCCTTTTGTCCATAAAAGTAAGAAATTTCAGAAACGTCTTTCTCTCTTCAAGGGATTTTGAATCTGCTTCTGCCTTTCATTGTTTTTAATTTGACTTTTATGTCCACTCGGAAGAGATGAGACTCGTTTTGATTTGATATTTTTCTTGTCTGAATGATAAAGCATCAACTCGGTGCTGAAAACCTCTGCATTTCACTGGGGTGTGATCTTGGGAAAACGGGGCGCATTTTTTTTTTTTTTTTTTTTTAAATAGGGTGGCTGTGCCTGTGTGGTGTGGCAGAGCTGTGTTGTTGCTGACTAGCCCTGGGCCAGCAGAGTGCTTTATCCACGGTATTTTCATTTCCAGTGGAGAGCCCGCTGTTAGTGAGATAAAGATGAAGATCTTTTTGTTTTGATAAATATCCAGATTTCTACCTAGCTGTGTTTGGTGGTTGGAGAATATGGAAAAGTCATTTCAGAAAGAGGCAAATGACCGACCAGGGAAGTTTGCTGAGGAAGAGATTAAATCAGGACTGTGAAGGCTTTGAGTTCCTGAGCTGCCTTTAGCTTTGTGTGGGACATTTCATAGTGTGGGAGGTGGCATCCATTTAGCAAAATGAAATAAAGACAGGGAGATTTGTAGAGTAGTAAAGGATTTTGGAATGGGACTTCTTTTTTAGGTTAAATAATGAACTTGTGAGTAGTTTTTGTCATGGAGAAAACCTCTAATATGCAAACTGGAGCCTTGGACAGCTCACTATGTCTCCTATTTTGTAGGTGTGACTAAAGAAAGCCAATATTGATATTAACTTTACAGAAGATTTTATTTTTAAGACACTTTGGGAAATTAAAGGGAGATAAGAAAATTGAGACAAAATTTAGATTATTCTTACTATTGGATGATTTTTAGTCTGAAGGTCTTATATTTAGCTAAGACTATGAATGATTATACTTAATGGTGCTAAAGGATAGAATAGAATTTACTTTAAAAAATGCAAACTGTTCTTGAGAATCTTATTTGAGGTTATTTCATTAGTATACATTGAGATACACAAAGATAATTTTTTTTCAAAGGCAGGTACATTCTTTGGAGTACTACTGTTTTGTGGGTGTTTGTGTAAAAGGAAAGATTATGTTAAAGGCATTTGTAATATCAAAGATTTGACTTTGATTTGCGGATATTAGAAACATTGGTGGTTAATATATATAAATAACTTAGAATCTTAAATCTTTCTGAATTCAGCTGCTAACTGTATTCATGGATTGTGGATTCTGTTAAGCAGATGTTCAAGGTGACTAGATTGATTTAGCACTTTAACAGGATTTTTAGTATCTGTGCTGCCGAAGCGAGTACTTAACAGGATTTTTAAAAATTACTATTTTTGCTGCTAAATTTCAAGAAGATTAATCTTAAATATTAACTTTCAAGCTGAAGAGTAACTTTGGTATGAGGTGTGTGTTTCTGTGAGATGTGTGTGAGAATTTCTTTACAGATGTGTTGGGCTGGCGTAACTAGTAAAATGGTATTGCCATTTTAATAGTGTAATTGTTTTATACTGTGTTCTCACATAAATTATTTTAGACTTAATAATATTGGTAAAGAAGAAGATATAAGGTATAAGAACCACCAAGGAGAAGATTCTGGCTCAGTCCTGTCTTTTGTTTCTGTCTGCTGCCATAGTGTGCTAAATCATCAATTCTCTTCAAATGGTTATTTCTTACTTCACACTCCTAAAACTGAAAATGGATCATCTTTTAGTTCAGCTGATACTATTTATCAGTAATAATTCTGGTGATAAATTAAAGCTTTATTTTCATTTGTTCATCAAGTAGAATTCTATTCAAGTTAACTTTATTTAGTTTAATCGTATTTGCTAAGCAAAAACTTTTAAGTTTATATTTTCAGATTTGAGTAAGTAGGTTATACATTTAATTATGTCTTTCTGGTTAATTGTAGATCCTTTGGATGGGACGAAAACTTGAAAGGACCTCTAGTTTATCCAGCAACTTCAGTCAATATCCCACTTAAATCAACCCAGGTAGATAAAGATTTATGCTATTTTTATAAATCTTCAGAGGTAATGTGGCAACCTTTGTAGATAACCTTTTCCAGCATTTAATTATATACTGCTGTGAAGTTATCCTTTACCATGCTCTTTTCCAGATTACACAGTGCTGGTTTATTTTAATCCCTTAATGTGTCTTGTTTGCTAATCCTTAAATTATCCCTTTGGTTCTGTTATTAACTGTTTCTCAGTTCCTTTCTAGATGGGGAACCTGAGACAAACATCCTAAGGGTTATATCTAATGCAAAGATTACATCAAGGTTCTTACATACTCCTAATTTTTCATTATAAAATTGTTTTTTTATAAGACAGAATGACCCCAAAACAATAATAATAAAAAAAGACTAATAGCATTGCAGATTAATGATTATTTATTAGCTAGAAAAGGGTCCTGGACCTGTTATATATCCTACAGGTTTGTAGACTCTTGCTGACATTTTACTATCTTCTGTTTGTTTGCCAGTATAAATAATGTACTAAGTACATTTATACATGCTTTAATTTGGTTAAGTAAATTGATGCATTCATTTTTATGAAATTAAGACTTTATTATTTTTTAATCTTCACCCAAGGATATATTTATTGATTTTTTTCTTTTTCTTTTTGGAGAGAAACATGAATGTGAGAGAAAAACATCAATTAGTTGCCTTCTGTACGTGCCCTGACCAGGAATCGAACCTGCAACCTAGGAATGAGCCCTGACTGGGAATCATACCTGCAATCTTTTTTGGTGTGTGGGACAATGATGCTCCAATCAACTGAGCCACCCAGTCAAGGCAAAACTTTATCTTTATAGAGTAGTTTTAGGTTCACAGAAAATTAAGGGGAAGATACAGAGATTTACTTATTATTTACTCTCTGCCCACACACATGCACAGCCACCTCCATTATCAGCATCCTCCACCTAGTGGTTCATTTAGTACAAATGATCCATTCTTTAAAAAAAAAAAAAAATACTTAGCCCTAGCTGGTGTGTTTTAGTGGATAGAGCATCAGCCTGTGGACTGAAGGGTCCTGGGTTTGATTCCGGTCAAGGGCATGTACCTTGGTTGCGGGCACATCTCCAGTAGGGGGCATGCAGGAGATGGCCCATCAACGATTCTCTCATCATTGATGTTTCTATCTCTTCCTTTCCCTTTCTTTTTGAAATCAATAAAAAATAAATAAATAAATAAATAAATAAATAAAAAGATACCTAATGATTAGCATGAATAATTTTGTTAACTGGTTAAAACTTGACAACCCTATTAGGGAATATCTGTCGTTAATAACTTGATTATTTTGGATGACTTATAAAAAATTTTTAAATGTTTTAAACGTACAGAAAAGTTACAAAAATGGAACAGGGAAATTCTATATACCCTTATTTAAAATCATCAGTTGTTTTTGTTTTATTATTTTATCTCACTTGAGTATTTCTAAACTAGTAAATTTAAAAAGGAAATAGATATGAAGGCCTTAATATTTAAAAGAGAGGGGGAAATGTCTTGAGTATATCAGCAAGTAGGTATGTATTTTATTTTAGTCAAGCATGTGAAGCAAAGGAATCAGAGTGGATTTCCTGCTATTCTGGTTTGTTTTCTTCTATTCAGAAAATCATTCTTCTACCTATGAATGATGAGTTTGTAGGCCCCTCCCACATCAGTAAAAACTGTGTCACGGTGTACCTCTGTGTTGGGGACCTGGCAGGTGTGCTCACACATGAGTGGGTCCTCAGGATATACTAAGCATTGATGATGTGTGGGAGGTTATTATGTGAAAGCAGGAGCTAGAGTTTTTCAACACCACGCCTAAGGTATATTCTATAGATCCTTTTGTAGCTTTAGGAGATGGAAAAGATCCAAGTGGAAAATGTATAAGACCATTGGTTGTAATTATACTGATAGGTTTGCCTTAAGGTAAGGGAATGAAGATAAAAATATTATAACATTCTATTATCTCCCCCCAAATAACCTACATTTTGGGAATCTTTTCAGTTGTCATATAAGGAGATTTAATTGACCCCCATCTCCACTGCCACCTTCCAGCTCATTCTCAGTCTTTATTATTAAAATGGTAGCTTGTACTTTTGGTAAAGGTATATCCTGCAGAATGAGCCCTGTCTGATTTTAGTGAAAAGATTATTAGCTGTACTCTGTCAGATGTAAATTACAGCACTTGTAAGCCTTTTTTTCCTTGCCCCCACTTTAAGTGATCATCAAACTGATGAAATATAGCTTCTTATTACAGTTGATTGTCATAATTAAAAACACTATGCTTTCATAAAGGTGATAAAATTACAAATTATTTAGAAAGCATTCTTCCCAGTCAGGCATTATTGTTTCTTAGGCATGGTCAGTTTTTAAAGACTATAACACTGTTCCTTTGCCATTTACATGTTAATAGAAGCCTGAAAAGTAAGGTGCTCTTCTGAAATGTTCGGGGTTGTTTTTATTATGTGTCATGTTGTAAACAGCATTTTGTGACAGGTACTTTATCTCTTTGTCTTCTACTGAGCTAATTAGTAATTTACACTCTATAGCATCTCTTCCAGCCTCCCTGTGTGAAAACTCCTGCTACACTGTGCCTTCCGTGCAGCATGGCTGGCAAGTGATTGGGGGCAGATGTTGGTTAGCACATCAGAAAGATCAAGGCTAAAATCTATTTTTGTGTTTTTAATAAATGCAGGCTTTTGGATATGTCGAGGGGACTGATCACACAAAGAGATGTTATAAGTAAAGATGAAAAAGTTAATATATGACTGGAATTTGCCCCTTCCCCTCCCCTCATATTTAAGTAGGAGTGTTATGACCTCCTGTAATCCAGAGCAGCAGTCCTTGATTCAACTTTGAACTTTTCTATTCTGTCCCCACCCCCACCTTGTGGGATGTGGGGAGGATTAGCAGAACAGTCTGGCATGGTTTGCAGCCCAGAGAGCTGATCTTCACTGGTCCCTCCCATTGTCACAATACAGAGCTTCTTGTCATTGTCTTTATAACCCAACCGTCCTTCTTTGGCTGGGCCTGGTAAGCGAGGGGTGGCAGGGCAGCACTGTTGCTATGAGTTAGGAAAGTACTTTTAAAGAACACTCGTATTCCTCCAAAGGCATGCTAGGCCCTGCTTTGTATCAGCTTTTTCAAAATGCAGCCGAGAGTGACTGAAAGATAATTTATTGCTTGGCTTTAGCACTTTGTCACATTGGTGTTCTGCTCTTTCCTGCCCCCTGGCCTATCTCTTCCAGTCTCTGCCACATGGGAAAGGTGATGTGTAGTATCCGTCATGCGCTCATTTGGATAGGCCACGTGGGCATATTAAAGTAGCAAAACTTTGACTTTGGAAAAAGTTGTAAGGATCGGTTTGTTTAGTGAAGAATATAATTTTAATTGAGAATTAAAGGAATGGTAGAAATGGGTTTAGTGATTTATTAGTTTTGAGCCAGAACCTTTCTGGTGTGCTAGATAATTTGTGGTACTTATTTTTTCAGTTAGAGATGCTAACTTATCAGGATAATAAGGTCAGAGTCCCTGTTAGAATTAATTAGGATCCTCCCGACAAAAAAACTGTTGCCTGGAGGTAGCCACAAAGAAAATCAGGTGAGAAAGTGTGAGAAAAGCTCAGTTAAGCCATCATTGCTAGTACATTTTTATAATCATAGACATCTAGCCTTTGACAGTGCATCAGCATTCAAGGACATTGCATGTGTGTAAGCATTCATAGCGTATGTGGGTCTATATGTTTTCCTCACATTTACTTCTTTTAATGTTCTAATACAACAGCCTATATTATTATCCTAATTGTGTTGGGAGTTCATGGCTAGATACTAATTACATTCTTGCTTTAAGAGTGTAATTAGATAAAAGGTCAAAGGTCAGATTAATAAGCAATATAAAAAATCGAGGAGACTGATCACACAAAGA
The DNA here is from genome assembly GCA_963693515.1 of Pipistrellus nathusii. Lineage (NCBI taxonomy): Eukaryota > Metazoa > Chordata > Mammalia > Chiroptera > Vespertilionidae > Pipistrellus > Pipistrellus nathusii. The sequence continues at coordinate 77,062,758 of OY882863.1, forward strand.
GATGTTATAAGTAAAGATGAAAAAGTTAATATATGATTGGAATTGAGTATACTCTTTTAAAAGAAACATTTTTTAAATGGATGGTATAGCTTGAAGAACTGACAACAATACATTTCACTTGAAAGATACGTGTGCTTTTATGAAGAAATCAAACCATTTGTGGTTGGCTTCATTGTCTACTCCATGCTAAAAATTCCAAATTGGTTAAACATTACCAGTCTCCCTAATTATATTGTGTTTTGTTTTTTTTTAATATATTTTATTGATTTTGTACAGAGAGGAAGGGAGAGAGATAGAGAGTTAGAAACATCGATGAGAGAGTCATCGATCAACTGTCTCTTGCACACCCCCTACTGGGGATATGCCCGCAACCAAGGTACATGCCCTTGACCGGAATCGAACCTGGGTCCTTCAGTCCCCAAGCCGACGCTCTATCCACTGAGCCAAACCGGTTTTGGCCCCAATTATATTGTTAATGTGCTTCTTGAATACTTTTTATTTTCATAGGCAGCTCAGCTTAATTTACAACTAATAGTAAAATCAAAAGTCTATTTAAGCTGTAAAGTCAGTAATCCTAATCATTTAAATAAATATAAAATAAAACATATAATTACTATTTTTTGCCTATTAGATTGAAAGATTAAACAAGTTGATGATAGCCAATAGTGAATGAGGATGTGGAGAAATTGGAGGTTTCATACACTGTTGGTGGGAATGTAAGTTTCCTTGGAGATAAATTTAACAATGCCTATTGGAATTTAAAATGTGTGAACCCTGTCACCGAGTAATTCCACTTCTAGACATTTGTCCTATGGATAATATTCATACACTTGCATGGAAACTGTAGTACAGTTTTCTTTATTTTATTGTTTGTTATAGTAAAAAATGAAGTTCCTCAGTCAGGAGATTTGTTAAATTATGTATGATGGGTCCCCACAGTGGAATGCCACTAAGTTGTTAAGAATTCAGTGGAGCCCTAGCTAGTTTGGCTCAGTGGATGGAGCCTTGGACTGTGGACTGAAGGGTCCTGGGTTCATTTCCGGTCAAGGACACATGCCCAGGTTGGGGGCTCTCTCCTCAGTAGGGGGCGCACAGGAAGCAGCCAGTCAATAATTTGCTCTCATCATTGATGTTTCTCTCTCTCCTCCCTCTCTGAAGTCAATAAATATATATTTTTAAAAAAGAACACAGAGTATCTCTATATGCTGATGTAGAAAGATGTTCATTGTAAAGTTATTTTAAAAAGTCACATGTTAGAATGATATGTGTAGAATATTCCTATTTTTGTAAAATGTTAAGGACTGTTATTGAGGTGTTCCCTTTTTGCAGGGAGGTAACCACTTTTTATACTCTATACTTCTGTATTCTTTATATATATATATATTTTTTTTTAATATATTTTTTTAATTGATTTTTTACAGAAAGGAAGGGCGAGGGATAGAGAGTTAGAAACATCGATGAGAGAGAATCATCGACCAGCTGCCTTCTGCACACTCCTCACTGGGGATGTGCTCGCAACCAATGTACATGCCCCTGACCGGAATTGAACCTGGGACCTTTCAGTCCGCAGACTGACGCTCTACCACTGAGCCAAACCGGTTTCAGCAATATTCTTTACTTTTAATAAGCATATAAGGAATGAGTTAAGAGAGCATATTCATGAAGGAATTTTCTGTGCTTGTAAGGGAGAAGGATGAAGAGGTTGACCAGGGAAGAGAACTGATTAATTCATATGAGAAACATCAGTCGTATTTTTGAGTCAGAAATGTCTGGAATGTAACAAAGAGGGAACAGAGGGAAGTTGCCATTTGATGGAGGTTTCAAAGGTAATGAGAAAGAGCTTATATGTGATTTGAAAAAATTATCTGTAAAATGGAGAAAATAATTGTACCTAGTTCATTGGGTTGTGGTGAGGATGGATTAAATAATGCATATAAATGTTTAGAATAGTGACTGACACATAGTAAGCTCAATATTAGCTACTAGAGGCCCAATGCAAGATTTGTGCAAGGGACTTGGCCCCCGCCACCACTGCTTCTTCCAGAAGGTCGTCCAGAAGGACATCCAGAATGATGTCTAGTCTAATTAGCATATTGTGCTCTTATTATTATAGATTATTCAATGAAAATATATTATCTTTTTTTAAAATTGATTTCAGAGAAGAAGGGAGAGGGAGAGAGAGATAGAAACATCAATGATGAGAGAGAATAACTGATGGTCTGCCTCCTGCATGCCCCTCACTGGGGGATTAAGCCCACAACCCAGGCATGTGCCCTGACCGGGAATCGAACCTTGACCTCTTGGTTCATAGCTTGAACCTCAACCTATGAACCATGTTGGTCAGGATACATTATCGTTTGTAAGCCTTTGTTGTCTTTATAATGTACGATGATGATTCTGCACACCTCACTGACAGATCAAGTGACTTTGGTTTTTCCAGTAGTGTGGATGGTTAGCCCAACCATTCCTGTTCTTCAGCTTTGATCCTCCCACCTACTTACACTTAGTAGAATAAAATACTGAAGAGTTTTAATTTTAGAGGGCCAGACACATGATATCCTATGAGTTGCTATTAGTTTTGTTTACCAATATTATTGTATATACTAATTAACATTTGGGGTTTGTAAAAAAAAAAAAAGAAAAAAAGAGGGGAATAGGTAATATTTGGGGGGGAAAGCATTTTCTGTGGAATAGATATGTCACTACTCACTGAATGTGTTAATTTTGTTAGCAGTGCTGTGTAATGAGCCATATTAGCTGCAACACCTACATTGACAGCCAGTATTTGGCTTGTGAAATCCTTTAGAAAACAGAAATCTGGCAAGAAGTGTTCCTGGAGCAGTTGAAATAGTTTTTTTGTGGGAAAATTTCATAGAACAAATAAAGTAGAAAACATTTCTTAAAAAAGAAAAAGAAAAGAAATCGTTTCACACTTGAGAGCCACGAGAAAAAATGTTTTACCTATCAACTGAAATGTGACAGTGTAATTTTCTAGGGCTTTAGATTTCTCTTTGTATTTCAGCTTTTTATTTAAGTTTGTCATTTAAAGAATTTCAAGGTACGTTTATATTTGGTAAAAAAGTTGTAAGTAAAAATTTTTATGCTTATAAAATTAATCTACTTTAAGAATGATGACTTTCTCTGACTATAGTATATATTATATTCTAATCTAAATTATTTTCCCCTTCTTCTAGTTGAAACCTATCTTAAAACATATAAAACATTCTTGAAGTTTGTTTTATTTAAAAAAACAAAAAAAACCCTTCAGCAGAAATAACAAGAAAAGTTTATATTTGAGCATAGTACTTGGCACTTGACGTGTTTAGTAAATTTTTATTGAATAGGCCCTGCCAGTTGCTCAGTGGTTGAAGCATCATCCTGACACGCCAAGTGCGATTTTGATTCCCCGTCAGGGCACATACAAGAAGCACCCAATGAATGCATAAATAGGTGGAACAACAAATCAGTGTTTCTTTCCTTTCTTTCTCTCTGAAATCAATAAATATACATTTTTAAAATAAAAAAATTAATATATGCACAAATGAAAATATTCTGAATTTGGACTTCATAGTCTGTGATTTGGGCACAGTCTAGCATTGATGTATAAAGGCCCTTTGTTTAGTCCCTTCCTGTGCCCAGTTTTCTCTCCCACTCCCCAAGCACCCTTTCTAATGTGTTTGCTATATGTCTTTGGTTCTATATATATCTTTAATTCCTAAATTCCTCATTATGTCATGCTACTGTAGAATTTGGCTATAGAATTCTCCCTGTAAAAATGCTGTAGATCTTGCTCTGGTTTTTACTTTTTTCACTTAGCATTGATTTAAGAGCTAAGTATGTTTTTGGATGTGTATTGGCTAATTGGTCCTAACTGCAGCATAATATTCCATGGTGTGCATCCACTCCCATAGTGATGGGTGCCTAGGCTACCATAAACAGTGCTATCGACAAACAGTCTTGTACATGTTTATTATGGATGTGTTTGAGAATTTCTTTGTGATATCGACTCAGTATTTGTGCTTTCACAGTGTTTGTGCTTTTTTTTTTTTTTTTTTTCCTAAGGAAGCAATACAGTTTTTTAGGTGTTTTTAGTGGCATTGTGGAATACATATTGTTAGGTTGTTAAATGGGTGTGTCAGTTTACATCCCATAGGCATTGTATTCCCCATCACCCCAGCACCTGGTATTGTCCACATTTCTAATTTTTGCCTTTTAATAATGTCTCATTTTAATTTATATTTTCTTATTCTTAGTGAGTTTGAGCATTTCTTCATATTCTAGTTAGCTGTTTCCTTTCTGTAAAGTAAGCATGAAACAGTAAACATAGTAGTATACTTACTTTCTTAAACTGGAGGAACTTTTGGTTATGCATTATATTTTGTGAGTTATTAACGCATTTTTTCAGACTTCAAAAAGGATAAAACATCAAATTTTATATAAAAGTTTAAAGTGTGTTTTCTTCCTGATGGCAAGAAATGATGAAGCAAATATTTTCAAGCATTCAATTTGAAAGCTATAAAGTATGCTACAATTAAACCACCTGTCTAATCTATTCTCATTGTCTTTATTTATGCTGAAAATTGAGAGCAAGTGTTTTTACTAGAATAGATTTGGTTGGAAAGTGTTTCAGCATATTAGACTTTTTAAAAGTTATACTTGGCTTAGCCTGAGTGTCTCAGTGTTAAGCATTGAACTATGAACCAGAGGTCATGGTTTGATTCCTGGTCAAGGTATATGCCTGGACATGATCCCCAGTGTGGGGCGTGCAAGAGGCAGCCAATCAATGATTCTCTGTCATCATTGATGTTTCTATATTTCTCTCCCTCTCCCTTTCTCTCTGAAATCAATAAAAATATGTTTGGGGGGGAGGGGGAAGTCACCCCTAGACAAAAATCCGTAGGAGATTATTTTTATAAAAACCTCAAATCCAGTGGTTTCCCCCTGTTTACAGTGCTCCAAATGTCATAAAACTGAGTAAATAGCAAGCAACACCTCTGCTTGCTTGTCCATGAAGAGCCTATCACTTGATCAATAACTACATACTTAATACTCATTGACTCCAGTTATATTAAATATAAACAATACCAGATTATACTTCCAGTTTTTCTGTGAAAGGGCCATAGAAAATATAGATGTAAAGTATTTGAGGATAGAGAAAAGCATATTTCCTAATTGAGATGCAACTTCTTGGGATATTAGAGAGGCTGGGCAGCAGTTGTTTCAGATTTGTACATGAATCCCACTATTATTTGTTCAGTCTTCAGGAGAGGATAAAGACTGACTCAGAATGCTTTTTCCCTTGTTCCAACAGATTCACAGAATTTGTGCTTTCCTTTCCTAAGGAAGCAACATGGTTTTTTAAGTGTTTTCAGTTCTGGCTAAAATGTGATGCAATCAAGTTTTTCGTTGACTTTAGTTTAGCATCTGCTTAACTGACTGAAAAGGGAAATTTAATTTGTGATGTGTTTGACATAGCTATAAACCATGAACTTTCCCCAATAATACACAATATGTTAAAATGTTTTCTTCCAGTTTTCTCTTTTTGCTGGTGTTGTAGTTATGATTTTTTGCGTATCTATGAGCAGAACATTTTTCCTGCTCTTATTTTTTTTTTTCAGGCTAAGATGTAGAATTTTCCATTGCTCTGTCTTGAAAATTTATTTTTCTTTCATTATTTCCCCTCTTAGAAATCTTGCTTAAAAAATCTTACTTATATGCTGAAACTGGTTTGGCTCAGTGGTAGATGTGTTTGACATAGCTATAAACCATGAACTTTCCCCAATAATACACAATATGTTAAAATGTTTTCTTCCAGTTTTCTCTTTTTGCTGGTGTTGTAGTTATGATTTTTTGCGTATCTATGAGCAGAACATTTTTCCTGCTCTTATTTTTTTTTTTTTCAGGCTAAGATGTAGAATTTTCCAAGTACTTTGATATTGCTCTGTCTTGAAAATTTATTTTTCTTTCATTATTTCCCCTCTTAGAAATCTTGCTTTAAAAATCTTACTTATATGCTGAAACCGGTTTGGCTCAGTGGTAGAGCGTCGGTCTGCGGACTGAAAGGTCCCAGATTCGATTCCGGTCAAGGGCATGTACATTTGTTGCGGGCACATCCCCGGTGGAGGGGGGTGCAAGAGGCAGCTGGTAGATGTTTCTCTCTCATCGACGTTTCTAGCTCTCTATCTCTCTCCCTTCCTCTCTGTAAAAAATCAATAAAATATATATTTTTAAAAAAATCTTATTTATAGATGTGACTTAAAAAATATATTTATTGATTTTTTACAGAGAGGGAGGGAGAGGAATAGAGAGTTAGAAACATCGATGAGAGAGAAACATCAATCAGCTGCCTCCTGCACAACCCTTACTGGGGATATGCCCACAACCAAGGTACATGCCCTTGACCAGAATCAAACCTGGGACCTTTCAGTTGATAGGTTGACGCTCTATCCACTGAGCCAAACTGGTTAGGGATAGGTGTGATTTTAAAACATCCTTTGTAGCCTTTCAAGAATCTCTTAAAAGTTTTTTTTAATTCAAACCTGAGGATATGTTTTTATTGATTTGAGAGAAAGAAACATCAATCAATTGGTTGCCTCTCAAATGAGCCCCACTGGGGATTAAACCCGCAACCTTTTTGTGTACTGGAGGACACTCCAACCAATGGAACCACCTGGCCAGAGCAAGAGTCTTTTAAAATGTAATACTTATCAATACTAAGCCTATATAAAGTATACTATCCACTCCCCCCAACATTCAGCCTCTCCAGTTACCTTCATTTTCTACTCTTTGAGCTATTTCTTTTGATATTTAATGCCATTTTTCTAAATATTGGTCTTAGACTGCTATTTTTTAAAATATATTTTTATTGATTTTTATTGAGTTTAGAGAGGTAGGGAGAGGGAAAGAGATATATAAACATCAATGATGAGAGAGAATCATTGGCTGCTTACTGCATGCCCCACACTGGGGATTGAGCCCGCAACCTGGGCATACGGACTGACCAGAATCGCACTGTGACCTCCCCATTCATAGGTCAGTGCTCAACCACTGAGCCACACTGGCCAGACTGCTATTTTTAAAAATTTATGCAGATTGTTCTCTAGGCCTGCTCAGCTACTCTCTTGGGATCTACCTTCGCACATATCCTAGTTATTACTTTCACCTCCCTATGTTAAGAGCCCTTTATTTCCTGGACCCCATATCTTCCTCCTTTATTGTTGATACTTTAATTAAGCAATTCTTCCATAAAGTTCCTAAGAAGAAGGTACGTGGGGTATAAATTTGTTTGTGAATCTACATATGTGAAAATGTCTTCATTTTCTCTCATAATTGATGTATAGTTTCCCTGGGTATAGAATTCTAGATTGGATGATATTTCCTTTTGAGTTTAATGAATATTGTTTCATTGGTTTCTCACTTCTGTTAGTGATAATGAAAGTCTGATGGTATTTAGAGTCATGATTTTTCCCGGCACATGCCCTGATAACAAATGGAACCAGCAACCTCTCAGTGCATGGAATGGGATGATATCCAACCAACTAAACCATACTGGCCAGGGCATATTAGAGAACTCTTAAAGAAAGGGCCTTGATGCTGTCACCTTGATTGTTAGTCCTGATGCTAGTGTGTGTGTGTGTATGTATATATATATATATATATATATATATATATATATATATATATATATTTTTTTTTTTTTTTTTAATTGATTTCAGAGAGGAAGTAGGAGGAAGGAAGGGAGTGAGGAAGGGAGGGAAGGAGGGAGGGAGGGAGGGAGGGAGAGAGGCATCAATGATGAAAGAGAATCATTGATCAGCTGCCTTCTACACACCCTACGTTGGGGTTAGACCCTGCAACCCAGGCATGTGCCCTGACCAGGAATCGAACTATGACCTTCTGGTTCATAGGTCTACACTCAACCACTGAGCCACACCTTGCCCTGGCTGGTAATACTAAGTGGTTAGCACATTAGCCCTGAGTACCAAAGGGTCACGGATTCAAGTCCCAGTCAAGGGCTTGTACCTGGGTTCTAAGTTCTATCTGGGCTGTGTGTGCGAGACACAAATGGATGTGTCTCTCTCACATTGATGTTTTTCTCTCCCCCTTCTCCCTCTCTCCCTTCCACTTGCTCTAAAAATCAATGGGAAAAATATCCTTGGGTGAGGATTAATAGAAAACAACATACATACACATAATGCTTGCTCATAGTTGTAAGGATTGAATGAGTTAACATGTGTAAATGTGCTTAAATGAGTGTCTGGAATACAGGAAAGGCTATATAAATGTCATCAACATAATCATCATCGTTATTATTAGGCTGAAAAAGAGTAATACCAGCCAGCGCAAGGTTGGCACCATCTTTAGTCCCATTTCATAGACATTGAAACTGAGGAACAAATAAGTCCCACAGTTAACATATCCAGGTTGTTGCTCTTAAGAAATACCAGCACCGCCCAGCTGGGGTGATGCAAAGCAAGGGACTGTATCCAAGAATACAATAATTAGCAAGGCTATCATTCAAAATTAAAGGTGAAATCAGGAACTTCAAAGATAAAAAAGGGCTAAGGGAATTTATTACCACCAAACCAGCAATGCAAGAAATGCTAAAGGGACTGCTGTAAAAAGAAGAAATAGCCAAAACCGGTTTGGCTCAGTGAATAGAGCGTCGGCCTGCGGACTGAAGGGTCCCAGGTTCAATTCCGGTCAAGGGCATGTACATTGGTTGCAGGCACATCCCCAGTAGGGATGTGCAGGAGGCAGCTGGTTGATGTCTCTCTCTCATCGATGTTTCTAGCTCTCTATCTCTCTCCCTTCCTCTCTGAAAAAAAATCAATAAAATATATTTAAAGAAAGTAAAGAAGAAGAAGAAGAAATAGAAAGGGAAGGAGGATCACAGGCCTAAAGAATAAAAATGGTGACAAACAAGTACCTATCAATAATAACCTTAAATGTAAATGTATTAACTGCTCCAATCAAAAGACATAGGGTAGCAGAATGGATAAGAAAACATGACCCATATATGTTTTGTCTACAAGAGACCCACCTCAGAACAAAGGACTCACACAAACTGATAATGAAGAGATGAAGCCGAGACTGCGAGAACTGAGGCAGCCGACGGCGGCTACAAAGGCCAATCTCCTTTCACGAATTTCATGCATCAGGTCTCTAGTTATCTATATAAAAACCTAAGCGACCAGCTGACTGGCCAGTAGCTATGATGCTTATCGACCACCAGGAGGCAGATGCTCAAGGCAGGAGCTGCCTAGCAACAGCAACTTTGCAGAGTACCCTCTCGCACTCTCGGACTGCCAGCCTCTGCCTGATACCTGCCTGCCAGGCTAAGGGATCCCACTGGTGCACGAGTTCATGCACCCAGCCTCTAGTAATAATAATAATCCTATGTAATAAAGAGGAAATATGCAAGTTGACCGTCATACTGTCACAAATATGGTGGTGCCCACAGTGGAGGCAGAGTTTGCATAATACAAGATGGCTGCGCCCACAGCAGGGGCAGGGTTTCTGTAACAAGATGGCTGCACCCACAGCGGAAGCCGTGTTTCTGTAACAAGCCTTAAGGGGCAATCAGCAAGGATCTGAGGCTGAGTGGTGCAGTGCCAGGGCAGGGGACTGAACCTGCGCCCCCCACCTGGTGGGGCTTGACGGGGTCTCAGATGGCACCCCCCACCCTGGCATCAGGCTGGGGAACCTCAGACCACACACCCCCTACACCTAGCAGGGCTTGACGGGGGTCCTCAAGCCAACCCCTGCCTGGCAGGGCTTGATAGGGGACTTCAAGGTGCACCCCCCACCCCAGTGCTGGGCTAGGGGACCTTAGGCTGAGCCCCCCCACCAGTGAGGCTTGATGGATGATAGGCTGCCCCTGCCCCGCGGGGCTTGACCAGGGTGGACCTTTACAGTGGGGGTGGGGCTGGCTGGGTCTGGGTCTCACTTGATTCTGAGGCGCCGTGGGTGGGTGGGGACTTTGGGTCCCATGGCATGCCCCAGATTCTTGACAGGAGAAAGATTTTACTAATTTTCTTTCATCTCTGACACTTCTATTATAGAGAAAGGACAAATAGCAATATTAAAATATTTCCTCTAGTTAATCCCCTTTTAATGTGCATGAATTTTGTGCACCAGGCCACTAGTAATAAATAAAAATAATTTAAAAATACATAAAATAAAACAAATTTAGTTTTTTTAAGTAAAAGATTTAAAAAAAAAAAAAAAGGCAAAGTGAAGTTTGTTCACTTGAGCCGAGTATTTAATGTTTCATGCAGGCTGGTCTAAGACGCCTCTCCACTGTTCTGTTTGCCATGTCTCAGCTTCCTGCTAGTCAGTGCCACGTTAAAGTTCCCAGCGATCCACCTCTCCTCTTTGTCAGACGCCACAGCCTTGGTTTCAGGCGGGTGGGATCAATTTGCCAGCTTTGTTTTTCTGCCTATTTTCAGTTGTATTTACACAAGAATCTATTTCTGACACGGCCTCTAGATGGCGGTGTTTCTTATTATAGTTTCAGGGACCAAATGGCCCCTCAACCCAGTCCCTGAGAACTCCCTTGGGGTATTTTGAATCTTTATTTCACTGCTGGGCTTAAGGCTGGTGTGCAGCTGCACTGCTAGGAGGGGCCTGGTCTCCAGGAGAAAAATGTCCAGGTTTGGAGGGAATGGACTATCCCAGAGTGGCTTCCTGGTTGCCTCTCCCTATTTTGTTCCCTCAGCTTCCACAAAACCACCTTCCCCTGCACCACAGCCACAGTGATTGTTTGTGTTTGAAAGATCCTGTGTTTAGCAGGTAAAAGTGAGGAAATTATAAAGACAGAGCAACTGCCGCATGTGTTCTGCAACAGCCAGTGCAGAACTCCAGGCTGCTCTTCTGGGCACAGCCTCCCATGGCTGTGGGTTTAGATTTAGTGTCCCCTGCTGCCAGCAGCCCTGTGGACACTCTTCCATAGTTGAGCGCTCCATGTGTCCCCAATGTACGGGACTTGGTGTAGCTCAGTCTCCCTCTGACACTATTCCCAGCTGTGAACATTTCTCCCTCCAGCCCAGATCCGCGATCCCACCAGTCTCCCAGCTACTTCTGATCTTTTTGTCCATGGATTGTTTCTCTTGCTGTGCTTAATGCGCCAATTCCCAGTGGATATTACTCAATTCAGCTGTTTTTTCTATCTGTTCCATGAGAAGGCACCATTTTGTCTCCCCTGGACAAACTTTTGAGGCGCCCAGAGCCAGGGAGGCTGGAGTCTAGGTGTTCATGGGTTCACAGCCGAGGCAGCTGGTCCCTGGCCGATGTGGCTGTAGCATCCTGGAGGTCTCCCCAGGTTGATGTGAGACTTGGTTCTTGGTCACAGCTGCTGTCCCCTTCAAGATGGTGTGTTTTCTGCGGCAGAGCCAGCCACCCCGGGAGAGACTTCAGTGGTAGGACAGGCCGCCTTGCTAGGGGAGCCTAGTTCACCAGCCCCAATAGTCCTGCGGAATACAACTCTCTCTCTCTCTCTCTCTCTCTCTCTCTCTCTCTCTCTCTCTCTCTCTCTCTCTCATACACACACACACACACACACACACACACACACACCACATGTCCATGCACTCCTCTTTCGCGTGCTCACTCTGTTTCTCACTGCCGTCCTGTCTGCCGCCATCTTGGATCTCTGACATGTATAATCTTTAAAATGTAAAGCAAATGCAGAAGTGTTCTTTTTCAAGACATAAACTTATCATAATTTCATTATGGATCAGTTTATTCATAAGTAACTGAGTCTTTGGTTGTTCTTAGCTGAAAAAAGACTACAGCTTTTTTTACTCTTTTACTTTAATGTTGAGTACTTAAGTTCATTAAGCTGCATTGTATTATAATATACTGATATATGGATGTAGGTTAATTAGTTAATCCATATAAAAAACTTGGAAGATAGTAAGTCCTCAGTAAATGTTAGCTATAATAACCATATGTCTTCCAGTTAACATGTTTATGTACCTTTTTTTAAAATTTATAAATAAAATTCATGAAATTGCTTTCCTCTTGCCATACATTAGCCCAGCCTTACCGATTATTTTCCTCCATAGGTAATAGAGAAGAGGAAACCTAATCAATGACTGGGGAATAATATGGAAGAAGATGGAAAAGAACTTGTTTGATGGGTAAGAAATAAAATAATAATAAGTTATTAATAGCATATGTATGGCCAATCTATAATAGGTTGACAAGGTTGGCATACTATTAGTGTGAGTAATCAGTTTCTATCTTTGTCTTATCTTCATTCTGAACTTTCACCACTTTCTTCCTTCTCACTGTTGGGAAATTTTCAGTACTATGGGTTAACTTAAGCTAAGAAAGGACACAATCATATTTGAAGATAAAGATGGGATCTGGGAACCAGCAACCATACAAAAACAAGTCTAGGGCAGGTCTTGAAGCTTACTGGTGGTGGTTGTATAGAGAATATGTCTGTCATGACCTGTTACCGTTTCTTGCTCTCCAAATACTGCCAGCTGCTTTGATGTCAGACTCACCATGGGGATCCCATTCATTAGGCAAGTGAAGATTTTATATCATTTGGCAATCAAATAGAATTACATAAAAAGCCCAGTAAAGGATGTGACTAAATTGATGAAATAACATTTTTTAGTTACCTATATCTGTACATTCTTAGTGTGAATCATTTAAACAGGTGTCCAAAGCTTGCATCTTAGCCCCCTCCCAGAGAGTATACAGTATATGATACATATTTGTGCAACCTTCTTCTTTGCCTGGTATTTAAAAACTTGGGCTTGGGAGCCAAACTGGTTTTGACTAGCCACCGTTAACTTTACAGTTGGGTAAGTTAATTTCTCTGTGCCTTAATTCCTTGGGTATAAGGTGGGAACAATAAAATGTCTATCTCATACCATGTTGAAGATTAATTAGTTAATCCATATAAAAAACTTGGAATAATGCCTGGAAGATAGCAAGTGCTCAGTAAATGTTAGCTATAATTCCCATATGTCTTCCAGTTAACATGTTTGTGTACCAACCCTCCACAGATTAATCTTTGTCTGATATACCCCAAGAATTACATCTTCTAGGGTAAGGTTAAACTCTGGCAAGGATTTTTAAGTTTTTTCATGAAAGTTTTCTTTTTGGTTTCAAGCTTCATTTCCCTCAGATTATGCTACTAGACTAAGTGAAAATAGAGTTGTACACCTTCCACTCTTACTGTATCTCTTATGATGTGTATGATGCTTATAGGTATGTATGAATAAACACCTATTTGGGGGCTATGATAGTTTCACCCTATTCATAAAAGTATCTGTGTCAAAGCTGGACTCAGGATTCTTTTGTTTCTGAAAAGGTATGTCAAATTTTCTAAGATTCCTTCTGTCTATTTTGAAGGACAGGTCATTTGAGTTCCTTTTTTGTTTCACAGAATTCTAATAGTTTTGTTAGTGTCTTTGATATATTTTTCATGGCTTGTCAGCAAGAAGCAAGGACACTAAAAGTCACCTCTTTTTAATATTTTTCCTCCTGTATTATTTTATGGTTCTCTTTGATTATCATATACTACTCGTTCTGCTCTATTTTAAAAGACATATATGAAAACAAATTAACATTTACTGATTATTTATTATGTGTCAGACCATTTTTTAGTACTTGACTCATTTACTCATCTCATTTAATCCTGTCATCCACTTATGAAGTAGATACTATTATTATCTTCATTTTAAAATATATTTTATTGATTTTTTACAGAGAGGAAGGAAGAGAGATAGAGAGCTAGAAACGTCGATGAGAGAGAAACATCAACCAGCTGCCTCCTGCACACCCCCTACCGGGGATGTGCCTGCAACCAACGTACATGCCCCTGACCAGAATCGAACCCTGGACCTTTCAATCCGCAGACCGACACTCTACCACTGAGCCAAACCAGTTTCAGCTATTATCTTCATTTTAAAAGCTGAGGGAAGTGAGACACAAACTGAGTAATTTGTCCAGAGTCACAGAACCTGTCCTGTGAGTAGTTCTGGTCTAGTTAATGAACTCTTTTAAGGTTTCCTAAGGTGAATATGGATTTAAATAAAACGGAAAAACCAAATGTCTCCTAAAAGAGTCACCATAACAAATCTAGTTTTGCTTGCTTGTGAGAAGGAAAATTTGAAATTATGTAGCCTGTTAAGTATGGGGGGAAATGATGTGAGATGATTATTTTCTTGACCATATTTAAATGAATATAGCTGTTTTGCTTCATTAGGAATTGAGTAGATAGAAATCACTACCTAGCTAAGAATCAAATACATGTTTAATATGGATTAGAGTAAGTTGATTTGTAGATTACCATTTAGCTGTTCTTCATAGAAACATGCAGACAGAAAGATTTAACTGTGCAGCAGTTTGGAACTGATTGGTAATTGGAAATTGTTCTTCTGTTCTATTAAATAATATTTGAATGACAGTCAGCAGAAAGTTGTGCAAGAGATGAAAAGGCAGGAGAAAGGTGACTTATAGGTCTTATAATTAGAATGTCACTGATAAGTGATGGTCTACAATGTAAATGTGCATTAACAATTGACATTTATATAGGGACTGGAAGGCTTATAGTATGTGGTGGTTTTTGTTCTGGGGTCTGTCTTGTCAGAGAAAAACATTGGCTTTTCTTCAAATAGCAATTCATTTTCTGTTGAAATATGGCAAAATACAAAGAGTCAGTGACATTTAAAATAACAAGTAGGCTGACAAAATTTTTGGCTCTCCTGTGAAGTGTGCCTACAAATGTAATGTTTTCCTCTTCTATCTTTTTTTTTTTTTAAATATATTTTATTTTTTACAGAGAGGAGGAGAGAGGGATAGAGAGCTAGAAACGTCGATGAGAGAGAAACATCGACCAGCTGCCTCTTGCACACCCACTACCGGGGATGTGCCCGCAACCAATGTACATGCCTTTGACCAGAATCGAATCTGGGACCTTTCAGTCCGCAGACCGACGCTTTACCACTGAGCCAAACCAGTTTCAGCCCATCTTTTTTATTTAAAAAAATTATTAAATTGATTTTAGAGAGAGAGAGAAGAAAGTAGAGAGTGGGAAAAAACATCAATTTGTCATTCCACTTATTTATTCATTCACTGATTACTTCTTGTATGTGCCCTACCTGGAGATCGAACCCGCAACCTTGGCTATTGGGAGGACGCTCTAACCAACTAAGCTACCCAGCCAGGGCCTTTTCTCCTTTTTTAGATTCATGTAATTTTATGTTTTGTGTGTGTTTTTTTAATTATTATTATTTATCTTTATTGTTGAGAGTATTATATATCTCCCCCTTCCCCCATTTTAAAAAAAATTCTCTTCATCTTTTTTAACTCAATTCTCTTATTTGAAAATTGCTTCTGAATGTTCATCGAAGTTAAGATTCCTGGTGTACATATCTTTTACAGCAGTGTCTTCAAGGGTGGTCCAGAGGCCTCCGAGACTCTTTTAGGATTCAAAGTTATTTCCATAACAATACTAATACATTACTTGCTTACAGGTATACAGAGGAGTTTTTCAAAGGCCACAGGATGTTCAACCAACTGAATGCAGAGATAAGATAGGAGAATCCTGCTGTCTTCCTAAATCTAGGCAGTAAAAAGACTTGCAAAAGATGTAAAATAAGGCCACTCTTCTCACTAGATTTGCAGTGAGAAGCACTGGGGTTTATTTCTACATTAGAATATTACAGTGACCCCAGTATCTCTCAGAATGTCCCTGACTTCTCTAGTGATGGGATAAACTGAGTGGTCACAGGCAGAGCCCACCATACAATACCTCCATGTAGTTTCTAGTGACATTCTGATAGCTTGGGGCTGTCTCTCCCAGCCTTGAGAAGTGAAAATTCTGTTCCTTTTTCATAGATTGTGCTAACGGACAAGTTCTAAATTATAAGGAGCTGTTGGAAATCTCACCTTAAAGGAGAAAAGAGGGTTTGTTGTTAAGTGGAACACCACCAACCTTGCCAGTTGTTCTTTGTATTGATTGTTCTCAACTTTGGGAGGACCATAAGGACCTTTTAGGACAGCCTTTTATTTTCCAGTGTTTATTAAACACGGAGTCCTGGTCTAGGGGCTGGAAATAAGTCAGTAAACAAAATAAAAGCAAAAAACCTTTACTGTCATGGCACTTCCATTCCAGCCTTTGAGTCCTTTGCCCTTGGCTGTGCTTCCCTTGCAAAGGAATTGATGGTAGTGGAGTTTGAACACTGACTGGTGTTCCTCATTGTCCGAGTGCTGAAGATAGAGTGATACTGCTTGTGTGTGTGTGTGTGTGTGTGTGTGTGTGTGTGTGTGTGTGTGTGTGTGTATTTTAAAGGCACCAAATTATTTGGGATTTTTCATATCTTACATGGAACCCCATTATAGCAATAAAGGTGGGTCTATCCAATCACCCTTGTTGTGGTTTTTAATATTTTGTTTTCAAAGTTAGTGCTACATTTGTTATGAAATTTAATTTAAAAAATTAAATACCAGCCCAAACCAGTTTGGCTCAGCGGTAGAGCGTCGGTCTGCGGACTGAAAGGTCCCGGGTTCGATTCCAGTCAAGGGCATGTACATTGGTTGTGGGCATATCCCTGGTGGGGGGTGTGCAGGAGGCAGCTGGTCGATGTTTCTCTCTCATCCAACGTTTCTAGCTCTCTATCTCTCTTCCTTCCTCTCTGTAAAAAATCAATAAAAAATATATTTTAAAAAAAATTTAAATACCAGTTAATGTTAAATTTATTCTAATTGTTTTCTATTATTTGAAGAAAAATGTTCATACATATGTGAGATATTCCTTGCCTGGTGAGTTGCTCTCAAGACCTTGTAATTTATTTAATACAATTTTATACAGAAAGAGATTACTTAGCTCATTAGATTCTGTCACTGAATAATGGCTTGAAGGTTAACTAATTCGGCCATCGAACTCCTGCTCTCGACTAGATGTCTGTCATATCACTCACTAACTTCAGCCATTTCCAAATGCAGAGGATGGGAAATACCATTAGAATATTAATGGAAAAAGAAACTGACATTCAAACTGTGAATGACCAAAAATTGTCTCTAAAGATTATTTTAATTTAAAATACACTTTAATAAAAGTTCCTTTTTAAGAAAAAAAGGGGGAGGGGTGGCATTTGTTCTTTCCTTCATTGAAGGTGTGAAAGGAGCTTTTAATCAGAGCTCACTAAATGGCTGTTGTCTTCCAGCATTGCTACCAGCCAGGCGCCCTAGTCTCAGCTGTGCCTGGTATACCAAAGACCAGACATCCAAAGTTCAAATAAAACCCATCTTCTGCCTAAGTGGGAACTATATTGTCATTGGGGGGCTGCTTGGGGTGAGGAGGATGAAAGAGTGAGGGATCCTTTTAAAGGTGTGCAACCAAATTTTTTTTTTAATTCCACACCTTGCATCCACCCTTATAGGCTTTCGGGAGCCTCTAATTCCTGAGCTTTCCAAGGTTCTGAAGTTCTAACCAGCTTGCTTGTTTGTTTCACCCACATCAGCATTTAAGTTTTAGCATGCCCTTGTCTGTTACATTTTCCATTCTTCCATTTACTTTCTAGATTCTAAAATTTTGATTATACTTCTCATCTGCTGTTGTGTCATTTTGTCCCAGTCTTTCTGTTCTTATGAATTTATGCCTTTTTTTACTCCTTTTAAAAAAAAATTGATTTCAAGAAAGGAAGGGAGAGGAAGAGAGAGATAGAAACATCAATGATGAGAGAGAATCTTGATCAGCTTCCTCCTGCACGCCTCCTATTGGGGATCAAACCCTGACGGGAATCAAACCCTGACGGGAATCAAACCCTGACTTCCTGGTTCATAGGTCAATGTTCAATCACTGAGCCATGCTGGCCGGGCAAGCTCTTTTTTTATTCTTAATGTGATTTTATTATGATTTTGAGAGGAAAGGCAGTAAATGTATATTCATTCGCCATATTTTCCTAGAAGCCTAGATTTTAACGTAACTTCTCAAGGGCATACAACATATCATGAATTATGTTAAATAATTTGGTCTTTTCTCTAATTTAAAAATCTTGTCAAGTTCTATTGATGTTTAGGAAATTCATTCACATTTGCATTATTTGTCTACTACTTTTTGAGCACCTTCTATATGCTAGGTATTTTTACATAAATTATCTCATTAAATCATCAAATCAGCTCTGAGAAGATTATATTTATTATTCCTCATTTTAATGAATATGGAAACAAATTTAATGTCACAGCCCTTGTAAATGTAAGGCCAGGTTTGAGACAGGTTTCTAAAATAAGCTGCTTTCTATTATACCTCTACTAACTCTTTATTGGATATTAGGTAGATAGCTATTGTGGGTTTTTAAGCAGAGGAATACAGTAGAGGATGAAAATGCTGTTTTTGTTTAAAAGATATTTAAGATTGGTAGATCTGCAAAGATGGGAGGCATCAAGATCAACTATAGTTAAAGCAGTAATTGTGCAGATATGTGGTGTTACAGGCCTACATTTGCGGGGGTGTGGGGGGGTGGGGGGGGGAAGGTAGTAATAATAATGGGGAAGGTATTTGGGTTCAGGAAGCCAGGGGAGCATTTGAATCTAGTCTCTTAAATGATCTATTGTAGCAAAGAACCTAGACCAGGGTCTGGTTCTATCATTTCTGAACAGAAATTAATAGGCCTCAGAACCTGGCTTGACTGTGACATGAGTAAGGAGTGAAAGAGAATGTCAAGTTTTCAAGTCAGGTGAATAGAGTGCATATCTAGGACTGTCTGAAAGGTAGGGAAGAGTGCAAGGGGAAATGAGTACATTTAAACAACTTACATGCAAATTTATGGTTTTTTGAAGATTTGAACTGTGACATATCGTCTGTATTTCCTTGTTGTATTTTTACATTTATTTGAATGTCCTGTAATCACATCATTCACGACACACAACTACAGAAAGTCGACTTCATACAGCCATATTGTTTCTTGGTAGATAATATGTACTTGTATCTTGAAGCCAGTCTTTAATATTTTTCAGATCTGTACTTAGAATGTCATTATTTTTTTTCTTTTCAAAACAAGTACTCTGATTTCATTAGTACACAGAGTATTTTTGTAAATCAATTTAAAAAACCAAGAATCCAGTATAAAAGCCATGAGTTGACAGTTCACATAATGAGGGGGGGAAAGATCAATAATTACCATAATTAAAGACATATAAACAAAACAAAACAAAACAAACAAACAAAAAATATATATATATATAAATTTTCAACTGTCAGATTGAAAATTATTTAAGCATGTCAATGTCCAATATTGGGGAAGCATGTACTACTGATGGGAAGAAAAGGAGTGAGTGTAAATTAGTGCAACCATTTTGGAAGGCAGTTTGATGACATCAATCCATAATTTAAATGCATATATCCTGTGATACAATAATTTGTCTTCTGTAAATTGTCTCACAGAAACATTTGCATAAATGAGTCATGCTATATGCCCAAGAATACCCATGCTGCATTGTTTGTAATAATAACACACTGAAAAGAGCACAGTTCGTCACTTGTAGGAAAGTTAAATGAATTATGAAGCCCATGCCATAGAATATGATACCGTCTTTAAAAAGAGTGAGGTAAAGCCAAAAACATGTGGAAATGTCCAAGAGAATATTAAGTTACAATGAGCAAGATGTAGAATAATATAAATAGTAGGATTCAATTCATATTAAATATTCTATTTCTATTTTATTTATTTTTAATCTTTATTGTTCAGATTATTACAGATATTCCTCTCCTCCCCCCCCACCCCAATAACTCCCCTCCACCTCCACTGACCTCAACCATAAGTGTAAGTGCTTTGTCCAATCTCTCCCCCCCCAACCCCCACAACCTCTCTCTCTTCTTCTGGCACCCCCATAATTTGGATGTTGGTACACTTGAAGTTGTCCCAGAGGCCCCTTACACTATCTTCATATTTTTGGGTTATTTTTTCTTTTCCAGTTGGGTATTTTTTGCTTCTTCATATTTCAAATCCTTGACTTTATTCTTGGGATCCTCTAGTCTGCTGTTGGATTTCTGTATATTATTCTTTATTTCAGTTAGTGTATGCTTAATTTCTGATTGGTCCTTCTTCATATTCTTGAGGTTCTCACTAAATTTTTTGGAGGTTTCTAGAAGATTCTTGAGTAACCTTATAACCATGGTTTTGAACTCTATATCCAGTATTTTGCTTTCATCCATTTCTTTATTTGTGACTTGTTTCTTTGTCTCTGCATTTTGGCTGTTTCCCTGTGTTCATTTCTATGTACTGAGTAACTGCTAAGTCTCCTTGAGTTGATAGAGTGACCTTGTGTGGTAGGTGTCCTATAGGGCCCAGTGTCTCAGCCTCCCAGTAACCAGAGGTGGACACTCTTGGTGCACCCCTTTGTGGGCTGTTTGCATAGTCTTGTTGTCGTTAACTCTTGATTGTTATTGGTACCACTGGGAGGAATTGACCTTCAAGCCAATTTTCTTTGATGACCAGTTTGTGTCTACATTGGGAAATCTTTTGTGCAGGAGGCACCTTATGGGGCAGGACTTGCTTCAGTGGGGCTTTGGTATTCGCTGAGTCTACCCCTTGAGTATGTCTCATGGATGTGAAGAGTTGTAATCCAATATGGTCTCACTCTGACCACTGGACATACTAGCTCTTGGATCTCCAAGGAGGTGCAAAGTTAGCCACTGTTTGGGGCCATCCAGCAGGAGCTTCAGACATCTGTAAATTCCTCCTCTTTGTATGGGGTTTGGAAGTGCCCATAGAAGGTCCAACTATGAAGCAAGGCAGGCTGCTGCTGCCAGGCCTTGGGCCTTCTTTTGGAAGCTCTGCAGCTCTGTGATGCAGCTGCAGCTGCAGTTTTATAGATTTGAGATGGAAGAAGGACAGGCCATTCATATGCAAAATCTGATGCTCACAGTTTAGGTGGGGTTGTAAATTGGGTGGGGCACGATCTCTGAGAATCACTAGGGCAGAGCAAACATCAATGGCTGCCAGTCAGCCCTGCACCCGAGAAGTCCTCGGGTCTCCACATCCAGCACCCTGGTGCAGGAACAATGATTGCTGCGAGCACCTCTAAGATAAAGCCGCCCTCTCATTCCTGTCCCGAAGCCAGACAGTCCAGTTTCTTCCCGAATGGGTCTAGGTCCCCCAGAGTTCACCTAGAACTGGATTTCAGAGCAAGCAGGAGCTTGTATCTCCCTCCCGATTAAAAGAGCAGTACATCCAGGTGCCAGCATTTCCATGCCTCCACACCTCTTACCAGTCTCAGTGTGCTTTCTTCACCTCTCTAGTTGAACTTCCGCTCAGCCAGCTTTCCCACTGTTCTGCCTTTTAGTTGTAATTTTGATGTGGTTGTGAGAGGCAGCAAGTACAGGTGTTTGCCTATGCTGCCATCTTGGTTCTCCCAAAATATTATATTTCTAAATGCATAAAATATTCCTGGATATATCCTTCAGAAGTACACCCAATTAACAGTAGTGATCTCTTATAGAGAGGCAATTGGAAATGGAAGGCAGAGGGAAAGTTTTACTCTTAGTATTTTTATATTCTGTAAAATATTTGTTTTATTAAGTATATAAAATTAATATGAAAAAACCAGGACTCGCCGAGACTGGTTTGGCTCAGTGGATAGAGCGTCGGCTTGGGGACTGAAGGGTCCTGGGTTCGATTCCGGTTGAGGGCATGTACCTTGGTTGCGGGCATATCCCCATTGGGGGGTGTGCAGGGGGCAGCTGATCGATGACTCTCTCTCATCGATGTTTCTAACTCTCTATCTCTCTCCCTTCTTCTCTGTACAAAATCAATAAAATATATTTAAAAAAAAAAAAAAAAAAAAGAAAGAAAAAACCAGGACTCCGCCGAAACCGGTTTGGCTCAGTGGTAGAGCATCGGTCTTCGGACTGAAAGGTCCCAGGTTCGATTCCGGTCAGGCGCATGTACATTGGTTGCGGGCATATCCCCGGTAGGGGGTGTGCAAGAGTCAGCTGGTCGGTGTTTCTCTCTCATCGACGTTTCTAGCTCTCTATCTCTCTCCCTTCCTCTCTGTAGAAAATCAATAAAATATATTAAAAAACAATAACAACAACAAAAAAACACACACACACAAAAACAACAACAACCCAGGACTCCAGTTGTCCTTTGCTAAACTTATAATGAACCTTGCTTTCCATATTTGTTTATTTTTCCATCACCATACATAATTTTTAAACATATTTTATTATGGAAAATTTTAAACTTTATACCCCTTTCCTCTTTCTAATCCTACTCCCAGATTATTTGAAACAAATTGTAGACATTATATTATTTCCATCCATAAATATTAAATTATGTGCCTCTCAAATATAAGAATTCTTTTTAAAAACATAACCACAGTAATTTTCACACATAAAATTTGACAGTAATTCCTTAATATCTCCAAAAGCTAGTAGTCAGTGTTCAAATCTTCTCAATTACCAATTTTTTTTATAAAAAGTTTCATTGTTTGGTTCTGGCCAGTGTAGCTTAATTGGTTGGAGCATCATCCCATATACCAGAGGTGGCTGGATTGATTTCCAGTCATGGCACATACCCAGGTTGCAGGTTTGATCTCCAGTCTAGGCACATCCAGGAGGCAACTGACCTGTGTTTTTCTCTCACATGGATGTTCTTTTTTTTTTTTTTCCCCCGACTTTGGGTACTTTTACCATTTAATTTGCAAACAGAATTTTTATGACAAATTATTTTTAACCAGATCATATCTTAAGAACTGTTTATATAGAAAACCCAGAAAAAAAGTGAACTGTTCATTGTGGAAGGCCTTAAGTTACATAGAAAATACAGGAGGTAGAACATAACTGAAAAGGCTAATGCAACATTAGATTCAATTCTATAGCTCCCGTAGCTACTTAAAACATGGTTTTAGAAACTAAACCCAACATTTCCAGTAACCATAGAAACAGTTAAAATAAAATTTGCCATGAAAGCCCTTATATCATGCTTGATATAGGGAGGTAGGAAGATATAAGAATCAGGACACATGAGACGTGACATTTTATCTACAACTCCTGTTTCCTTTACTGAGGGTGTAGTTTCAAAATTTAATCACCTTCTTCAGCCTCAGACTCAAGATTCTTCTTCAGCATTTTTAATCCACTCCACAAACTCCTTTGCTCAAGGAAGACACTGTTCCCCTTTTCAACATGTACATCTTTGTACCATTTCAGAATGGGCTCCTCACTCAGGACTTCGGCTTTATAAAAAAGCACCACTATTTTCTGGAAGGCTTTCATGAAATGAATGTTTTCGTAGCAATACTCCTGAATGTTCAGTAATAGTCAGCTCAGACTGACCTTGAGTAGTAAAGGCAGTGAGGAGAGGTCTGTATTGCTTCATGTGTTGATGGTTTGCTCTGCTATAAGCTCCTCTTTTTTGTTCTATTTCACAGTGCTCATTACACTGTACCAGATTAATCCAATGACAATGGGTTCTGGAATGTTGAGATTTTTTTTTTCCATCTCCTTCTTGACATACAAAATTATATCCTTAAATTATTTCAGTACGGGATCGCCACAGGACGTCTGTTCTTGATGCTCTTTTTGGAGTTCTTTATGAACTCCTATGGTTTGCTGATTCTGAACATATTCTGAAAGCTCTTTTAAGCCTGCCTCAGTGAGATACTTTGTGAAATGTTCAATGCTATGTTTATTGCAGGAAAAAATTCCATCAGTCTGTTATCCGTGCTGACTTTCTGAAGACCTGTAGCTACTGCATTGATGTCTTTTTTATTTATCCATGATTTAAAGAGCTTTACAGCAAAAGCTGCCGAAACCCCTTCTTTAACCAAATTCTCATTATAAAGACTATTAAGAATGGGTGCATTAATTGTTCCAATAGCTAAGAAAACACCAGCCAACATGCCAGCTTGTTCCTCTCCAACTCCAAAAACCCTTTAAGAACAGCAGCAGCTCTTTCACTTCATCTTCAAAACCTTTCTCCGGGTATTTGTAGCGCTTGATTTCGGTAACTTGTTAAAAACCTGAACAAATGCTTACAGGTCTTCTTGTGCTGCAAACACACAGACACCTGTTTGCATCATGTCATCTGCCAGTGTGCCACCTTGGGCCAGCATTCCCCTGGCTACCAGAATATCAGTGTTTCTGCATATGGGCGGTAATCAAGTTTTGCTCCAGAAGCATCAAGAAACTTTTGCTACTGCTGCTGATTTGTTTCCAAATCAGCACCAGTTTCACTTAAATCTTGAGTAATACAATCTTGAACTGTATTATTCAAGGTTTAAGTGAAACTGGTGCTGATTTGGAGGAGGTGGGGGAAGACCTCTCTTTTTCATATCTTCTGCTAGCCTGATAGCATTGACTTTCGTTGCTTTAGATCAGGGGTCGGCAACCTGCGGCTCCGGAGCCGCATGGGGCTCTTTTGAAGCTATGCTGCAGCTCCCAGCCGGCCAATAGCAGGTGGGGGGAGGAGGGGGGGCGGGGAGCTGTATCATTTATCTCCGCCGCCTCCAGTGCTCCTGGCGCTCTGTGTGGCAGGTTGCTGGCGACTTAGCGTCCCTAGGCAACCACAGCATCCCTGTCCTGGCCCAGCCTCCTCCCTCACATCACAGCCTGTGCACCTCTGAGCTGGGTTGGAGGAGACTGCTGCGAGGGGAAAGAGAGGTGCTGACAGAGGGGACACTGAAAAATAATAATAATAAAAAAGCAATGAAGAGAAAAAAGGGAGGAGGAAAAAGAAGAGGACAAAGAGGACTGGAGAAAGAGAAAGAGAGGGCTTGCAGTGTGACTGTCACTGGGAGTCGGGCCTGTACAGTGAGTGGAAAGCATATATTCTGACCTCCTGCTCCACAACAAGGTCTTACAGCCCTGATGTGCAGATACTGTGCACTGAGGTTCAGGAGCAAAAATCCCATTAACTAGGTAAATTAAATATTTTAATTAGCTATTAATTTGCAAAAATATATTTTACATTGTTAAGTGAAAAAGTCCTTTTTTTCTTAGATTGACAACTAACTGCACGATCTGGTATATAGCATTAAGGTAAGAAACAATATATGCAGTGTTATATTTGTTTTAAATGTCGCAATGGTTTTGCGGCTCCCAGGTTTTTTTTTTTCCTTCGAAAACAGGTCCAAGTGGCTCTTTATGTCTAAAAGGTTGCCGACCCCTGCTTCAGATTATTCATAAAAGACACCCGAATTTAAGGGGAAGAGAAAAGGGCCAGAAATTCCAGCTGTCTCTCTTTCTTTTCAATTTTTTATTGATTTCAGAGAAGATGCGAGAGGGGAAGAGAGAGAGAGAGATACATCAATGGTGAGAGAGAATCATTGATTGCCTGCCTCCTGTATGTCCCCCACTAGAGATAGAGCCTGCAATCTGGGCAGGTGCTCTGACCAGGAATTTAACCGTGACCTCCTCATAGGTTGATGCTCAACTACTGAGTTAAACCAGCCATGTTCTCTCATCAGTCTTTTTAAAAAAGTTTCCTTGTTTGAATTAGGATTCAAATAAAGTTTAATCATTGCAATTGTTATTATCTTTCTCTTGCCTTCCCTACTCTTTTTTTTCTTTCTTTTTAATCTATTTATTAAAGAAACTATCATTTATCCTAGAGTTTTCTTTAGTCTGAATATTGGTGACCGTATCCTAATGGTATTTAGTTAACATTTATTACGCCCTTTACTATGTTATCTGTAAGTCTGTAGTTAAGTCTTGAGGCTAATTATATTTAGTTTTTTTTATTTGTTTGTTGAAGAAGCAGTAAGTGTTGGTGTATATTTCCATTTGGGGCTACCATCCTGTCTGGTTATTTTTTTTGTGTGTAATGTTAGTCTCCATTGGTGATCATTGCCTAGGTCCATCTATAATAATCTATAATAATAAAGGCATAATATACTAATTAGACCAGACGTCCTTCCGGTCGAAGCTGGGGCTGCAAGGGAAGCCCGAGTCCCTGGTGTCTGCCGGCATCTGCTTCCCTCTGGCACCCTGGTGTCCTGGATGACAGAGGGAAGCAGATGCTGGCACCTGAGGGAAAGAAGGTCTACTCTTGCACAAATTTCGTGCATTGGGCCTCTAATTAATTCATAAAAGTCTTCCATAAATGGAACTCTTAGCTAGTGGCTTTGGCTAATGTATGAAGGTATACGACATTTAGGTACAGATTATTGTAAACATTTCTAACTTTTTATATTTTCTTCAACTATTCCCATTGGTATTCTAGTTTATTGTTGGACCCTTTCATCATGGTTTAAAGTCTTCTATTTGATCAGACAGACCATCTTGTTTTTCAAACCCCAATTAAAACATTACTTTTGGCCCTGTGGATAGAGCATCAGCCTGCAGACTGAAGAGTACCTATCTGACACCCTGTATTTTTTAGGCTGCTTCTGTTCTGCTTGTTTGTTTGTTTTGCTTTTTAGATTCCACCTATAAGTAAAATCTTATGGCATTTGTCTTTCTCTGACTTATTCACTCAGCATAATACCCTCTAGGTCCACCCATGTTGTTACAGATGGTAAGATTTCATTCTTTTTTATGGCTCAGTCATAGTCCATTAATGCAAATTTTATTGAGCCCTTTGTGTGTTTTGCTTTTGAGTATGATTCTTCTATTTTTATTTTTTGGGCAGATGGATAAACATGCTTGGAGGCCAACTTTAATGGCTATATGTCACTTTAGTGCTGAGATAAATATCCAGTTGAAAAAATGCATATATAGAGCCACACCTCAGCCTTTGTAGCTGAAGGTGATAACCATTAACCAGTGATTGCTATCTAGCCAGCAGGTCCCCACCAGCTGCCCACACTATGTGCAGACTATGCCCACACTGTGATTTGTAGCTGCAGACTCTATGTGCTAAGTTTGGCACAGTCTGCACCTGCCATCCTCTTCAGAAAGAAATATTCCAGGTGCTCATTGATACTCCCTAGCTTATCCGCCACTGTGATTTCTCTGAGTCTCCAATGGTGCCGTTGTGCTTTAGTGTGTCTTCAAAGTGTTTTCTTTTTCCTGTTCTGCTTGAGTTATCTCTATTCAGCCCATCACACAGCAGCTACTTGGGAATGCAAAGCAGAGAATTTCAGAAAGCAAGCTTGAGAGAGAGGCTACTGAAAGTAATGGAGTTTATTAATATAAGTTCTTAATGCTTTAAGTGTGTAAAGTTTCAATTTGTGTAAGCAATACAGGGGTCTAAAAGAAGGTAGTTTTGTTTTTTATTGAGGGTTTGTGTATTAAAGCTGGGGACAGTAAAACAAAGGAAAGGCTTAAGACAGAGAGGCAACAGGAGTGAGCCTAGGCAGAGCTGCCTTGCCCTTTGGAACTGTGAGGAAGAGGAGACTGGACATGGCTGCGTTGGCTCTTTAGAAAGAAAGTCACAGTGAGCCTGCTGGAAACAAGCTACTGAGGCAAAAGAAGTGCCTTTGGAGAAAGAAAGCAAAGATAAGGTGCCTTAGGAAAGAAGGGAGGTGGGGGTGTGGGCATGATTAAGGAGAGAGAGTGCACCTTGAAGAAGGTAATTTTAAATTGTAAACAAACTTACAGCATTAAAGTGGCAGGATCAGATTGTGAGGGACTAAACAGTTGAAGAGGTGACTGAGAACCAAGAATATTACCTTGCCCCCAAGTATCTGTACATAACCTATATAATATTTTACCAATGGGAAGCAGAGTTCTGTGGGTCAAGTGGAAGGATCTTAGCAGAGAGTAAGCTAGTCATGGTCCCAGCAGTGTCAGCTTGTGACCTGAAGCAAGTCACAGGATCACTCTATATAATGACTATCATTTCTTGAGCTCTAGCTGCAGTATAATGTGCTAGGCATTGCTGTAATCATTTTATATATGACTAGAGACCCGGTGCATGAAATTTGTGCACTGGAGGGGGGGTGTCCCTCAGCCTGGCCTGCACCTTCTCGCAGTCCAGGAGCCCTGGGGGAATGTCCGACTGACAGCTTAGCGCTGCTGTGGAGGCAGAGGCAGGAGAGATTCCTGCCACCACTACTGCACTCACCAGCCCTGAGCCGGGTTTCTGGCTGGGCAGTGCTCCCCTGTGGGAGCACACTGACCACCAGGGGGCAGCTTCTGCATTGAACATTTGCCCTCTGGTAGTAAGTGCGCATCATAGTTCCACCATTCAGTCGATTTGCATATTAGTCTTTTGTTATATAGGATAACTCATTTAATTCTCACAGCACACTGTGAGGTAGAAACTATTATTGTTCTCATATTACAAATGAGGAAACTGAAGCCTAAAAGATTATTTGTCCAAGGTCATAGACAACTAATAAGAGCAAACTAGAATTCCAACCCAGGCAGTTTGGCTTGACCTTCTACCACTATGCTATATTGCCTCTCAGTTTATTTATAAATGTCATGTTAAAAATATCTATGATAACTATTTTACCGAGTTGTAGAAAGCAGAAAATGAAATGATAGAAGTACTTATAATAAGACAATAATGCTATGCAAAAGAAAGCTATCGCATAGGAGTCCAACGTCATTGCTGGCAGTTATCATAAGAGCCCTTCTTAAAGAATACTTTTGTATGTGTATGTATGTGTTTATTTACACGTATGTATGTATGTATGTATGGATGGATGGATGTTGGATGGGTCTCTAACCCAAAACATCCTAGCTTTTGTAGGAAGGTGGTATGTGCAACATTATATGTAACCATATGTTAACTTATGAAACATAAAAATATAATAACCACCTGTGAATTTGCCACCAGAACATTATCAATGCCTGCATCCTGTTCTTTTATCCCATACTCCATCTTGCTGTCCAAAGATAACTACTGTCTCATTTTATGTTTAAACAGTTTTACAAAAGCCTATGGAGGCCATGTAGTCCCACATGCCTCAGCTTCTAGAAAACTAGCTCATAAGAGTTCAGTGACTGGTGAGATTTATTTATTCACCTGCTCCCATCCCCTTTGGCTATCACCAGGTTGTCCTCTGTACATATGAGTCTGTTTCTGTTTTGTTTTGTTTATTCATTTGTTTTGTTTTGTGAGATACAATATATAAATGAAATTATGTGGTATTTATTTGTCTTTCTGTCTGACTTATTTCATTTAGCATTCTATTCTCTAGATCCATTTATGTTGTCATGATGACAATATTACATTCTTTTTATGGCTGAGTAATATTCCATCATGTGTGTTAGTGTATGCCACATTTCTTTTATACATTCATCTATTGATGGATACCTAAGTTGCTTCCATAGCTTAACTATTGTAATAATGCTACAATGAACATAAGGGAGCATATCTCTTTTTGAATTAGTGTTTTTGTTTTATTTTAATAAACATCCAGAAGTGATATTGCAGAATCATGTGGCAGCTCAATTTTTTTTTTTTTTTTTTTTTTTTTTTAGGGATCTCCATAGTTTTTGCCATAATGGTGCACCAATTTACAATGCTACCACTGTGTCCAGGCTTCCCTTTTTTCCATCCTTACCAACACTTAATTGTTGATTTTTTTATCATACCCCTTACAGGTGTGAAATGGTATCTCATTATGGATTTGATTTGTATTTAGTTATGTTGAGGATCTTTCCATGTCTGCTGGCCATCTGTATGTCCTCTTTGGAGAAATATCTATTCTGTTCCTCTGTACTTTAAAAAATATATTTTTTATTGATTTCAAAGAGGATGGGAGAGGGAGAGAAAGATAGAAACATCAATGATAAGAGAGAATCATTGATCGGCTGCCTCCTGCATATCCCCTGGGGATCTAGTCCCCAACCCGGGCATGTGCCCTTGACCAGAATGGAACCTGGGACCCTTCACTTCCCAGGCTGAACCAGCTAGAGCCTCTGTACATTTTTTAATTGGATTAAAATTTTTTACGTTAAGTTATATAAGTTCCTTATATATTTTGGATATTAACCCCTTAATAGATATATCATTTGCAAATATATTCTTCCATTGTGTGGATTGTCTTTTCCTTGGTGGTTTTCTTCACTGTGAAAAAACATTTTAGTTTGATGGTGTCCCTTTTATTTATTTTTTCTTTTGTTGCTCTTGCCCAAGGGGACATATCCAAGAAGATATTGCTAATACTGATGTCAAAGAGTTTACTGGCTATGTTTTCTTCTAGGACTTTTATGGTTTCAAGTTTACACTTAAGTCTTGAATCTATTTTGAGTTTATTTTTGTATAAGGTGTAAGAAAGTGGTCCCATTTCTTTTTTCTTCTTCTTTTTTTTTTTTTTTTTTTTTTTTTGCATTGATTCAAAGCCTTGGAGAAACTTTTAACCTCATGATTATATGATTCTAAATGTCACGTTTCTCAACAAAAACAGACACATAGATCAATGAAATAGAATAGAGAACCCAGAAATAAATTCTCACTTATATGGTCAATTAATCTACAACAAAAAAGGGCAAGAATATACACAGAACAATGCCTGGATGTAGTAAGTTTTCAATAAATGCTGGTTGACTTAATTATCTAGAATGCAGGTTAATTATAAAAATACTGAAAAATCTAGCCTCAGCCAAATTTTGCCCATCTGTATTCTACTTGTAGAGATCCTACGTAGAGCACTACCGCTGAAATTGTCAGCTAGTTTGTTTTTTACTTCAAGTCCTCTCAGGTGGCGTTAGCTTGAAGTCATAACCAGGGTACTACGCCTTATCTCTAAAGGTTCAGAATGTCAGTTTTGTGAGAACAAAATATGGTGACCAGTTTTTTAGGAACTGACATATATCGTCAAAACATTCAGAATGAAGCTTCATTTCCAGTGAAAAATATAACCTTTAAGCGTATTCATACTTGAGTCTTTTGGTGGTTATTGCATTCTCTCCCTGAAGGCAAGCAACATGGAAAATAAATTTTGGTTTTCTGAGTAATGGATCAGTGCAGAGGGAGGCTGCTGACTGGTTTTAGTGATTAATGGCAGCATCAGACCCCTATATGATATCACCAGGCTCAAGTGGCTATGTTGATGAATTGGGGAACCTGCTCCCTTCAGCGGTGTAGGAAGGGGAGTGGCCTAATTATTGCTCTGAGGTGCCCCCCCTCCTCCTTACTGCTAGCTTTCAGTCGGTAGTCAGGCATATGCTGACAGTCCTCAGTGGTCATGTTCTCGTGGCTCTCTGTGGTTACACCTTGGCTACAGTGATTGAGTTTAGGGGTCCTAGAATTCTGCAGTCACTCAGACTTCAGATTTTTGTTATTTTAACAGATGGGTCATTGTGTCCACTATATTTTTTTCTTTCAAACTGCAATCTCAGAAGATAAGTCTTAACTCCTATTTTAGAGATATTTTATATCATTGGTATATACGAACATGAGGTGATGATTCCTTATTTCTTGAACCTGCTCAATAACAATACGCCTTAATGGTTCCTACCCCCTTTCCAAAGCAAATTAAGCTCCAGATTGTATCTGGAAAAATTCTGTAAAATATTTTCTTTTAAGAGAGGAAGGGAGAAGGATAGAGAGTTAGAAACATCGATGAGAGAGATATATTGATCAGCTGCCTCCTGCACACTCCCCACTGAGTTATGTGCCTGCAATCAAGGTACATGCCCTTGACTAAAATCAAATCTTGGACCTTCCAGTCCGCAGGCCGATGCTCTATCCACTGAACCAACCGGTTTCAGCTGTAAGATATTTTCTTTACTGTCAGACTCATAAGCTGGCCTCTTAGAATTAGTAATGAATTCAATGGTCTGTTGGTTAGTCTCTTTGAATGTGTAATGTATATTTATTGCTTCTGTCAATATTGATATGATTGATAGTTTCTTCAAAGTGGTTTAGTTCTTATTTTGTGGGAGTGGTAGTTATAGTAATAGTGTATATATTTTGTTCAGTTGGCTGTAGCTCAGTTAGGTGGTTTGATGGGAACTTTATTTGCCCTTGGATACAAACTGTTAGTGACATTAACTTACAAATAATAAACTGAAATTTACTGAGATGTCAGGGTCAGACAGTACATGTTCATAAATGAAAGGTTTAACTTTAGAATAATTACTGTTCTAGTTATTCACATGTATTACTTAGTGAATTACATGTATATCTAGTTTCATTATGCCTCTCTGATATTATAATTTGATGAGTATGTACAACGTTCAGCATAGTTACTACAGGCAACGTGGGATGGATACTGGAAAAAATTATGAAGTCACTGAGGCTTTTTTATGTGTGTTCTCATATTTTTTTAATGGACCTCTCTTTTTTGTGTCCATTACCCCTTGACACTCAAGTCTTGCTTATATGTGTCTCAGGCAGTTATTCATACTTTTCTCTGCCTCTAGTTTCTTCCTCACTGCATGTACCTGTGCAGTATCCTGTTCTTCAGAGCTCTGCTTTCCACTTCTTGCTGTGGTAAATTTATCTGCACTGAGTTACTAGTGATTTGGTTGCTAGGCTTTGTGTGTTTACCATATGAGTCTATATTAGCCCTGGCCAGTGTTTCTCAGTGGTTAGGGCACCAACTCACACCCTGGAGGGTCTCAGATTTTATTCCTGGTAAAGGAATTACAGGTTCAATTACAGGTTCAATCCCCGGGCCTGCTCTGGGCACATGGGAGAGGCAACCAATCTATGTGTCTCTCTCCACCCTCCTCCCTTCCACTCTCTCTAAAAATCAAAGGAAAAAAATATCTTCGGGTGAGGATATAAATACAAAAAATAATTCTGTATTTGCCTTTAATAGGGAAGTCAGTGCCTTAATCCAAATGGTGGAACTCACTGGCAGACTAGGAGGGTTGTATCATTAAAATAGGAGCAGAGGTGTCTGGGATTTATGGGATTTGAACTACATGAAGTTCAATGCCTGCATGTGCACTGGCCCTTTTCTCTTGTGCCTGCTCACTATAGTTGAGTTCCCAGAAGTACTTCTGCTTTATTCTTATAGGAGAGATGAGGGTTCATGCACAGTTCACGTCTTTGAAATGCTTTCTATGCCTTATTGAAAGAAGGCCCCTTTTATGTTTTTGCCATGCAGCACATTCTGTTGGACCTGTAAGTATTCAATGGGCATCCCCCACTGAAGGGTGAGCTGAGACTGATTCTGCTTCCTTAATTCAACTGATTTTGTGGTTTGCTTTTAACATCTTAATTGGACTTTTACTATCCTTGCACTGTGTTTATAGAAAAAAAAGTACTTTAAAAATTTTTTAATTTGCTTTGGAAAGATAATGATTTTTCTCATTTTTAATATAAAAGAATTCTCTAATTTCTTATTTACCATTATTTTATCATGAATGTTTTATTAGGTGAAACTATCTAAATAAAATCAAGACCATATAGTCACTGTAAGCTGCTCAATTAGCCAGCCTGACATTAGGCCCTTTGAAGAAAAATAACTGTTTTCAGGGATGGATGACAAGGTGGCCAAGTTAGCCAATACTTTGGGAAAGTCAGTCGTTTCAGAGTGCAGTTACACAGCCATCTCATTTGAGCCTCCCTCAGAACATCTCTTTGAAGTAGATATTATTGCTCCCCGATTTTATAGGCTGAGAAACTGAGGCATATAATGTATCTTTTATACTTGGAATGATATCAAGGAGGGGTCCTTCACATTCAGCTGATTGCCTTCCCCATCCTTCTAGACATACACTGTTACACTCATCCTCCATCAGAGAGATTGGTTGGGTGTTAAGAGGGAGATTTTGCTGAAATTGGAATAATGTTAGGTATTGTTCCATGAAGGAAGCTAAGATCGCTTGAGAGTTGGGAAAAGAGTCAGCCCATAGAATTCACTTCTATGGACAGTTTTCAGTAGTGGCCCTGGGGAAGTAGAATAGAAACTACTATCTTGGTACGTTGGCTGATATGAAATTTCAGATGGTTGACACTTACTGACTGAGGCTCTGCTATATCGCCCCTCTGCAATAAGCCAAAGAGGTCTGCATTTTGTCGATCATAGGCTTATGAAAAAGGTGTTAGGGGGGTTCCTTTTCCAATGATTAGTACTTGTAGAATATAATCCTTTAGGTTCTCCATAAACGGTAAATTATCATCAGATTGCCTATCTCTAAATCTTATTTTTTACTGGAAACATTAAAAAAATATATATGCTGTGTTTATCTGTAGTCATCTTGCTGATGCCTGAATTTTTAAGATTGTTGAAACAGTCTCCTTAGTGTTGTGATTTTTTAAAAATAGGTAACAGCCCTAGCCAGTTTGGCTCAATGGATAGAGTGTCAACCTGTGGACTAAAGGGTCCCAGATTCGATTCCAATCTAGAGCACATGCCCAGGTTGCAGGCTCGATCCCCAGTGGGGAGCATGTTGGAGGCAGCCAATTAATGATTCTCTCTCATCATTGATGTTTCTATCTCTCTCCCTCTTTCTTCTTCTCTGAAATTAATAAAAATATATTTAAAAAATAAAAAATAGATAGGATTTCTTCCCCCCGCCCCCAAAGGTACAAAGGTTGAATTTCCTTTTTGTCCATCTCCACCTTGTTTGCTACCACAGGACATGTGGTGTTACCAGTTTCTTGTTTATCCTCTTAGTTGCATGAGAGAGAGAGAGAGATTGTGTACGTATAGTATTGTTAATCATATGGCATAGTTATACCCCATTCTGCCTCTTTGATTTTTTTCACATACTGTATTTTGAATTGTTTAACACATAGCCCTGCCTCTCTAAAAAACAAAACTGAAAACTACTGGTAGTTTCCGTTGCATGGCCAATTTATAATTTATTTAACCTGTTCTCTATTGAAATGCCTCCGGGTCTCTTTGTAGCTTCAGGTTTTCTCCTTTTGTATGTTTGTAACAAATACCCCTTTGTATTTGGTCCCTTTTTATCGGACATTTGTCGTCTTTGCTCTTGAAATAAAGTGCTCAAAAGTTGTGTCTCCATTCAGGCAAAATACGATGGAAATCCATCCTCTCAGATGTACTTTGGAGTATTATTGGGGAGGACACAGGACTAAATATAATGCTGTCATTTTAAGAAACAGGCCATCAGGAAGAGGAGTTCCGTTTCCTTAGCCAACACTGCATCTAATTCTGACGATCCATTAGTGAATTCCAGTCAGGTTTATTTTCTATTCACAGAAATTGTTCCTTTTTCCTCACTGCAGGCAGTTCCTAACATATACATGTGTCTCCCATACAAATGGCCATGTGTGGGAAGCCCTCTGCTGCCATATGGGGAAAGTGGGAGGAGGGAGATTCCCAATTTCACTGCAGCTGGGAAAACAATTCTTGGCATTTCAAGTTGAAACTTTGAATGAATCTTCTCAGAATAATACAGTTGGTAGTTGGCACTGGTGTTCTAGTACTGCACTATAACTCCATGGGCTCAAAAGGCTTTTCAACTGGGCCAGTGCTACTCATAATATTTCTATGGGAAACACGTTCCAGAGTCTCAACCGGAAATCAGCCTGTTGGTCGATGTTTATGAGCATTATATTGGACATATTTGGCCAATTTTCGCCAAACATCATGTGAACTGAGAGTAACCATCTGACTGGGGTGAGAGAAATAAAAATATTTGGATTGTTTAAAGTATAATTTTTGTGCTACCATTTGTTGTTAACAGTTAGAAAAGTATAGAATGAGCCCTGGCTGGGTGGCATAGTGGGTTGAAACATCGTCTTGTACACTAAAAGATTGTGGGTTCGATTTCCAGTCTGGGCACATACTTAAACCACAGGTATGAACCTCAGCCAGGTCATTTATGGAGGCAGCTGGTTAATGTTTCTCTCTCTCTCCCATTCTCCCTCCCTTTTCCTTCCTTTCCTTATTTCCTTCTTCCCTCCTCCCCATACCTCTTTCTCTAAAAATTAATAAATATACCCTTGGGTGAGGATTTTTTAAAATTAAATACAAAAATATAGGATGAGCTGTTTACCATCTGGATGACCAGAGTTAGTGAGGAAGAAGCAGAATGGTAAATTAGAAATTTTTATTTCCCATACAGGACAAAGTTTCAGAAAGAGAAATCATTAGACTTAAGAAAGAACCTTTCAACAGACTGACTAAAGTGGCTTTGTGACCCCAAAAGACAAAGACTCAGAAAATTTTGTGGGCAAAAATCTGGTGAAGTTATTGAAAGAAATTTGGGGAGGCTGCAAAGAAGTTGCCATCTGAGTCCAAAGGATATACTTGAGGCTCAGACCAAAAAGACTACGTTAGCAATCTCTGCGACTAACACTGTTGAGAAAAACTGCATTGCTTTGAAATGTTGGGTGTCTATGGGGAGTGGGGAAAGTACATTTCAAAGTAAAGCTAGACGTGATGGTAAATGATAGAAATGAAAGATGTCTTATGACTTGTCTGATTTGTGAATGGTTGGTTTTTTTGCTATCAGAGAGTATATTGTTTGTTTTCATCTTAAAAAATTGTATAAAACTTTATAAGCAAACTAGAGGCCTGATGCATGAAATTTATGCTTGGGGAGGTGGTACTCAGTCCCGCCTACACCCTCTCCAATATGGGACCCATTGGGGGATGTCCAACTGCCAGGTTAGGCCTGATCCTGATCAGGGGCACATGCCTGGGTTGAGGCTATCCCCAGTGGGGAGCATGTAGGAGGCAGCCAATCAATGATTCTCTCTCATCATTGATGTTTCTAGCTCTTTCTCCTTCGTTCCTTTCTGAAATCAATAAAAAATATTTTTAAAAATAATAATAAAGTAAAATTGTTTCAAAAAATTGATCAATGGAATCAGGTGTTATCAGCCTTATTCATCCATTACAAAATTTCCTGTCAGCTTTTATCTTGTAGTTTAAGAAACTGCTTCCTAGATTTATTATTTCATTAAGGGTAGATTATTCACATGTGTATGTCTGTGTGCATATCTATCTATACTAATAAAAGGGTAATATACTAATTAGACCAGGAGACTAGACATCTTCCTACCATCCAACTTCCTTCTGGACAAAGCCACAGTAGTGGGGCTGAGGCAGAGATGGTTAGGGGTGATCAGGCCAACAGAGGAGGGCAGCTGGGGCCATGATGCTGGCAGGGGAGGGCATTTGGGGGCCATCAGGATGGCAGGGAAGCGATCAAGCTGGTAGGCAGGCAAGTACCCCCCCCCCCCCCAACCAGCCAACCTCCCATGGTCCCTGGACAGCGGCTTCTGATGGGCCTCGATTGCCAGCCAGACCAAGAGACCCCCCACCTGTGCACAAATTTGTGCACTAGGCCTCTAGTATGTATATAATTTTTAACAGCTGTGTTTGGGTGTAATTTATATATAAATTACATATTTAAAGGGTGCAATTTAAGAATTTTTGACATATACACATACATATGCATACATAATTTGACCTATGTATAGATACATGTCTACATTTTTATGACTGTCTCGCTGCTATAGAAAACAAAATGTTTTGGAGGCATACTACAGGGACAAACTATGATTCAGTAGTAGTGACAGAATTTTTCCATGTGTCAATGGAGTAGAAGAGGGAGCCTTTAGTTTGGGCCTTTCTTTAACACTGACTTGTCAGGGAGGTCCTGCTAAAACAACAGGTTGTAGCTAGTAGGCTCCTTTAGTCTGGAAGCAGCATAAACTAATAAGCTCTGAAGTAGACTGTTTAATCCTTATTCAGCCAACCTGTTGTCCTTCACTGTTGGCTGCCCCTTCTCTGCATAGACTGAGCCACAGGTAACATTTTTAAGGGGAAGGCAGGGAGACAGGGAGAACCAGAGAGTTCTTCCAGTTTATTCAGAATTTCTCTGAATTTAATATGAGCGTTCTTCTTTGGCCACCTTGCCCTAGTCTACTATCCTCAAGAAGGGGTTAAGTTTCAGATATAGACTTCTCTGGCAGAAATATTAGGTTAGTGAATTAAAAGTCTGATCCCTTCCCCTAGCCAGTGTGGCTCTATTGGTTGAGCATCGTCCATGCACTGAAGGATCATAGGTTCGATTCTCAGTCAGGGCACATAATCAGGTTGTGGATTTGGTCTCCTGTCGCAGCACATACAGAAGGCAACCAATCGATGTTTTTCTCTCTCTCTCTCTCACTTCCTCTCTCTTTAAAAAAAAAAAAAGTCTGATTCCTTGAAGGCCAGCTTAGCTTTGTTCTGAAGATGGTATCTTCTTAGCTCTTTTTCAGTCATCTTTCATATCTTGATCACCAGGAGACCTGGATGAGACAGTGTATATAGCTCAGGGTGTGAACATCACTGCTACCAAACAAACAAAAAAGCACAAAACATGGTATTAATTGCTTCATCTTGCAAATATTAATAGTAGTACACCATAATACAGATATCAGAATCAAAAGATTCAACTGAGGCTGAGTCTTTGCAATGAATGGAAATAATTTTTTTTATTCAGAGGTATTTATATGACTCAGTGAATGTACTAAAAATTATTTTGCTTTAAATGAGTAAATTTTATGGTATGTAAACAATATCACAATAAAGTGGTTTTAAAGAAGAATATTTGTGAGATTTAAAGTACATTATCTAATAAAAATGATACTTGACGTTCTAGGAATAGATGAAATCACTGAGAAAAGAGCCGAGGACAGTACCTAGGTTTCAAGGAAGAGAGGCACATATGGAAACAGAAGGTGTGATTACAGACAGAGGAAGAAACCAGAAGAGTACAATATCCTGAAATGCATGTGTTCAGTGTCTATTGCCAAATAGATGCGGATGGAGACTGAGAAAAGGCTAATAGTGAACTTAGCTGGAAGGAAATTGCTAACGACCTTTTGAGAAAATAGTTTTCATGAATTGAAGGTGTTAAGGAGTGAGTTGTGAGGAACATGAAGCTGTACATTCTACTTGCAAGAAATAAGTAGGCAGACGGAGAGCTAGAGTGTCAAGGATAGGCTAGAGGCAGGGCAAACTGGGGTCTGTCTGTGTCTCCTGATGAGAGGCTTGAGTGTACCCATACCTGGAGGGGAAGGAGGTAAACAACAGAACAGAGACCCTAGGAATAGAGGCCCAGCTCTGGCTCTTAAATGCTTTGCTCTTACATATTCCATACAGAGCAAAGCATTTGTTAGAGAAGTTGGTATTGGGTACAGAGCAGAAGCATTGCTGGTGGTTCTGTTGGTCATTTCCCTGCTCTGCAGCAGGCATACCCCCTGCCCCTGGAACCCAGGGTGGTTTGTGTGCAGCCCTACTCCCTAGATGAGCTCTACTCTTTTTTCATTAAAGGAAGTGCCCTAGAGCAGGTGAGAGACATTATCACACAGGCATAACCTTAAATTTGTTGCTTAGACAAACTCGTTCTTGAACATCAGCACTTGATTATTGACACCAAAGGAGTGACAGCACGGCTCTTGAGGCTCTGGCACACCCAGCATATCAGCATACCATCACCTGTGGCCAAGAGCTGATGTTCAAGTGGCCATTCCAGTTCTCAGGTCAGAAAACTCAGCCTCTCCAGGGGTCTGTGAGCTGCCCTCTGACCTATAGATTATCTCTTATCCCCACATTACACCCACACCCAGGGAGAATGTGAACACTGCACCCCGTTCACCATCCCCAGCCCCACACTGTCCCTTTTTTATTTTTTATACATTTGTGTGTTTTTTTAATTTTAACCATAATATAAAAATTCAAAAGGCTAGTTTCATTGTTCTTATAAGACAGCCTTTTAAAGCCCTACAGAGTATTCTAAAATGTAGCATTCTTCCCTGTAGGTTTATTAATTGCATCTTAATATGATTTCTATGTTATTTAAAAAAAACCTTTTTCTTAATTGTTTATTAATGTTACATTATATTTTCTCGTATCTCTTGGAAATAAGATGTTGTCCAAAATAAAATTCATTTTTTTAGCACTTGTTATTTGTAAAAACATATTCACTGTGTCTCTTCAAGTAGTCTTTGCAGGTTTTGTGGTATGCATAATTTAAGGTACATTTAGTAAGTTGAAGGGTTAAAATATCCTGCACTGTCGCATATGGCAGTGAGCAGAATCACAGATGCTGATGATACCACATAATTAGTATTCTTTTATGTAAATGAAGGCTGTCAGCATGTTACCATAGTGTCTGCTCTCTCTGATGCCGGAATTTATGCCACTTTGTCTCACCAAGACCAGGCAGGATTATTCCACTATCCTTAGTTAAGAACTGAAAAGAAATTAATACAATGAGAGAGAAAATATGGGCATCTCCTTAAAGTAGATACTCTTTTTTTCCCCCCCTATTTTGCTTTTGTTTATCCCTCCCCTCAGAAATTTTATTTCCGGTGATGCAGAAATGCATTTAGGATGAGCTAAGAAATTTCCTATCCTACCTAATAAAAAAGTAATATGCAAATTAACCATCACTCCACTCAAGCCATTCCTACCTAGCCAATCAGAGTGAGTATGTAAATTAACCCCAACAAAGATGGCTGCAGCCACAAAGAGCAGTTGAGAGGCTTGGGTTTCTCCGGCAATAGAGGAAGCCAAGCTTTCCACCTGCCCTGGCTGGCTTAGGTCTCCGCTCAAGGCTACAAAGTTTCAATTACAGAAGATACATGAACCCCAACAGAAATGGCGGGGAGCAGGGGACTTGGCTCCGCTCCAGGCTACAAAGTTTCAATTGTAGAAGATAAGTAAATTTCAGGTACCAGGGCCTCTGCTTGGGTTGCTGGGGGCAGGGGAGTAAGGGGGGGTGTGGCCTGCCTGCAAACCACCACAGGCCCCTTGCCCAGGCCACCCACACTTCAAGGGAACCCCCACCCTGATCTGGGATACCCTTCAGGGCAAACCAGCTGGCCCCACCCATGCACCAGGCCTCTAGCCTATTTAATAAAAGAGTAATATGCAGATTGACCATCACTCCAACACACAAGATGGCTGCCCCCATGTGGTCAAAGATCCTGCCCCTATGTGGACACAAGATGGCCAGCAGGGGAGGGCAGTTGGGAGGCACCAAGCCTGCAAGGGAGGGCAGTTGAGAGGGACCAGGTCTGCAAGGGAGGGCATTTGGAGGCGATCAGCCCTGCAGGGGAGGGCAGTTAGGTGTGGCCAGGCTGGCAGAAGAGGGAAGTTGGGGGCAAACAGGCTGGC
This sequence comes from Pipistrellus nathusii, assembly GCA_963693515.1. NCBI lineage: Eukaryota > Metazoa > Chordata > Mammalia > Chiroptera > Vespertilionidae > Pipistrellus > Pipistrellus nathusii. Next base: position 77,103,666 of record OY882863.1, read on the forward strand.
AGAGGAGCAGTTAGGCATCATCATACTGGCATGGGAGTGGTTAGGGGGTTATCAGGCTGGCAGGCAGAAGCAGTTAGGGGCAATCAGGAAGGCAGGCAAGTGAGCATTTGGGAGCCAGCAGTCCTGATTGTGAGGGATGTCCAACTGCCTATTTAGACCTGATCCCAGATTGGAGAGGGTGCAGGCTGAGCTGAGGAACACCCCTCTCACCCCATGCACGAATTTTGTGCACCGGGCCTCAAGTTTGAGAATAATTGGAATAGTTCAATTAAAAGATGTATCATATTTTCAAGCTATCAATTTTTGAATGATTACAGTGTTCAGTCATCTCATACAGATTTTTTTAATAACGTGATAAATCTAGAAGTTTCTTATCAGAACAAAGGAAGAATTGAAAAGATTTCATTATCTTCTTTTAATTTATTATCTTAGAGATAATAATCATAGAGTGATACTTTTATTTTTTTTAAATACATTTTATTGATTTTTTTTTTTTATAGAGAGGAAGGGAGAGGAGTAGAGAGAAACATGGATGAGAGAGAAACATCAGTCAGCTCTCTCCTATACACCCTGCACTGGGGATGTGCCCACAACCAAGGTACATGCCCTTGACCGGAATCAAATCTGGGACCTTTCAGTCCACAGGCCGATTCTCTATCCACTGAGCCAAACGGATTAGGGCTGATACTTTTTTTTATATATATAATATATTTTTATTGATTTTGTACAGAGAGGGAGGGAGAGAGATATAGAGTTAGAAACATCGATGAGAGTCATCGATCAGCTGCCTCTTGCACACCCCCTACTGGGGATGTGCCCGCAACCAAGGTACATGCCCTTGACCGGAATCGAATCCGGGATCTTTCAATCCCCAAGCCGACGCTCTATCCATTGAGCCAAACTGGTTTTGGCAGGGCTGATACTTTTAAATGATCATAGTTTTTAGCTCCAGTTGATTCCAATTTTTAAAATAAAACTGTGGTAATTAAGGGAGCAAAAATTCATATTTTATCAGGTTTACTTTCTCTATGTGCAGACAGATCCAAGGTGTGCAAGACATTTATTTAAAGTTTCTGACCTACCTAATGCCCGAGAACAGTTAAAAGCACATCATGTTCTATCCCAGTTACACTGAAGTTTATCTCCTTGGGGCTTTGGGTGCCTGTCACACTGGAAAAGGTGTACATGTCAGAAGAATGTCCTTCATGCCTGTGGGTGTTAGGCCTTGTTCTTAAATAAAGTGGAACATTTTGTCTTTCTTGGACTTAGTATATCTGAGATACTGTGTTCTGTTTATTTATTTGGTGTGTAGATTAATTAAGGTGGCTTCTTTTTTGTGTGTCACTTTTGGGTGATTTCCATTTCATGTTCAGATGTTTTCCTCTAGAGAAGCTAGTCTGCCCCGCTGAAATCAGTGAGGTGAGGTGCAGAGTGCCCCTGTGTTCCCCTGAACGGATTTACTCTGCCATATGGCAGGTCAGTAAGTCCCCACGACAGATTTGTAATGGGAAAAGGGCTGTGCAGGATAGGATGTGCGTGACCAGCAGATTTATAGATCAGAAAATGAAATCAGAAGGAAGAGTTTCCAGAGTGCCCTTTCCATTTGATGGCTCTCAATGGAGAGAGTATGGAATGGCCTTTTTAGTGTTTTTCTACTTTGGCTTTTAGTTATTCCAGCATATTTTTTTCTAACACAGGAGTTGATTTCACAAGGCCTCCGTGTTCTGATGTTGTGTTGCTGTGATTCCCATTCACAGAAGTAGTCTCTGTAGGATTTGAAGTTGTGCTGTGTTTCATGTGATCTCAGTGGCAATTAAATTCCTAAAGACACATCGACCATCCTATTGGCTAAAATGGGGACTTGCCAAGTTTTGAGTTGCAAGAAGCTATTCAGATATGATTCAGTAATGAATCTTTCACAGGAAAGAAAACAAAAAGAAAAGCTGAATGAGTAAAGATATTAAGCCCTGGCATATTCAAGTCTGTGCTATCTAATATGGCACTTATTAGCTACATGTGGCTTTTAAAATTTAAATTAATTAAAAGTAAATAAAAGTAAATAAAGTTAAAAGTTCAATCCCTCAGTCTCACTAGCTACATTTCAAGTGCTCAGTGGGCAGATCAGTACAGTATTGGACAGTGCAGATAAAGAACATTTCCACCTCGCAACAAGTTTTTTTGGGCAGTGCTGGTCTAATGAAGATTTTGAGAAAAACAACTCTTTGATTTCTATGAGGAGTTCTTCATTCCTATACAATTTATTAGATTTAGTGCAGCTGTTTTAAGGTTTTAATGTACAAATGAGTCATCTGTAGACCCTGCTTAAAATGCAGGTTTTAGACCCCTCCACAGACTCTTTTTAAAAAATATATATATATTTTATTGATTTTTTACAGAGAGGAAGGGAGAGAGAGAGCCAGAAACGTCGATGAGAGAGAATCATCGATCACTGCCTCCTGCACACCCTCTACTGGGGATGTGCCTGCAACCCAGGTATATGCCCTTGACCGGAATCAAACCCGGGACCTTTCAGTTCGCAGGCTGATGCTCTATCCACTGAGCCATACTGGTTTCGACCCTCCACAGACCCTTGATTCATCAGATTTGGAGTCATCACCAGAAATCTGCACACAGAAGTACCCTAGGGAATTCTGATGCTCAGAGGTGGCTTAGGAACTTACATCGATTGGTTGCCCCTGCAGCAGGCGAGGAGCCTGAAACCAAAGTTGGGAATTCAACCGGCGACCCTTTGGTCTGCAGGCCGGTGCTCTACCCATCCACTGAGACAAAACGGCGAGAGCTGTTTCTTTCTTCATACAACCACAATCTTGATTAGTATTCCCTCCAGGACATCATCATTTTAGAAATGGTTTATAATACAAGTTTCTTTCCCTAGTTGACCAGTTGGGTGCAATGTGAAATAAGGTAATGACTTTCCTAGGGAACACAACATCAGCCTCACATAAACATTAGTTGATACCCAAGAATTAAAACAGGCTTAGAAAATTTAAAGTTTCAAATTGGTGCGAAGCCCTTCCCCCCATATTTTATAATTCTTCATTTTCAGGAGACTTAACTGTCTTTCTGTAATTCTCATTCCATACTAAATTTGCTTTACTTTTTAAAAAACTTACTTCCAAAGGAACCAATTTTTAAAAAATATATATTTCATTGATTTTTTACAGAGAGGAAGGGAGATAGAGAGCTAAAAACATCGATCAGCTGCCTCCTGCACACTCCCCACTGGGTATGTGCCTTCCAAAGTACCATGCCCTTGACCAGAATCAAACCTGGGGCCCATAGAGTATCCAGTGAGTCGTACTGGCCAGGGCACAAAGGAACCAATTTTGAATAGAAAACTAATAAACATTGAGTTGAAAATGCCAGTTGCAATCCTTTTTCTAGGAAAATATTTTGCTAAAAGCTTTTGTTTCTCTCTCTCTCTTTTGGGGGTCTTGCTGTGCCAGGTTGGAAGAGTGGAGCCTTCTGTAAGACATGGATAGATGCAAACATGTAGGGCGGTTGCGGCTGGCCCAGGACCACTCCATCCTGAACCCTCAGAAGTGGTGCTGTAGGGAGTGCGCCACCACGGAGTCCGTGTGGGCTTGTCTCAAGTGTTCGCACGTGGCTTGCGGTCGCTACATTGAGGATCACGCCCTTAAGCACTTTGAAGAAACTGGACACCCGCTAGCCATGGAGGTCCGAGATCTCTATGTGTTCTGTTACCTGTGCAAGGACTACGTGCTCAATGATAACCCTGAGGGGGACCTGAAGCTGCTGAGAAGCGCTCTCCTGGCGGTCAGGGGCCAGAAGCAGGACCTGCTGGGGAGGCGAGGTCGGACTCTGCGGTCCATGGCCTCGGGTGAGGACGCGTCCCCGCCGCCACGCACTCCTCAGGGTCAGCCGCAGATGCTCAGGGCTCTCTGGCACCGGCGCCAGCGCCTGCTGGCCAAGACGCTGCGGCTCTGGTTTGAAAAGAGCTCCCGCGGCCAGGCAAGATTGGAGGAGCAGCGGCGGGAGGAGGCCCTGGAGCGCAAGAAGGAGGCAGCGAGGCAGCGGCGGCTGGAGGTCAAGAGGCAGCTGCTGGAGGAGCTGGCTAGCGCCCCTCCGCGCAAGAGCGCCCGCCTGCTGCTGCACGCACCCCGCGCCTCTGCCCAGCGCCCCGCCGCCCGCAGGCGCACACCCACCGGGGGCCGCCACCCGCGCCGGACACCAGCCGTGGCTCCGGGCGTCACTGGCCTGCGCAACCTGGGCAACACGTGCTACATGAACTCCATCCTGCAGGTGCTCAGCCACCTCCAGAAGTTCCGAGAGTGTTTCCTGAACCTCGACCCTTCCGAAACGGAGCAGCTCTTGAACAGAGCCACCAGCAGGAAGGACCCACTCTTGGGCAGGCTGGCCAGCAGCTCAGCCACCGAGCTGTCGCCGAGGAGCCACAGGGCTGAGTCTTGCCAGCGGGATGGTCTCTTCTGGAATGGCGGCGCCTCCATCACCAAGAGCCTAGAACTCATCCAGAACAAGGAGCCCGGCTCAAAGCACATCTCCCTCTGCCACGAACTGCACACTCTTTTCCGAGTCATGTGGTCCGGGAAGTGGGCCCTGGTGTCACCCTTCGCCATGCTTCACTCCGTATGGAGTCTGATCCCTGCCTTCCGAGGCTACGACCAGCAGGACGCTCAGGAGTTCCTCTGTGAGCTGTTGCACAAGGTGCAGCAGGAACTTGAGTCGGAGGGCACAGCACGCCGGATCCTTATCCCCTTCTCCCAGAGGAAGCTCACCAAGCAGGTGCTAAAGGTGGTGAACACCATATTCCACGGGCAGCTACTCAGTCAGGTAGGTGTGTGTCCGTCCTAACCCCAGCTCTGCCCATTGGAGGAAGCTTGGATGTTAGCGCTTGGGCTTCCCATTAGTGCCTCCTGCAGGCTGTTGGGTTAATGGGGTAACCAACATAGCTATAATTATCCCTGATGGAGGGCAGCCATCGTGCCTTTCACTGTACTGTACACCGTGATGGCCTTGTTGGTGAACTTCCCTCCTGCCTCTTTCTGGAAAGATTTTCAGTGTAACTTGCTGTACCACTTCATTTCCAATGAATGTCTTTACCCTTTAATGACGATATGGATAACATAATATTCTCTGTATAATTAAGTACCCATGGTTGGCATGACATCTTTAATCAGTTTTAGGAAACTGAACGGTTTGCCTGTAACCCTGGTTCTAAGATATTTTGAAAGAGTGTATATTCTTACTAACTTGACATTCTTTATACACATGGAAGGGGAGTAGCTAGGAGGATGCCAAAGGCCTAAACAAGCCTCCCTCCTGTTCCCCGTTACCTTTCCATTACTGAGTCTTTAGCCATGTACAGACAGAAGCAGTGACTCCTAGATTTGTGAGAATATGCAGAAAGAGAATTTTTATTATGAGAATATGTAGAAAGAGAGTTTTTATTGTGAGAATATGTAGAAAGAATTTTATAAAGTTAAAAAGGTGGGCAACTTAAGAGATTCAAGTAAAACTATACTTGCTACTGTGGTATGTGTCTTGGGTTTTAAAAGAATGATGTGTACTAAGGGAAGAGAAAGTTTATTTAAGTTTTTAGCATTTGAAAGGGGAGTACTTACGGGCATTTACTTTATCCCTTGAGGGTCCAAGAATCAGGACAAAGGTACATCTGGGAAGGTTATAAAGGTGCATCTGAGGAGGTCTAATCACAAAGTACTTTGAGGCTCTGTGGTCACGGATCAGTGTAGGGGTGCTGCAAGAACCAGGGGCAACGAGAGAGGCAAGTTAGGATTGCATGGAAGGAGCAAAGTCTGGAAGAGGAGGAGGGTGAGGATAAAAAGCAGACAGGAATCTGCAAATTCTCCATCTCAGACTGATTCCCCGATGACTTGCAGTTTGTACCACAGCACTGAGTCTGGTAGAGCCTGGATGAGGAGAGAGAAAGGTGTAGGTAATAACCTCTGTGCCGGATGGCTTTCCAGTTCCAGCTAGCATCACATAGTTAGAAATATATACAGAAGTAGCATGCTCTAACTCTCTTAAAGTTATATTTAATATTACAAATAAAATATTTTTATAAGTTTTTTTGTGTTTTGTTTTTTTTTTTACCGGATCACTTCATTGCTGCTGTGTATGTGCTCCATGTGAGTGACGTAGGTGCTTATGTAGATGGGTTCCAACTTAGGGCACAAATCGCATTACATCTCACTGTAGGAATGGGTCTCCAACATAACCCGGGGCCTATTGTACTTAGTTTTGATCAAGTTATGTGTCTCGTATAAAGCAAGCAAAAACGTATGTGGGAAGAATGGAGTTATATACCTGTAAGTTATTTTTTTTTCCATTCTAGGTCACGTGTATATCATGCAGTTACAAATCCAACACCATTGAGCCCTTTTGGGATCTGTCCCTGGAATTCCCTGAACGCTATCACTGCATAGAAAAGGGCTTTGTCCCTTTGAATCAGACAGAGTGCCTGCTCACCGAGATGCTGGCCAAGTTCACAGAGACAGAGGCCCTGGAAGGGAGAGTCTACGCTTGTGACCAGTGTAACAGTGAGTGCGGGAGTTGAAGGGGAGAGTGGGATGTGCGACTGGTGCTTTCTTTGCCCCCGTTAGTCAGAAGTAACACTGACTGATGATATTGAGTGGTTCTAAAGCATGTTTTAAAGATTTTTTTTTCTTCCCATTTTACTGAAAATAAGCATATGGGCATTATATATTAAAAAACAAAACCGTTCTGGCAGATATGGCTCAATTGGTTGGGCATGATCCTGTGCACCAAAAGGTTGCCAGTTCGATTTCCAGTCAGGGCACATGTCTAGGTTGCAGGTTCGATCCCTGGGGTAGGGTGTGTGCAGAAGGCAGCTGATTGATGTGTCACTCTCATATCAGTGTTTCTCTCTCGCTCCCCCCCTTCTCCCTTCTTCTCTCTCTAAAAATCAATAAAAATATTTTTAAACAAATCTAGGAGTGGTGCCTCCTTTGACTTATGCTGATTGACATTGGCTGTTATTTTGGGAGGCATTTGAACATGAAATGGGGACTCTAAGAATGTGAATACTTCACAGTACTGTAGAGCTCCTCATGAAATTCATGATTACTGAGTCTGACGGGTCTTATTTAAGTTCAGGTGGCATAGAGCTGTGGCATCAGAAAAGTTACCTTTGTATTGAATGTGTAGATTTAAAGTGTTAGGAGTGATGCTGCAGGTCTGCACAGTAAAATGAAGAAAGCAAATCATAAGGTGCATTGCTCTCTGGAAGTACATTCTACACTTGTTTCTTTACATGCTTGAAAGGTTAGCATTTTGGAGTATTTATCATGGCATTAATTTAAAATGTTTAATTTTTTTAATCCTCGCCCAAGGATATGTTTCATTGATTGATAGATATGTAGGTAGGTAGGTAGGTAGGTAGATAGATAGATAGATAGATAGATAGATAGATAGATAGATATGGGGGAGGGAGAGAGGGAAGGTGGAGAAGAGAGGGGGGGAAGGAGGCCATCAGTATGAGAAACATTGATTGCCTCCTATATGCTCCTGACCAAGGATCAAACCTGCAACTATTTTGATGTATGGGACCATGCTCCAATCAGCGGAGCCACCCAGGCATGGCTTGTGGCTTTAATCTAAAAAGTGGAACTCACCCTCGCCAGTTTGGCACTGGACAGAGAGTTGGCCTGCGGACCAAAGGGTCCCAGGTTTGATTCCAATCAAGGGCATGTACCTTGATTGCAGGCTCCTCTCCTGCCCGGGCCCTGTTCAGGGCTTGTGCACAAGGCAACCAATTGATGGGTTTCTCTCACATCGATGTTTCTTTCTGTCTTTCCCTCTCTCTTTGACTTTCCCTTAAAATCAATGGAAAAATATCCTCAGGTGAAGATTAACAACAAAAAGTGGAACCTTTTCCGTGTGGTTATGTGGGCATCTTATGCAGGGCCCCTTCTGTCTTGCCACACTAAAGCTCAATACTCTGTCAACTCAGCATATACAGAGGAAATGCAGAGCAGATGTTTAAAAGCTCAAGTTTGGTTTTTTTGGCATATAAGGATTTGGATACTAAAATTAATGGATTGTGCAGAGATGTAGAAATCAACTTGCAGCCAATTAATACAAGTTTTGTGAACAAAAACCTTAATATATTATTTGCATATGTTTTTTTTTTTTTTAAATAGTAAATTGTGGGTCACCTGTTCTCTATAAAGAATTAGGACAAAAATCAAAAGTAATACTTGATGTTATTTTGCTACTTTAAAATAAAAATTGAAATGCTGAACTTAGTTAACTGCAGACTTACTTGACCTGTTCCCCATTATATATAATGGCAGTGACTTAAATGATCTTATTAGAGCAGTATCCATTTTGTTTTTTAATAGTGAGTCATAAGCCTTTTACTTGTAAAGATGTTAATAGCTTTAATTTCATCATTTCTGACATGATAGAAAAGGCAAGAAATACTTTTATTTATTTTTGCAAGAAAGGGTTGTTTTTCTGGTTTCCAGATGTTCCAGTTTACCAGGATTTCTCTAGGCAAGTTAAAGTAATAGCAGGGAAGGAAAACTGTGGCAAAGGAATGAAATGAATTCATCTTTTGCTTGTGAATTTTCAAAACTATCAGCTTTCTACCTCTCTATGTGGCCAGCTTAATCAAATAGAGACAGAACTGGTCAATCTCAATTGAATCAGTAATTTCTTTTTCTTTGTGAATTTCATTTTAGGGAACAAAGCCAGGTTCTATATGGTCTTCATCTTAGCTCACACACTCCCTCTGCTGACAGTGGCATTCACTGCCATTGTTCCCAGGCAGAGCTGCAATAATTTTTAAAAATCTGCTATGAAAGGGAATGTAAAATAAGGCCAGGCCCTGCTCTGAATTCTCTTTCTGTTCATGCCCCCACATATCATGACCGCCAACCCTACTAAATGCGCTGGCACACTCACCCTGCAGCAGTCTGTTAGAGAAGCAACAGCTCCGCATTATACTGTCACAGAGAGCTCCATGATACGTCACCTGCTTGTGATTTGCTTCCTTTCACGAGTGGTCTAGAGAGGACTTGGAATCAGATCCCAAGCTCTTCAGACACTGAGACCTTGATACCAACAGCTCAGAGACAATCAGCAAGCAACACACATGGACCCTAATTTCACATTCCCATCCATTCACCCATTTAATTAATAGCAGAGCAGTCATCAGTGAATGGTTATAAGAAGGCTTCCAAAGAACATTAAGAGAACTTTATTTCCATTGTTTATTTGCTGTAACTAAAAAATGCATATCCTAAAATTCAGTGGCTTTAGAAACAAAATTGAAATCTGAACACTGATTCTGCTTTGGACTGGGTGAATTTGTCCAGCATGTCCAGCACTGTGCTTTTATCCAAGAAACATGTTTAAGAAACTAGGTACAGCATAGAAATATAAAACCAAAAAACATTATTTTCTAAATATTTGTATATGTCACAAGCTTATCATGCTGGAAGGGGAAAATCTGTTTAAATACTTTGCCCTTTAGCAATACTGTATCCTCTTACGTTCTAAACCTGAAATACATGCAGCATTCCCCATTTTACAGGAGAGCAAACTGAGATTCAGAATTTGAGTAACATGTCCAATAGCATACAACTAGCTGTGAACAGAAAATAGAATTAGGCCTTTCTGATGAAAACAAAAAGCCTATAAGTTTATATTATGGTACATCATAATTTAAGTTATAAGCACATATTTACTAGTGAAGGCATAGAACCCTAACATGTGCCTCTGTGCATATGATATTATATTCCATTAATAAGCCCATGCCATCAGGAATGTACCATCCTAAACCCATACCAATTTTGGAAATTGCTGATGGCAAACATTTGAAAGTGGAAGTATTCAGGATTAGGTTTAGTTGCTGTTAAGTCAGCTCAAATAATAACTTAAAACAAGAAGTGATTTTTTTTTTTCCTGTTATATAATGAAGTCCAAAGGATCTTCAGGGGCTTGCATGGTTATTGGCGACCCAAGCTTCCTCCATCTTTCAGCTTTACTACCTTAGTTCAGAGCTTCATCCTCAAAATTACCTCATAGTCCAAGGGCAATTACAACAGCTGTAAACAGTGGGAAGGACAAAGGATGCACCTTACGGCTGAGTCAGCCTTCTTTAAGCTCCCAACAGCGTCACACAATCATTCCCTTTATCTGGGCTAGAACTCCCATGGGCACCGCATGCAGACATGTCTTGTCCTACAGAGACATTACATGTAAATGTCCTACAGAGTCCTACAGAGGGCCAAATAAAACTGAGGTTAAATATTAAGCCGAGACCGGTTTGGCTCAATGGATAGAGCGTCGGCTTGGGGACTGAAGGGTCCTGGGTTCGATTCCAGTCAAGGGCATGTACCTTGGTTGCGGGCATAGCCCCAGTAGGGGGTGTGCAAGAGGCAGCTGATCGATGACTCTCTCTCATCGATGTTTCTAACTCTCTATCTCTCTCCCTTCTTCTCTGTACAAAATCAATAAAATATATATTTTTAAAACTGAGGTTGAATATTAAGAAATAAGAAGAATGCATATTGAGTGGCAAGTCATTGTCTGCCATGGCTAGGAGAGAATGAGATTCCTCACAGTCTGTCTTATACCTTCCCAAACCATTTAGGCAAACGACGAAAATCCAACCCCAAACCCCTTGTTCTGAGTGAAGCTAGGAAGCAGTTAATGATCTACAGACTACCTCAGGTCCTCCGGCTGCACCTTAAAAGATTCAGGTGAGCTTGCTCTCGGGCATCCCACGTGGCTGTGAACCATAGGAACAGCAGCTTCAAAGGCACACGGTGGGGGCAAATGTCTTTGCTGTTGGGAGGGGACGGAGGTTCCTCGGGGACCTTGTGCTTTCTGTGGAGATTAAATGAGTCATGCCCAGTGAGACAAGATGTTGGGCCCAGCAGGACTGGGTTTCTGCCCTCATGGCCTTTTTTATTGGCTAGCTGCACCAGGTGTCTGTGCTTGAAGGTTTTCTAGCCTCGCTTTGGCTTATGTAGAGTCATCTTCAGAATAAAGTATGAGAGAATCTATGAAAAGGGCAGGCAGTAAACTACAAAAGATTATTGCCTAAATTGCTAATGAGGGATCTGTAGTTTCAGAGTACCTTGTGGAACATTCACCAGAAGTGTACGCGGACATCAATTACTACCATCCTATTAATGTGAAAACCAAAGCTGAAGGTTCCGTTTTCTCAGTTCCCAGTTCTACCTACCTCTATCTCTGATCACATATGCCACCTTTTACTGATAAGAAGTTTATATCTATGTCCTAGGTGGTCTGGCCGTAATCATCGAGAGAAGATTGGGGTCCATGTCGTCTTTGACCAGGTATTAACCATGGAACCTTACTGCTGCAGGGACATGCTCTCCTCTCTTGACAAAGAGACCTTTGCCTATGATCTCTCCGCAGTGGTCATGCATCACGGGAAAGGGTTTGGCTCAGGACACTATACAGCCTATTGCTACAACACAGAGGGAGGTGCGTGCGCTTTACTCTGTAGGGTGGGGGACACGGAAAAGGGTGGTTTGTCCACATCTCATTGCTTTCCTTTTCATCTCTAGTGGGATATTACATACATTTAAATCCAGATGGAAGAATTATGGAAGTTTAATTCAAATTTTTGATAAATCACTGAATAACAACATGAGATAATTTTGAAAATTAACAAGAACTGACACATGTAAAAAGTGCTTATTAGCACGGTGCCCTAGCACATTATGCTCCATGTTAGAGGTCATCATTATTATTAATACTTCTGCTGCAGACCTGTTTTCTTTTTGGTTATGCAGAAATTATATGACCCATCTAGCCTCATGGAGGTATTGCATGAATCTCACTAGCCTCGACTTATAATAAAGTTGAGGGCACTTTCTTAGCATTCACTCTCTTTACTCCATCCCTTACCATGGGAGGTGTGGGGGGACAAGGGTCCCTCCCAAGAAGTTTTCAGTCCTTGTCCCGAGAGCAGAGCCTCCCATCTACTGCGCTGGGGCAGGTGCGCTGCGAGGTCTCTTCAGTGTACTGATCATGAACCCTCAGCCCTTGGGCAGCCAGAGTGAGCCTATGGACAAAAAACTTTTATTCCTTCTAACTGTTCCTTTAGCATTCCTCTCTATATACATACCCCCTTTCATCCTCCTCCTTTCCCCGTCTTTGCCCTCAGTCTCTTGGCTGTCTTTGTGGAAGGTCCTAATGGGGAATGAAAAAATCTGAATAAAATAAGGATAAAAATTCCAGTCGGGTGATATTATAAGCAGTAATGTGGTGGGGTTTGGTGGGGTTAAAGCTACTGGTTACAGGGAAGTCTCTTGGTTTCATTTATGTGTCCCCTGCACTCCACAGCACCACCACCAGTAGTCAAGGGTTGGCTCTATTCACACTTCTCTGTCCCTTTCTTCATCTCCTGGTTTTGCCTGCTGATTAGAAATATAAGTGGGCCATCATTTACGCTTTCTTTCCTTTGGTTTCCTAGGTTTTTGGGTGCACTGCAATGACTCAAGGCTGAATGTATGCAATGTCGAGGAAGTGTGCAAAACTCAAGCCTACATCCTTTTTTACACTCAAAGAACAGTTCAGGGCAATGCAAAACTCTCCGAAACCCATCTCCCAGCTCAGGTGCAGCCCAGCAACCATACTGAGGGCAGACCACGGACCTTCCCCTGAATGGAGGCACATCACAGACTGGCTTGCTTTTAAACTGTTGGTGTCCGTACATCTTTCCTGATAGGAAATGAGGTTTACTGCAGGAACAAGTTACTGGGTTTGCCTTACTGGGTCTAGAGCAGAGGTACCAGGTGACTCATATGCTATCATAAAATATGTAGTCACTTTGTTTTGAATGGATTTGGAAAGTCCCTCCTTTGATAAAACACATCAAAAGTCATAACTCGTATGAAGTTTCATCAGTTACTTCTGAATATAGAGGGATCTGGGTAGAGCAAAGAGGGAGTAAGCTGATCATATCCAGACGGGAGAGCAGCCATGTTTTTCCATTATGTGATTCCCCTGCTAATCAGGGCCTCCTTGCAGCACCAGAAGAATCCTCCTGATGTAAGCAGCCCGGGACGAAGCACATGAGGGGGTGGGGGCCTGGGCTGGCAGCTTTCCTGATGGGATAGGTTCTGAGGCAGCAGGTGAAGTGTAAGGACTTGTTCCTACAAAGGAAGTAATCTTTAGGGGTTGAAAACTTGCAGACTTACTTAGGGGGGAGGAGAAGATAGTTAAAGAGTGGAATGAGATGCATGGAGCGAATTTCCCCATGCAAGATGGAAGATTTGTTGTGTGTCATACCTTCCCTGGGGCTTCTGAGACCAGCGTGAACATTCCTTCGTTCTAAAGGAAAGGTTCATACAGAGAAGCAGTAAACTGACATGTTCTTCGTAGCCTAAGGACACTCAGTTCAGTAGCGAATCCCTGGTCCAGGTGAAGGTCTAGGGTTTAGTTTCAATTGGTCTTTATTGAGGTCAATGGTCTGAGGCTTTCTCAGAACTCAGTTGAGGGTGGGTGGGAATAGCCGGTGGCCCAGGGCTTATCTGAATGCCTGTCACCTGATCTCACCTGGTGCAGCATGAGCTTTTCTTAGCTCACAGCTTCTTGCTCCTGGAGGGTTTGGGGAGCTTTTGCTTTCCAAGGGCTTAGGGAAGCTGTCCCCATATGTCTGAACAGTTTACTGCTGGTGGCTCTGGCTTGTTTCCTCCCAAACCTGATCAGCCACAGAGTCCACCAGAGAAAGCAAGAGTGCCCTGTCCTCTACTCCAGTGCTAGCAAAACAGACCTATCTACCCGGGGCCAGTTTCTAAGTGGAATGAAGTAGCCCAGAGGGAGACCTTCCTCCTCCTCAGGCACCACTGAACTTCCCTTCCTAATCCTTCACTTAAGACTCGCCAGTACAAGTGAATGCAAACTGCAACTCTTGTCCTGGGGTTGCTATAGATGCCTCAGCTTGCCATATGAATGCTCATCTTTTGACTGAGTATGTCATATAAACTTTTCAGTTCAGGTAGAAGTAGAGTTGTCACTTGAAGGGAGTAAGATATGGAGGGGAGTTTGGGAAGGGATGGGGAGTTGAGAAAAGAGAGGGTAACAAACAAGGGTCGTAGCTTTAGTGCTATTGACAAGCCACATTCTGGAGCAGATCTGGAGCACTTTTTACCTCTTTGGAGATTAACTCTCCCCTGGGACCTGCCCGACCGCACTGACACATGGAGGAAATTCAGGAAGAAAATGGCTCACCCTGCTGAGAAAGGGAGAGATCCTATATTTTAAATTACACCTGCTTTTTCCAACACTGTGAGGTTTCTGTAATATTTAGCTTTTATTTGGAAGCGATAGCGTATGGCATTATTTATGCTGTTTGGCTTATATTGTCTGCTATAGGCTCCTTTGTATGAGCCTGGCCTGGGCTCATGTCCTGGACACTGTTTTAAAGTGTCACAGCTGCGTACGCTGCCAGAGGCTCTGATGGGAAGCTATCCTCTCCAGATCCACATTTTAAGTCGGAATGACTGGTGATGACTTTTTGTGGCAACAGAAAAGCCCATTAATTAAAAACAATCAGGAGAGAAAAAAAAAAAAAAGGGAAATGTAAATTGTGCCTCATCTCTCATTGAATGCTATATTTATTATTCTAGAAAAAGATAACTTACAAATGGAGAAGCATAGAGCATCTACTTCATCCCTCAGGCTGTCCAGGGAGAAATATTTGAGGGGGGAAAAATGAACATTTAATGGAAAATTAAAAGATTTTCAAATTTAATTTTTAGAAATAGTTTTATCCCAAATATTATAAGGCATATTAAGTAGATTAAAACTGTAAAATAAGGGCTTACCTTAGTTGAACACCTCTGTATCAAATTAACAAAATTGTTCAAAATAGTTGGAATAGACACCATATCAGAATCCTCACTGGGCTGCACATTCGTGGAGGTGCCCCTGGAGTCACACACTCCTCAGGTACCCAGAGGCAGCAACACTAGATGCTGTTGATCAGTTAGTATTTATGAAGGCTTTTATTAAAGAAAAGTTCCCTGCTGCAGAAATCAACAGCTGTTGTGAGGGAATTGTCCCTTTGCCTTTAATTTAATTGCATATTGGAAGTAGATGAATTTCTTAGTTGCATCTTACTTTACATTGAAACACTCTAAAAGAAAATAAGAACCAGGTAGAAGTTGACTAGATGCTGCCAAATCAAACCCAACATTTCTTAACTGAGCCGTCTGGACCTGCTTCTCTCCCAGATAAGCAGTTAGCATCCTGCTCCAAGAGCCCTTAGCAGTTGGCTGGTGTGTTTACTTCCTTTGTAGCCAGCCAAGATGAATGCACCCTGCCCTCAGGAAGGGTTTTACCTCAGTTTAGCTTGACCTTCATACTTGTGGTTGCCTGGGAGATGAGCATTCATACTAGCGGGAAGATTAGGAATGCCCTCAACAGCTAGAAACTGAAGCTCTTATTAAATGGTGGGCAGAACTCTTGCCAGCTTTGATCCAGCCCCTCTCAGACTGAGGGGGGCAGTGCCACACCATAAAGGATTTCCAGATGTCTCTTTACATGTTATGAATAAAATTGGAAACTGTAGAAGTGTTAATGTGTCCTATGGACTCAATAGCAGAGTTTATTTTTGTTTGTAATGACAAGGCTTCTAGTGAGTGAGCGTCTGAGTTTCCTTCTCTGGTTTACAGCTCTGTCCTATTGCAGGAACTAATGGGGTGGGGTGGCTGGCAGTGGGGCATGGCCCTAGAGGCCCCAGCATAAGCCTGAGAGAGGTGGACAGTAGTGCAGAAGAAAAATGTGGTCGGGTGTGGAGGGAGGGATGAGGGGGGGCAGGCAGGGAAGGAGAATGGGGTTTGTTTTCTTACTGATAAAGCTTTGTGAACTAATTTTATATAATTCATAAAATTTGGTGCCTTGTACCCAATTATGGTTTGCATGGGATTGAAAAGATTAAGGGAAAGGAATCCTTCTTGTCAAGTGGCATATTGGTCTGTATAGTGTAAAGGACATTTGGTATCAGACTTTTAAAAAGTGTTTCATGTCTCATGTGTGGAAAGCAAATTGTTCTTACCAGCAAAATCTGAAATTTTAAGTAATGTCCAAAATATTTGTGATTATTCATGAAATGTCTGCTTTTCAAGGCAGACTATGTATCCCATTCTTTTTCGCCACCCCTTTTATGTTCAAAACATTTACTCAAGCCTGTTCAGTCAGGCTGGGAGCCACCTCTTAACCATATACTATTCCCCCGTCTCGGGTATATCTTAGGAAAGGAAGGTTGCTTTCCCAGCTGGTTGCGAGAGCACAAATGTTGAGAAAAGGCTTTTGTTTTTCTAATGCTGGGCAACTTATGGTAGGAGTCAAACAAAAATAGCTCCCTTCATTAATTCTAAATTTCTTTTGCAGAAAATTTCAGAAAGTGGTGTAGAACAGTCCCTGTATGTGAACCTTTGACTTAGATTGTAAGGCAAGCCTGTGCACTGTGTAATTTGCTAGAGAGGTCCCCTTTGCCAGCAGGTGCTGACCGGGATGGTGCTGCGTGGCTGTGGAAGGCGAGAACCCTGTCTGCTCACCTTGAGCTGTTTGCAGCATTTCCTTTTACTCTGCCCTACGGCTGCCACCGAGCTCATGAGACTTCACCAAAGGATGTTTAAAAAGCTCACCCCTGACAGCACATTCCATAACTGGGTCTCTCCGCCTAACTACTGGCTTAATTAGGTGAGGAGGTTCTGTCTTTGGAGTACAACCTCCCACTGCCACTTAATTTCTTACCAGGTAACTGTATCCCCTGGAGGCTCAGATTCTTTCAAGTCAGCACTACTGCCAACAGCGCCTTCCAAATATGAGTTTACTTATATCTTTCACATTTAAGTTAACCATTCTCTTGGTCTAAGGCTTTGACTTTAACCACTGTGTACTCCTTCAATCTACACACTGCCCTAAGTACACCATAGCTACTATAGCATTGAGGTGAATGGTCATTTTTGTAGACTCTCTCCATACTTATTCTACTGGCAAGTTTCCATTTAAAATCTTAAGTAGGCAGTGTAAGGAGATTTTCATAGTACCGTGTTATTAGCCAGGGCTGAAAACTGACAGGATGTAAAACTGATTTCCTTTGGGGAGAATGCT
This sequence comes from Pipistrellus nathusii, assembly GCA_963693515.1. Taxonomy (NCBI): domain Eukaryota; kingdom Metazoa; phylum Chordata; class Mammalia; order Chiroptera; family Vespertilionidae; genus Pipistrellus; species Pipistrellus nathusii. The sequence continues at coordinate 77,120,814 of OY882863.1, forward strand.
ATCTGTTGGAATGGTGAAAGCAGCACTTTCATTCATAGAATGATTACTCACCATGATTTCTGAAATTGTAAATTTGGTAGCTTTATTTGCTAATCTCATCACTTTGAGGAATTGAGTCAGTTTAAATCAAACTTTACCTTACCAGCATACGGCTTTACAAACCACCCAAAAGTGAACATTACTTGAAGCTGAAACATTAATTTTTAAAAATAAGTTTAATTACAATTGACATACAATATAAAACGTTAAATTGAGTGAAATTTCAGTGCTTTTGAAAGCTACCATATTTTAATTTTACTGAGTTTTGATTTTTAAAAAATATATTTTATTGATTTTTTACAGAGGAAGAGAATTAGAAACATTGATGAGAAATATCAATCAGCTGCCTCCTGCACACCCCCTACTGGGGATGTGCCCACAACCAAGGTACATGCCCTTGACTGGAATCAAACCTGGCACCTTTCAGTCCGCAGGCCGACGCTCTATCCACTGAGCCAAACCAGTTAAGGCGGGTTTTGATTTTTCTTTTAAATTGATTTCAGAGAAAGGAAGGGGGAGAGATAGAAACATCAATGATGAGAATTATTTATCTGCTGCCTCCTGCATACCCCCTACAATGGGGATTGAGCCCGAAAACTGGGCATGTGCCCTGATCGGGAATCAAACTGACCACCTAACTCAACCACTGAGCCACACCAGCCTGGCTGGGTTTTGATTTTGATTTTTGAAAACATTTATGAAATAGCACTGTTCACAATTATGGGATCTGATAGCAGACTTCAAGGATGTAAGTTTCACTGTTAAAAAGTACAAGGTGCCGAAACCGGTTTGGCTCAATGGATAGAGCGTCGGCTTGGGGACTGAAGGGACCCAGGTTCGATTCCGGTCAAGGGCATGTACCTTGGTTGCGGGCATATCCCCAGTAGGGGGTGTGCAAGAGGCAGCTGATCAATGACTCTCTCATCGTTGTTTCTAACTCTCTATCTCTCTCCCTTCCTCTCTGTATAAAATCAATAAAATATTAAAAAAAAAAAAAAAAAAGTACAAGGTGCTCATACTGGTCTTAACAGTGGCCTGATGGGTGGAAAGGGCTTAGACCTATGCTGTGGCATGTTTCCTTCATGGTTACCATTTTGGGGTTGACGGCTTCAAACTTAAGTCTTGCTCTCATGTATGTGACCCTTCCCCATCTTAACACCTGGTAAGATACAAATCTATCAAATCCTTTGTGGTCCCACTGTAGACTCTTAAATGTTCATGGTTTCATGTTAAGCCAGCCACAGCCCTGAATTCACGGGCTCAAACTCTCTCCTTTTAACAAATGGGACCTATTAATTAATACAAGGGAATAGTGCTTTTTAAAAGAAGATATATTTAAAAATCTAATTCTCAAAACAGCTTTCTTAATGAGATTTATGCCAGCAGGGCCAAGAGGAACAACATCTGTCAACCATAATAAGTAGACTACTGTGGTACATTTACACTGACCCTCCTTTCCCATTCACGTCCTTTATCCCATACCAGTTCCATTAAGAGACTTGCACAGAAAGCAGTATTTTTTAAATGCCTAGTAGAGTAAATCAAGGGGAACACGTCACTATCTCCACATCTCCTGCATGAGCCTTTCCAGGCCAGTTCATTACATATCCCATTTCCAAAGAACTCCAAACTCTTGGACAGCGACAGGAGTTCCAGTGTCATAAAATATCTATTTTCTCGTGAAGGAAGCTGTTTTCTCAAACAGACATGCTCACTTCAGTGTCCACAGCTCAGGCTTACTCAACACCTAGCCCCCACCTGCCGATCACTGCCTTTCTACCAATAAAGGCCTCTCCCGTACAACAATGCCTCTCTGGTGCCTGGAAAACCCACTGGAGCATCAACATGCTATGCAACACGGAAAGGATTCTTCTCCCAGATGGAAATTCCTCAGTAAGCTTCACGCTATGTTGACATCAATGAATGGTGGCTACAGTTTCCATTCCTTTTTTTTCTTTTAATATGAAGCAAGCCGCCTCTGCCACAACTATGTTTGGGCTTGTTCCTATCTCATGTGTGAAATATAAATTATGTTTTTATGATTTTTGTAAATCAACTTTTTACACCTTGTTTTTGTAAGCTGAGGTTTCTTATTAAAAGAACAAAAAAATGGCTGTCTTTGTGTGCAGTCTTTATTTCAGATCACTGTTAAAATACCATCAGGTTATTCCTCAAGAAAGAGCAAAGATCACTCTCTTCAGAAACTTAGGAATTATGTACAGAACTTTACAAAACAGGACGACAGGTTAGCTGAAACCTGACTGCTGACCAGAGTGGGTTCTGAGTAGACTCTCCGCAGGAAAGCAGGCAGGGAAAGGAAGGTAGCCATCTGTATCAAACCTCAGCTGCCATCAGGGAGAGTCTTGTGATGGTTACAGATCAGGGGCTCCGTGTCTGGAAGTTCAAGTACATCTTGGGTTCCATCTGTCTGCAATCAGACAACACAACAGTAGGTGTCATGTAAAAGCACTGCAGGGAAATGGGTAGACTCAAATTCCTTCTAACATGGAAACATGTAACTATGAAGCTGCCTAAGGTTTTACATCAAGTCTCTCTCCTATATTTTGTGAATAGTTGATAAAATTATTGCTCCTCCCTGCCTCTAGGACTCTTAAGACACACAAGACAGTTGTTACCTGCTTACCTATTTGGCTACATCCCTGGCTGAGGTGCCATTAAGTCAATGTCACTCAAATTCCTGGCCAGCCAAACTCCTGCAGCGAAAAGTCCCAAATTGAGTATCAAGTTCCTGGAAAAAGAATGATTCTATTAACCTTGTGGTCAGAGTCACTTATCGTTGGTTAACCAACTTACTGGGGGGAAGGGCTTCCCACAACCACCACCCTGGAAAAAACCTCCCAGACGCAAAAACACTTGTAGATTGCAGGGGCGCTTTTCATTACACCGTAGCCTGTCCAAGACCCACACAGTTATTTAAACTTCGTGTCTGTCTAATAAGAGAAAGGTCCAATGCAAAGACCAATCAAACGCTCATCTAGGGCCGAAAAGCCTGTTTGTGTGCTGGTGTAACACCCCCCCCCCAAGTCCGCACCCCCCCCCCACCTCCACCGCACCTCGGTCAGGGTAACTGAAAACATGGCTTTTGCCGCACGGACCTCTCCGAGGCCAGGCCCTCAGCAAACCGCGGCCAGTCCCGAAGAGGCCTAGATGCCTGCAGCTAAACACCCGGGGGCGCCGGCCGCGGGGGGACCAGGCTTCGGGCTCGGGTACCTCCGGAAATCATTCCTATCGGTGGCGAAGCGGTAGACGCCCCGAAGCCAATCTCCCACGTTGTCCGGAATCTCTGGGGCTTCATTCGCGGAGCCGCCAGCGTTCAACCCGACCCCGCTGGAAGCCATAGCAGCACCTCCACGCTTCGCAAGGCCTGACAGCGAACGCTGCCCGCGCACGGGGATGACGTCACTTCCGGAAGCGTACTTCCGCCGGCCGCCGGCGAGCGGAGCGCGCCGCGGCTGGAGCGGGTCCGACACCCTCCGGAGGGGCGGACCCCTGGCTGAGCGTGCACGTGCTCTGCGAGGGGAGGAGCAGGCTCGGGTCTGCGCTCCCAGGGTGCGGTCCCACCTCCCACTCTCCGGCCTCCGGCTCGCCCGGCCTCGGAGAGACCACTCATTGGCTCAGCAGGATGCGGGAGACCCAGTGCCCCAGTCTGCGGGGTCGGAGGAGGGGCTAGCTCAGCAGGGGCTGCGTAACTTTGGGGAGTGGAGCTCCCCAAGAAAGCCTCCGCCAAAAGTCACAGCATGCGCGGGCTGAAGAGGAAGCCCTCCCGTGTCTAGGGTTTTTACAGAGCGAGGGGTCCCGGCCTCCGCCTTACAGACCATCCCTCCCCTCGACTCCCCCTGCTCCGGGCCGCGCCACTAGCAAATGGGGCCATGCTTCCTGGAGATGCCACTGTCACCAGCCCGGGCGCGTCCCGGCGTCTTGCAGGGCCGGGGAAGGCGCGGACCTAACGTTTCTGAGTCAGAGGAAGAGGAGCAGGAGGGGCAGGGGACATCCTCCTGGGGATCAATGGACGTCTCCAGGGGTCCCTGCTCTCCTCCTTTGGGTGCCTCTGCCTTGTCCCCAGCTCGGCACTCGCGCTCCCGCCTGGATCCAAGCAGCCGCCTCCGGGTGTCCGGACGAGCTGGCAGCCGCGGTGAGGACTGCTCCGGGGATGGGCACAGAGGGTAGCAGAGCGCGGCCCCCTCCTTCAGCTCGGCCGAGCCAGCCTCCCCAGCTCCGGCCCGGCCAGACCGGCCTTTCTCCGAGGCCCGCGTCTCACACCCCCAGGCCCATGCGGGGCGGCTCGCACGAAGCGAGGCCCAGCCTCCCGCCCCGCCCCCGGGGTGCGCAGGCCTCCGCGCGATCTTCCCGGGCTCCTCGCCCCTCCCCGCTCCGCCCACCACGGGGCGGCACATCCCCGGTCCGGGAGGGAGTCCCGCGCCGCAGCCTCACCCGCGGCGCAGGATGGGCTCGGGAGGCCCTCGGAGCGCTCCAGCCAGGGATGCGTGGTGAGAGCTGCGGGCCCCGAAGCTCGGGTTTGGGGGTGCGGTTGGAGGACGGGGGCGCTGCTGGAGGGACGGGACGGCGTGGGACCGGGGCGAGGGCCCCGGCTCGGGAGAACTCCCTCTGCCCAGCCCCAGCGCTGCCCACTTCCCCTTCGATCCACACCTTTCCTCCCTTACCGAGGGACGGCCCTCCTCCCAGAGTGGCGGCCAGGCTCCCGCCGGCATCCCAATAGCGACTCTCAGAGCAGCGGGGACAGCAGGGCCGCCCCCCGGCGGGGCATCACGTCCTCCGCCCCAGGGCCCGGCGCAGTCCTGGCAGCAGAAGCGGTTCTCGTGCCAGCGCCGTCCCTCCGCCTCGCCTCGGTGCAGCGCCGGGAGATCAGCTGGGAGAGGGAGTGGGGATCGGCTCATTCATTCATTCACTCATTCATTCATCCAGTAACCACGCCTTAGAGCCAGCTAACGCTAAAGCACGTCCACAGACATTCCCATTTGATCTACTCCGCCACGGGGAGGGCTGATTGGCTCAGCCAGGATCCCCAGCTAGCAGGTGGCACGGCCCGAAGTGGGGAAATGGGACCCAGGGTTCTGCACTCACATGCCAACTCCAGGGAGTTTTCTGCATGATAACGCACAGCACTGGGCACCTAGAACACTGAGGGGAACCTCTGTCCAAGAGTCCCTGCGCCGGAGAAACTGTCCACCCCAGAAAATATGGGGGACGCTGCAGTGAGGGAGGATGCAAAGGGTCTCACATGCCCAGAGCTCAAGTGGGCGCAAGGAAAACACCAAGGCCCTAGGCCGCAGCTCTTTGCCCGCTCCACTCCCTGATCCTAGAAGAGGTAGTCCCTGCGTCCTGCCAAGCTGGACCCTGAACAGACCTCCCCTCAGCTATGCCTGGTCACAAGCAGGGCAGCGTGGCCTCAGCGGCTCAGCACCAGGACGGCCGCAGTGGAGGTGCCCGTCGCGGTGGAATTAGATGCGGTTTATCGGGGCCTGGCCACAGGCCTGGCGAGCCAAGCAAGCCTGGTGCCAGCAGCCCGCTCGCCTGCCCTGGCTGCAAACGCTCCGTATTCCCCTGGCCTCAGGCACTCCCTGCACTGCCAGCGGGGTGCTGGCTGGTCAGAGGCAGCACCACCCTTCTGGCTCTTCCATCCCAACCCCACCTGCACTGCAGGCTCACCAAGAACCCCCAAACTTGGCTCCTCTTGAAGTTTACCATACTGTCAATCCCCAAATCCCTTTCTCACCAGAGTCTCAGAAGCTAGCTCCTTCTGCAGAATCAAGAGAGAGAAGAGTGGAGGAAGGGGAATATTGGGTGGGGGGGTATACGACACACCTTTTCACAGGTGCATTCTGCAAGCTTGGGCGTTATCAGGCAAGCCACCCCTGGCCCAGGGCCGCCCTCCTCCACTGGACACAGAAGAGCCGGATCTCAGCCAGCTCCTCCTCCCCAAGGGCCAGGCAGTATGGCTCCTGCAGAAACAGGTTGAAGTTTGAGTGGAGAAGGCTTAGGTGCTGGTGTGTCAAAGGAAGGTTGTAGAACCTCAGGGAGGTGCCAATGGGAACCGCCTGGAAGGGCATGGGGATGGAAAGGGAAAGAGAGGCAGGGACAAAAGAGTGCCAGTAAGCCCACCTCAGTCTTTACTCTCCCCCTCCCCCAGGAACGGTCATCACTCAGCTCTGACACTAAGCACTTAGCCCTGTCTCCACATATTTAGGTGCTTGCTCCCAGTGAACCATATGTGTAGCTAAATATCACTTCCCATGGTGTTTGCCCTAGTTCGTCTTGCCTACCCAACTGATTATAAGCCTTTATTTTTATTTTATTTTATTATAAGCCTTTAGACTGGGCACACATAGGGCCTCAATAAATACTTAACCATATTCCCTACATTTGTACATTTCATTATTTGTTTCAAAAGTCGCTCATGTCCATTTTCTCATTTGCTCTTCAGCTAAGCTTTGTCATGTGGATCATTGTACCATTATGTAGATGTGAAAACTCAGGCTGAGGCTGGGAAATGAATTCTCCCAATGAGTGGCATAGCTAGGCCTTACATCCACGTCCCCTGACTTCTGGACCAAGGTTCTCCCACAGAAAAGAGGGAAGCCGGGAGAGGGAGCCCCACATCGCTGTCCTGTGGAGGGAGCTGCTACAGGAGCTGCTGCAGGCGCTTCTGGAGCCCAGGCCAGTTGGGGGCTCGGTTGGTGTCCACGCCAAGGAGCCCCAGGCTCAGAACTTCAGGATCCCAAGGCGACACAGCAGATGAGGAGTGGAGCTAGGCTTTCCCTCTTCCCTCCCCTTCTCATTGCCACCTCCTCTCCAGTCTGGAGCAACAGTCAAACACACACACACACACACACACACCTTTTGGAGTCAACTTTAAGATCACCAGGACAGCTGATCCACTCCTGCATTTGTGTTCTGATGGATGGAGGTTGGGGAGGCCTCACACCTCAAAACAGCTTCCCTTCATGTGCTTAAAATCACCCCCTTCCTCAGGGCCCAAGCCCTATAGGTCTGCTCGGAGAGGTCATGTATAGCCATGTGAATATATTTCAAGTCAAACCCTCATGTCCTGGGCATGGGGGTTGCAGTGGGGAGGGTTGTAGAAACGGATTCCTGCAAAGAGGAGAGGGCATTTCGCCTTTCTGGCAAGCCTGGGGCAGACTGGTCCCTCCTTTATCACCTCCATCGCCTTAACTCCCACCATCTCTCACTGCTTACGTACCAGGCCGGCGAGCTTGCTTCCTTCCCAATCCCCGCACAGGCCCTGCCTGTCCAGCTGTGGGCCTGAGCCAGGTGACAGGCCCAGGAAGCCCTCTCAGCCTCCCCAGCCCAAAGCTGTTCTCCTTTCCCTGAGCTCCGGAAGTACCACCAGTGTCCCAAGATTTAGCACCTGTTTCTCTCTACCCCCTCCCCCCCCCCCCCCCCGTGTCTCTCCCAGCTTCTCGTCTGGTCTAGGAGCTCCTCCAGGACACAGGGGAATCTCGTGTTTCTTTCCTCTATAGCAGCCATCCAACGGACAATTCTTTTTTTTTTTTTTTTAATATATATTTTATTGATTTTTCACAGAGGAGAAGAGAGAGGGATAGAGAATTAGAAACATCGATGAGAGAGAATCATTGATCAGCTGCCTCTTGCACACCACCCACCGGGGATGTGCCCGCAACCAAGGTACATGCCCCTGACCGGAATCGAACCTGGGACCTTTCAGTTCGCAGGCCGATGCTCTATCCACTGAGCCAAACCGGTTTCGGCTCCATCGGACAATTCTAAGCGCATCGCTTCAGCCCTCCTCTGGGCAAGACCTGGGATGGCCACAGCATCTCGGGGTGGGAGGCGATGACTGAAGTAGAAAAGGGATGGGCCCTGCCCACAGGGAGCTCAGAGTCTGGTGGGTAAGGGAGACGAAGGGTCTGGTGGGTAAGGGAGACGAAGCCAGCAGAATGGGGCTAGGGCTCTAGGTAGGCAGACACAGCACCACGGGGGGGGGGGGGGGGAACCCACCAGCGTTAGCTTTCTTGTTTACTCTGCACTAGGAGCTATTCTAGCATTTCACACCCTTTACTCCACCCTCACAGCGATTGTATGAGGTAGTCTCTATGATCCCATCTTAAGGCTGAAACAAGCAGGCTCATGACCTTGCCCGCGGCCACAGTGGAAGACTGAGGGGGCTCTAGGAGGAGGCTTCCTTTGTGGACCGAGGTGGGTTCTGGCTGGCAGCAGGGCACAGGAGGCCATCACCAAATCCCCGGCCTCTGGAAGAGGCGGTGGGGACAGGGTCTGGCCTCTAACAGTTATACCGTTCCCCAGCCCCCAGTCTCCTCTGCACCCCCTGTCAGAGGTCCGGTGCCACCCTTCTCAGCATCCTGGCTCCGCACCCGCCTGCTTCCTTCCCGGCCTGCCCCTCAGGCCCGGGGGCACTCAGGGCCAGGAGCAGCCACCTTCCCTAACAGGGTGCCCCCTGCTCCAGGTAGCAAAGTGCTTGGGGGAGGGGGACCCACAGGAAAAGGGGGTACATCTGGGGCCCCAGGGGGACTCTACCCTCTCTTCCAGGTTAGTTCTAGTTTGTATGAATTGTCCCACGCAGACAATGCTCACAAGTCAGCTCTCGCCCTCACCCTTCAATCCTTCGAGGGCAGCCTAACTCCACCTCCGCTTAGCACCGGACCCCACCTTCCTAACATGCTGATTCCTCTCAAAAGCCCCCTCCCCCTGCCCCCTGAGACAAGGGACAAGGCAGAACCCCCGCTCTCACCTGCGCGCAGGTGCAACCAGGCTCATGGAGTTCGACCTTCCCAAACCACCCCCCTAAAGGGCAAAGCCTGGCAGGCCCTATCGTCTGGGGAGGTAAAGGGATGGGATGGTTTCCCGGACAGGGAGAGGGAGAAGTGTCCAGTCCCACCAAATACCCTCTGGAGAGATCCCCCAAGGTTTTTCTCAAACCCCGCGGGGCCCACATGGGAGGCAGACAGGGTGGTGGGTGCGCAGTCAGCTGGGGTTCCCTGGGCGGCTGCCGGGAGGTTAGAGAAGAGGCGGACTCTGCTGGGGACTCGCCCCCGCGGCGCGCCGCTGTCTGGGCCGTTCAGGACATACCCGCCGTCGCGTCTCCCCCCCCCCCCCCCCCCCGCCCCACGGAGCGCCCACCCCAAGGCGCAGCGCCCGCCGCCCCGCCCTTCTCTCCTTCGTCCTCCCAGGCCGGCAGAGCTGGGCGGCCCGGGAAGGGGTCGGGACTCCGCAAAGCCTTTGTGAGATCCGGGGTGCAAAGTGTGCAGGCTCCCCGCTCCTGCCCCCGCTCCCCTGGGCTCTGTGCCGGCATCGTGCCCTGTGCGCGCAGAGCAGACACCGGGAACCTCGTTTGTCCGGGTCCGCGGCCACTGGCCGAGCAGAACGCCTCATCAAGCACGCAGATCCCCCCAAAACCTCCATCAGGTTTTCTAGCCCCGCCCCTCTCTGTATCTCCTCCCCCACCCCAGCACCCTCCCCCTTCTCCCAGGGGTCCCTCCGCCCCTTGCCCTTTCTCCTTCTCTTGCCGAGTCCCTGGTACTGCCCTTCTCTCTGCCACCCCTGCAGACCCCTCCCCGACCTTCCGTGTTTCTCCCTCCACCCCGGGTCCCTTTCTGCCCGGGGTAGTGGAACCTCTGGTCCCGCCTCCGTCCCTCGGCCCCGCCCACGAAAGGCCCCGCCCCACGACAGGCCCCGCCCACTCAGCCGGGTCCCGCCCCTAGGGGCGCTCAGCCGCTGGCCTGGAGCGCCCTCTGGCGTGTGCGCATGCTCCGTGCTCCCGACTGCAAAGTCCTCCAAAGGGACCTTCTAGGCTGCGCGCCGGTCGCCCTGAGCGGGTCCGCCCGCCCGCCCGCAGCGTCTCGTTGGTGCCGCCGGTGACCTCCGACCCCGTGACCGCGGGGTGGGGCCGGGCAGGGAGAGCTTAGCTCCGGGCGGCGGCGGCTGCTGCAGCGGCACCCGGGAGCGGGGCCCGGCGCCGCCCGGGCCGCGGGGCGATGTGAGTCGGGGCGGGCGGGGCGGGGACGTGGCGGCACCGGCGAGGCCGCACCGCGCTGCCGTCTCCGCTCCGGTCCGCGGCGGCCCGGCGTGCGGCGGCGCCCCGGGCTGGGGGCGGGGGTGCAGGCACGGCGCGCGGCCCCACCGCCGCCGTTCCTTCCTGGAGTCAGCTGGGGTTCCCAGTCCAGAAATCCCCCTGACAATCCCGCAACCTGAATTCTTCTCACGCCTCAGAACCACCCCGCCCCCACCCGACACATCTTCGCAGGTCCCGGCGCCCTCGAACCCGTCATCCTGCGAATTCCCCGCACGCCCACATTCTCTCCCTGATGCCCTCAAATGCTTCCTCCGCCCTGACATTCCTCTGATCCGTCATGCCCCTCCCCTTTCTCCTTGCACCGTATTCAACTGCATAAAACTGCCCATGTTTCCCCAGTCCTCACGTGCATTTGGAGTCCTCATAACCCCGTAACTCCGTGCCCAATGCAAACCTGTCCCCAGACCGGAAATCCCTTCTGTCCCATCCAATGTAATGTCCCTCATTGGGCTGTCATCCTATGCAGCTTAAAGAGAAGGGGACAGAAAAGGTGCAACAGCCTCCCCCATCTTGCACCCTATAATTAGTTCTTGGTTTCACGCCCAGACTCCCTTGTGATAGCTCAAGCCCCACTATTTTCCCCAGCTCCTGCCCCATCTCCAGGCTCTGCACACCTCCCTCAGCCTGCTACCACTTTCCAAGGAAAAAAGCCAGACTGAGAGGGTGGGGTCCTTCCACCTGCAAAGTTTTCTAAGCATTCAGAGTACAAGAGGCCCTGGGAAAGGATCGTGTTTTCCCAGAAAGGAAGGTGGGATTTCAAGAGTCTCCAGGGGCCTGTCCTGTCAGCTTGTCTACTTGGGGCTCAGATCCCTGAAATCTTGGTTTATTGTAGCATTTGTATAATATTAACATTTTAGGCCTTTCAGAGCTTGGAGAACAGGAAAAAAAAAAATTCCTGTCAAGCTTGCAAATACAAGATTTTTGTGAAAGAGGAAAATGTTAGTGATATTTGTCCTCCATACTTACTTCTAGAGGTTATTGACGCTGGAAGTGCCACAGCTTACAAAGATGTCCCTTTAAAAGTAAAGCCTTGGGGTGGGAGGTGGTGGGACCTACTTGGCAGTCTCCTAAGTAGCAGCAAAACGTCTAGAGTATTAGCTTCCTGATTCTCACATCCGTGCTCTTCCCAGTACATCACAGTGTCTTTTTGAGAAAGCTCTTGGTCAGGTTCTCTGCAAAGGTAAGGTGGTGGTCGTAACAGGATCCACATGGAGTCTGGCGGCCACTTCAAAGGTCTCGGGCTGCCTCAGACTTCAAAACCCATTGATACGAGGAGAGTATCCTTCTCAAAGCTTACAGTGCTCAGGATTTGTGGTCCCTTTGCCCTTGATCTTGCTTTATCTGTTGGTGTGTTGGTCCCATTGGGACCTGGAACAGATATCCAGGTGGGATGGACTGACAGCAAGTCAGTCTCTGTAACAGTCGCTGAGGATGGAGGTTTCCACTAACGGGCGGTCTCTGTCTCTCTGCCAGGTGAGCCCCAGGTGTGTCCGGGAGGGATCCAGGTGACTTCTCTGCAGACTGCTCGCCATGATGCCCCACTAAGAACAGGGGGCATAACGTGTGGGCCCTGCCCCATGCCCCGCCCAGACTCAGTTTCCCGATGGCCTAGGTGAGGTGAGAGCTATAGAGACGAGCCACTTTCCTAGAGTTTCCCAAATTGGGAGGAATGGAAGGTGCAGGTCAGGCTTGTTCAAAGCTTTATACATTCAGTGGGGTATCTAATCTTACAGAAGGATTTCTTGTATCAAGTTGCAACCCCTTAACTTCGGGTTGGAATCAGTCCATGTGTTTGTTGTGTGCTCTCTTCGGTCACTCAGACCTGGTAGGTAACCCCTCCAACTTAGGTGCAGTCCTACGATGCTGACCTCCAATCCAAGTGCCTTATCTTGGAGGGAAAAGCCAAGATTGTGTTTCCCCTTTGTCCAAAAGCAAACCCAGCATGTGTTTTTTAAGTCAAGTTTATAAAAAGTATGCTGTTTTATTATTTATTTATTTATTTATTTATTTAAATATATTTTATTGATTTTTTACAGAGAGGAAGGGAGAGAGATACAGAGTTAGAAACATCGATGAGAGAGAGTCGTCGATCAGCTGCCTCTTGCACCCCCTACTGGGAATATGCCCACAACCAAGGTACATGCGCTTGACCGGAATCAAACCCGGGACCCTTCAGTCCCCAAGCCAACGCTCTATCCATTGAGCCAAACCAGTCCCGGCAAAAGTATGCTGTTTTAAATGTGTATCGTTTGACCATAATGTATTATAGCACCTCAAAATGAAAAGAACACCAGAAAGGTAAAGCTGAGGCGGATGTTGGGATGATGGTAAGGGAGGGAAGAGGATTGGGATGATATGGGAAGAACGAGATGGAAAAGGAGAAAAGTATAGGCCAGAGTGTCTGGGACTCCCAAATCAATTGCTTTGCTGAATTTGGATGAGGCTCAAGGCCAGTACCCAACTCCTGATGCAGATCACTTCTGGGTTTCGACCTGTTTCATGGTTTTCTCCGTGCCCAGGCCTCCCTTCACTGTCATCACATCAGCCAGAATCCTATATGCTTCTCAAGGTCTAGATCAAACGATAGGTCCGAGAAGCACTTTCCACCCCCCGTTAGCATTAATCTTTAACATATCCTAACTCGAGTTAATGTTTATCCAGTGTGTGTGTGGGCCTGTTGAGAGTGGGAATTTCTTGAGGGAGGGACTATGTCCTACAGTCCCGTGGGCAGGGGAAGTGGTCACAGTGAGATGGCTCTGCCCGAGTCCCCCAGAGCAGGGCTGTTGGGAGCTGACCTTGATGACTTTCTTGTCCCTTATGCTTTCCGTAGGACGGGCTGGCTGCTCTGACACCATGGGGAGCTGCTGCAGCTGCCTGAACAGAGACAGCATCCCCGACAACCACCCCACAAAATTCAAGGTACCCACAGCCCCTCCTCTCCCGAGCGCCCACCAGGGCCGCCTGGTCTTCGGCCCCGAGCGGTGGCGTTGGCTCAGCCTCCCTAGAGAAGGGGGAGCGACAGGCTGAGTCGGTGGGCTTGTGAGGCTTTCCTGAGATCAGGGCCTCTGAGGAAAAGGAGTCCAGGCCACTGCTGTGTGTTCGGCTCTTGGTGCCACCAAGAAGGAAGAAATGCGGTAACACAGTCGTAGCAGAGGTGGTGTTTTTAGATTCTTCGGTCCTGTCAGTGCATCTTTGTTACATCACACGTAACGTTTTTGGACAAAACAACAAAAGTCTGTATGGAGAGCTAATGTGTGTGAAGTGTTTAAGACCGTGCTTACCACCTGGCAATCACTGTGTTAGTGTAGCTGAAAAGGCCCGGCCCAGTGGACCTGTGCACCCCTGGTCCCTCCCCCGTTTCAGGTGGTGAGGCCCCTCCTGTTGAAGCGTGGTTTCTATTGCTCACCACCAGAGGGCGCCCTCAGCAAGGTCCTAGCGATGGGGAGGCGGTGGAGGCAGTGTGTATTTGTTCTGCCTTGGGCTTGGCTCTCCCAGGGTCTTGAGATTTTGAACTTACACTCGAACACCTTCTTCCGTTAACATCTGGCCCTTGGATACTAAGCCATGGACCATCTGGGGGCATCTAACCTTGGTCGTCCAACCACCTGGCTATGGAGGTTACTGACCACCTCTCCACTCACTGTGCAAATGACAAGCCGAGGCCCAGAGAGCTGTCGTGGGTCAGTGGCACTGAGGCGTCCTGTGGCTGGCGTTCTGGAGAGGTTGTGGTGAGTCAGGTGAGCCCCTCAGTTCCCAGCCGCAGCCCTGCACCGCCAGCCTGCCGGGCTCCCCACGGCTCAGGGACCCGCACGCTCCCTGGTTGGACTCGCTCCGTGACCCTCTGTCTCCTGCCCCCCAGGTGACGAACGTGGATGATGAGGGGGTGGAGCTGGGCTCCGGGGTGATGGAGCTGACGCAGAGCGAGCTGGTGCTTCACCTGCAACGGCGGGAGGCCGTCCGCTGGCCCTACCTCTGCCTGCGGCGCTATGGCTACGATTCCAACCTCTTCTCCTTTGAGAGCGGCCGCCGCTGTCAGACGGGCCAGGGTGAGTGCCAGCCCCCGCCCCATGCTAACTAGGGCTTGTGCCCCTGGGCCCGGTGCTGGGGCTGGAAGTCACAGCTCAGACTCGGCAGGCATTGCCCAGCGAGGGGGAGGCTCATGGCCAGGAGCACCGGCACGTGAATACAGAGCTAAGTGGACTCCCAGACCAGTGCTCCTTCACTGAGCTCCGGCAGGGCCCCCTCTGTGGGCAGTAGCTGGTGCTCCGAGCCCAGAGCCTGCTTGGGAAAAGCAGCCGATCCCTCCTCCCTCGGTTGCTCCAGTTCCCAGGGTCCCTAAGTAGGAAGGAACTTTCTTCTGAGCCCCCCGGTCATGTGTCCTGGAGCCCAGGAGTAAGGAAGAGCCGGCGGAAGCACCGCCCTCCTCGGGGCCCTGTGGCTCGGTAACGATACCTGTGGGTCCTGGGGTACAAAGTAACCCTCGGGCGGTTATCCCTCGTCACCTCTGAGCAATGGAGTGCGATGCATTCTTCCTTCTTCCCTGTCCTCCCTGCAGCCGGAGGTCAGGGTGTGGCAGGTTGTCCATGAGGTCAAGGCCCAGCTGTCCGTGGCTCCGTGAAGCAGCGGTGTGGTGTGGGCTTCTCTCGCAGGGCTCAGACAGAAGCTCCCGGAGCCCTGCCGGGGACCACGGGAGACGCAGTGTGGGTGTGACTATGCAGAGGCGAAACGATCGAGCTGCTCTTATGGCTGCCGGCAGACAGTGCGTCTCCGAGGCTGTATTGGCTGGGGGAGCCGCCTTCCCCCGGCATTTGACCTTGGAGCTCCTGAGGCAGAGGCGTTCACACTGACCGAGCAGAGAGCCGGGAGGAAGGTGGTGTTTAGTCCATACTTGGGATCCTGGAAGGGCTGCCCTAGGCCCTAAACTTCCGGTTTCCCAGCCTTTTTATCCTTCAGCATGGCTTGCCAGTATAGTCTTTTTTCTCTTCCTCCATCCTTCCTGCCCCATTCCTGCAGATGTCAAATGGCCCACATCCCAGCCTAGCTTTGTCTTTGTTGAGGATACACACACACCCCAAGTGGCTCCCCGTGAGTCCCGGGCCCCACTGTTACGGGAGTGCAGAATCCCGGGCTGGCACACATCCCGAGGGCGACCTCGGACCCCCTGAGTCACAGTGCTCGGCCCCTTCTGCTGACCCCGGGACTTCGAGTTCCTGCATTCGAGTCCGAGAGACGGTGAGGCGGCTGCTTGGAGGAGCCACCTATCGCTGTGCTGTGTCTGTCCTTCAGCTGGTCAGCCATCCTTTCTGCACCGGAATCTAAGCTCCGTGTGGTCAGGGGCTGTACCCAGTAGACGTTCGCTCTCTGGCCCGATCTGGGCTACGTACCCAGTGAGGAAGCAGTGATAGGGCAGACTCTACCCTCTGAGAGCTTTGGGCTGTTAGTCATGGGCTGAGGGCTGGCACCCTGGTGGAGCTCATTTCTGGGGCGCCAGGGGTAAAGGCAGAGGGAGACGGGGCAGCATGTGAGGAGCGATCACTGGTCTCATACTTCCTCTCTCAGTTTGATTTTCACTTCTCTTCCCCTCACCTCTGTGCACATCATCTTTATGAAAATGACTTAACCTCAGAGGAGCAGAGCTCAAGTGTTAGATCTCAGGATGGTAATGGCCAGCGGGAGGGCCGGGGAAGGCAGTGAGCCCAGCTCCGCCTGCTTTAGCATGTGCCGGGGGGTGGGGGTGGGGGGGAGCCTCCTGGTGAGGGCTCTCTGCATCCTGCAGGCCTGGGAGTGGACCTTAGAGACGTCTCCTGAGCTTTGTGCACCAGGTTAGCCTCTGTGGCCCTTCCCTGTCGGGCACAGGCTCAGAGGAGCCTCATTCTTCCTCTCCTGCTTCAGGGATATTTGCTTTCAAGTGCTCCCGGGCCGAGGAGATCTTCAACCTCCTGCAGGACCTGATGCAGTGTGACAGCATTAACGTGATGGAAGAGCCCGTCGTCATCACCCGCAACAGCCACCCGGCCGAGCTGGACCTCCCGCGGGCCCCGCAGCCTCCCGACGGTGAGGAGACCCGTGCTCGGCCCCCAGCACACCTGCACCCACGTGTACACACACACACACACACACACACACACACACACACACACGCACGCACACACACACACGTACACACAGAAGCACAGGCCCAGGGAGCACCTGCGTTGGAGGTCCGAGTCAGACAGGTAGGCGGGGGTGGCTGGGTGAGCCAGCCTTCCAGGACCAGCAGCCGACCGCCATCAGAACCACTCGGGGGTGGGTGAGGCCTGGCTGGGCCAGTCAGGTGACGCCAGCTGAGCCTGGGAAGTCCTGGAACTTTTATCGATGGATGGTCAGGGTGCAGATGTTGGGTTTCCATGGAAACAGCAGTCTGAAGCTTTTTTGCTTCCTTCCTTCCATCTACTGGGTCACACCCATGTGCCTTTCCTGGTGGGTGGTGCAGCATCTCTACCATGACCAGCTTCTGGAGAGGTTCGCACAGCGGCTGCTGGTTCGTTCTTTTTTTTTTTTTTTTTTTTTTTTTTTTTTTTTAATATATATATATATATTTTATTGATTTTGTACAGAGAGGAAGGGAGAGAGATAGAAAGCCAGAAACATCGATGAGAGAGAGTCATCGATCAGCTGCCTCTTGCACACCCCCCACTGGAGATATGCCTGCAACCAAGGTACATGCCCTTGACCGGAATCGAACCCAGGACCCTTCAGTCCCCAAGCCGACGCTCTATCCATTGAGCCAAACCGGTCCCGGCATGGTTCGTTCTGAGTCTGCACTGAGCACCCACTCTGCGTGCTGCCTCCCTGGTGGACGGGTGGGGCAGGAAAATGGAAACAGTGCTGCTTTCCAGGAGCTGCCCTGGAACTCTTTGGCAGAGCTAGGACGAGGCAAAGAGACAGTCCAGTGATGACCCGTGTTTTAGGGAAGGATGTGAGCGGGAAGTTACAACATTCAAGCTGAGCTTTGAGGGAAGAGGTGTGAAGAACAGAGAGGTGATGGGTCATGGGGACTGTGGGTTCACATGGCTGATTACTTGGGTGGTCTGGGGAGGAGTCCCAGGATGTGCACACGCGGTCGCAGGTGGTTTAAGGACCTCCACCTGGGCTTGTCTTCCCTGTCTCAGCTCTAGGCTACAGCGTCTCCAGCTTCTCCAATGGCTTCCCTGGATGCCCCGGAGAGGGCCCCAGACTCTCCGCACCCCGGCGCCCCTCCACAAGCAGCCTTCGACACCCCTCATTGGGAGAGGAGTCCACCCACGCCCTCATTGTCCCCGATGAGCAGGTGAGCAAGCAGCCGACGTACCCCTCTCTCCTGGGCTGGGTGGGAACCGAGGTCAGGAAACATGGCACCTTCTCCCAGTAAGAATCACGGCGGGCAGAAAGCCTACAGGGTCCCAGCTGCCCTGGGAGGTCTGGGGGACAAGGAAGAGGAGAAAACTCTAGCTCTTTCCCCTGTGTGTCTCATCTTTCAACCTCCTGTCCCTTCCGCTCTCCCTTCTCCCCGCCCTTGGACCTTCCTGCTCATTTGGACTCCTTCCCCCCAGTCCCACACGTACGTCAACACACCGGCCAGCGAGGATGACCACCGCCGGAGCCGGCACTGCCTGCAGCCGCTGCCCGAGGGGCAGGGCCCCTTCCCCCCGCGGGCCCCGGGCCCTGACCAGCGGGACCCGCAGGCGTTCTGGCAGCCGGGCCAGGTGAAGTTCGTGCTGGGGCCCACTCCTGCGCGGCGGCACATGATGAAGTGCCAGGGCGTCTGCCCCAGCCTTCGCGACCCCCCTCACCACAACAACAACAACGGGGGCCCTTCCGAGTGCCCGGCCCAGCCCAAGTGCACCTACGAGAACGTCAGCGGGGGGCTGAGGCCCGGGGCCGGCTGGAGACTGAGCCCCGAGGAGCCGGGCTGGAGCGGCCTTGCCCAGCGCCGGGCTGCCCTGCTGCACTACGAGAACCTGCCCTCCCTGCCCCCCGTGTGGGAGAGCCGCGCCCCGCAGCTGGGGGAGGAGGCCGGGGATGACGGGGACTCCAGGGACGGGCTCACACCCTCCTCCAACGGCTTCCCTGACGGCGAGGAGGACGAGGCCCCCCTGCAGAAGCCCTCGGGCCCCCGCGCGGCCCTCCGCAGCCACAGCAGCTTCCCCGTGCCGCTGGCGCGCTGCCGGGGCTCCCCCAGGGTCTTCCACTTCGACTTCCGCCGGCCGGGCCCCGAGCCCCCCAGGCAGCTCAACTACATCCAGGTGGAGCTGAAGGGCTGGGGCGGAGACCACCCCAAGGGGCCCCAGAACCCCGCGGCCCCCCAAACCCCCACGCCCACCTCCCACCCTGCCCGCAGCTCAGACTCCTACGCCGTGATTGACCTCAAAAAGACCGCGGCCATGTCCAGCCTGCAGAGGGCTCTGCCCCGGGACGATGGCACGGCCCGGAAAACCCGGCACAACAGCACTGACCTGCCTCTGTAGGGGCCCTCGCTTCTGGCCTCAAACCCACACCGGGGTTCAGGGGTGCTTTGCGGAAGGGCACTGAGGTGGCGCCAGATGCTTCCCTGCGCTGGCCGGCCGGCCGGAGCCCCGGAGATAGCAGCCACCGAGTGGCCGGGCCTCCCAGCGGGGAGGGGTGGCCAGGCGCCGAGGAGCCGCCTGTGAACTGTGAAGGTCCCCTGGCCTCACTGAGCGCCTCCTGCTACGTCCCCCCCGTCCTGTCTGTCATCTGTGTATGTTTTTGGTTGAAATTTTGAAACATTTTGTACCTGTTGATTTTATTTATCAGTTTATTTTTCTATTGTTTCAAATGTATTTAACATATTTATTATTAATATAATTATTTTTAAATTCTGGCTTGGTGGACGATGTCAGATTCTGAGGGCGTCTTTTGTGGCGCGACCCCAGGGCGGTGGAGGAGGCCTGTGCGAGGCGGGGCTTCGTGCAGGCCCGTTCGGGTGGCGGCGGTTCTGTGGCAAGTCTGACCCTTCCCTTCTCTCTTCCAGGAAGCCTCTCCCAGAGCTTAGAGCTGCCGTTGGCGATGGGCGCTCCGTCCGAGAGCCAGCACGGGTCCCAGAGGCGGGAGGGGGTTTGCAGGGAACACTGCCTCCGGGAGATAAAGCCTGGGCCCCCCCGTGGGCAGTAGCTAGTGGAGGAGGGAGGGCTCTACCACATTCACATTCTGGAACCCTCACTGATCTGCCGTCTGCTCCCCGTGGGGACAGTAGGTACCGTCCTCCTTTAACACCTGGGTCCTCTCCGGCTTCCCAGCATGGCGGGGCCGCGGCTGGGACCTGTGAACAGGACCTGACTGAGCCCAGGAACAGCAAAGGGGGAAAGCACAGTGTGAGGTGTAACTAAACAATCTGGCTCCCAAAGGGTCACTCTCCCAGAGAACTGACCCCCAGGAATGGACGCCCTGGGACGCCTCTCCCCTCCCACACGGAGGGCCCTGGCAGAGCCTGCATGTGAACACCTGCCTGGAAGCCCAGGGTTCGGGCAGGCTGCACACGCCACCCTCCCGGTGCTGCTGCTGCGGGATCTCCTTCGGGTTCGAGGCTGCCTCTCTCCTCTTCCTCCTCTCGCTGGCCTCCCTGCTTCCCAGACTCCATTTCTCTCCCAAGCCCCTGATTTCATCTAGTCCAGTCTTCTCAACCTTCCTACTGCCACGACCCTTCAATGCAGCTCCTCATGTTGCAGTGACCCCCCACCATGACATTATTTTCGTTGCTGCTTCATCACTGTCATTTTGCTGCTGATAATGAATCGTAATGCAAATATCTGTGTTTTCTGATGGCCGCGACCCACAGGTTGAGAACTGCTGCTGTAGAGCCTAAGACCACCGGAAAACACAGATATTTACAATTCATAACAGTAGCAAAAATGACAGAGATGAAGTAGCAACGAAAATAATGTCATGGTTGGGGGTCACACAACATGAGGAGCTGTATTGAAGGGTCGCAGCAGTAGGAAGGTTGAGAACCACTGATCTAAAGGAAACCAGGGTCTAATAAGCCATTGGGGCCCCGGAGAGCAGTGGGAGCGAGGTTCGTGCAAGACGGGGGACCAGCCTTCTCATCTCTGGTCACTGTGGCCCCTCTGTCCCACAGAGACCTGTCCTCACCAAGGAGACAGGCAAGGCCCACCCATTCCCTTCCCTGCTCCTGCCCCAGACACCAGAGCCCGGCCTCAATTCTAAGAGCTCCTTTCCTTCTGGATGGCATGGAGCTAAGGAGCTTTCAGACCCCCTCCCTGACTTTGGTGTCCTGTGAAAGACTGAAGAGAACTGACCATGACAGAATGCGAAGAGGCCCTTCCGCTGGGGCCCAGGAGGGGCCCGGGGTACAGCGGCTGCACCCCCAGAGCTGGCACCAAACCCTCCTCTACGTCCTTTTGATCTCTGGACCAGAGGGCCGCCGCTGCAGGCTGGATTTGCCGCCCACTTCCCACAGTGCACAGGGGCATGCCGTCCTCTCGGCAGCTCAGCCAGGCTTTCTCTTTGTCTTCCCACACTGCCCCTGCTCCTCAGCCCCCACAGCTGGGAGTGCTGCTCTCCCCACCCAGGAGAGCCAAGATGGGGGTCAGTACGGCCGTGCCAATGACTCAGTTTGCTCAGGCTCCCAACATGGACACTCGTGGGGGGCTCGGCTCTTATCTCTGCTCTCCGGAGCATTTGCTTACCTCATAGGGGCCTTGGCTTTTGCACCCGGAAAGCACGGAGCTGGTTGTGAGACGTGGCCAGTGCGGTGATGAACATGACACCACTTTGGAAAGCAGACGATGGGGCACGCTGTTAGCCACCCAGCTGCCCCCGAGGGAAAACAGCTGGACGTCCCTGCGCCTGGCTCCCTGCACCTCAGGCTTGTTGCTGCTCCTTCGCTGAGCAGAGCAAGAAAGGGACTCATTCTCTGGGGTGGCCAGATCCTGGCCCGACCCCTGAAGATCCCCTGGAGCAACTCACAATTGCTTTATTGCACGTATCTGTGGGCATGAAGGGGTGTCCAGGCACGCGTCCGGAATTGCTCCCCGCCCAGGGCGGCCGCCAGCCCTCCCCGTCCCCTCAGATCCCCGCCTTTGACCCACGGGGCCTGCTGCAGGAATTCCCCCCGGTGGGTGGGCAGGAGCCGTGCCCAGGAGGGTGGCCACTGTGCCTGAGCCTGCCCGGCTGACGTCAGGGCGTGGTGCGCAGATGGAATCCGTTTGTCCAAAGATCATCGCTCGCATCGGAGGCTGTTTGCTGAGTGCTCAGTTCTCCCCTTTAGAAACAGGCCTCCCCTCCCGGGGCTGCCTGCCCTCAGGAAAGGCGAGGAGCAGCATCCTGTCAAGAGTGACATTTCAGGTTGGACTGGAGGGCCCTTTCCAGCCCACCACGGGTAATGATAGCACTTTAAAAGGATATAAACACAGTCAGCGTTCCCATTTATCTCCGGCTCGCTGGGCCGGATGGTTATCAGCGCCTGCAGAGGAGGAAGCAGGCCAGGAGGTGAGGCGACTCGCCTCGGGCCATGCAGTTAATTAGCGGCTGGGGCCGGGGCTGCGTGCCAGGCTGAGCCTCTTGCTGCCGCAGCTCCCAGCCGGCCCGGCCTGAGAGGCTGTTTCCCTCGGGTGGGCCATGGGGATGGCCCGTTGGGTGCTGCCCACTGCAGGACTGAGCTGCAGGGCCACACCCCCACCTTCCTGAGGGCGCCCACTGAGCAAACGCCCAGCCCGGGCCTTGCCTGGGCAGCGCCAGGTGAAGCTGATGCCCCCTGGGGCCTAACCCACACCTAGTTCTCCCCCCCACCACCCCCAACTCTCCTGGTGCCTTCCGTTCTGCAGATGGCACCGTGCGCCCAGCCATCCCTGTGGCCTCTCCTGCTGGGATCTCAGCCTCACAGGAGGCTCACACAGGCCAGGACCCTGGGTGGGACCGGGCTCGGTGGACCTGCGAGATTCCTCCCTGAGCTCGGGGCTGCTCTCTGACCAGCACCGTAAAGGGAGTCCTGCTCACGGGTGGAGGGGGCAATGGCGAAAGACCGCTGGTCCCCCGGAAAGGCTTGAGGAAGGCTGACAGGGAGGGCGCTGAGGCAGGGGTGAGGGCCTGCGGGGGCCGCTCAGGGCTCTGTAACTCCAGAATCAGAGTCCAGGACGGAATCTCGCAGGTCCGCCGAGCCCGGTCCCACCCAGGATCCCTTCCACGGGATTCCCAGAGATGTTTGCTAGGTCTCTGTTCACACGCTTCCCGGGACGGGAGGCTCACTGCTTCACAAGTCCTGACTCCATCCGGGTCACCTGGTGTGTTTCAACGGCTTCTCATTCTGCCCTCGGATCTACACCCACCCCCGGGGGGGCTGCACCTTGCAACCTGGCATCCCACCCGCTAGCAATGTGACCTCCCTGTGCTGCTGTCTCCTTGCAGTTTGGGGGTGTTAGCAGCTCCCCCTCATGAAACAGTGCGGGTCAGAGGTCAGCCGCGGGCCCTGCCGGGCCCATGGTAAATGCTCAGCGAAGGGCAGGCGTTTCCACCCGCACATGGTTCTTTCCATCAGAACCGGAGCGCTGCCGCCCCTCGGAGCTCTCCTTGACTGAGCGCCGTGAGCCTCACTTCCTTCGGCCCCACGTCTTCCCGTGGTGGGCATGCTTCTGCTCGTGCCGCCTGAGTCAGCATCCAGCGCACTGGCCCTTCCGGCTCTTGGGCCTTCAGAGCTAGCCTGAAGCTACCAGGTCTCTCCAGGTCAGCACTCGCAGCCCCTGGCTCCCTAGCTCAGAGCCGTCCGTGCGTGCGGGTGACATTTCTCGTCGGCCTGGGTCTGTCCTGACATTTCGGCACCAGCTCCGGCGGGGAAGGCGGAGGAGAGCGGAGATGGGGCTGGCAGCGGCCAGGAGAAGGGTCTGGGAGGAGGCTCCGTGGGCGGGGTGGGGCACGAGGGTTTGCTGGGCCCTCAGCTTAGCTCTTCTGGAAGCTTCTCCCTGCCCCTTGCCTCGCGCACCAGGCGGATCCTTCTCTCGGGGTCCCACTCACCCGGGGGCTGGCCATTCCTGCCTGTGGCCCCGGGGATGCCGTGGAGAGGGGTTGGCGAGGTCAGCACGAGAGCATGGAGCGTGCTCTGGGTGCAGGCTGCCATTATGCTCCTTCCGAAGGGACTATTAACGTCACGGCCGAGTTCACGTGCAGTGCCGGGATGGGGACCCTTCACCCCTCCAGGTGCCTGCTGATGGACGGGGAGTCCGCAGCCGTCTCTTCTCCCTCTGGTCTGCCCCGTCGGCGGAAAGAGGGTCCTCCCTGCCACTCCCTCCACCTGGCCCCCTTTAGTCTCACCCCATTTCCCTCTGGGAGAGAGGGTACCAGAAAGCGTGCGGCCAGGACAAGATGAGGGGCGAGGCGATGGGACACTGGGGACCCTGGTTCTCTGGGGAAAGGAACGTAAGTGTCATGAGACCACTCCTCTGATTGGTGCTGCCTGGGCTGGGGAGGGCGAGGCAGCGTGTCCGAGGAGGAGGGTGTGAGCGGAGATGAGAGAGGGTGGAGGGTGTGAGGCAGCAGGCTGAGTGGGGTGGGAAAAATTCGGGCTGTTATTGGAAGCTTCTTGGCTCACTCGCCCGCCCGGGGCTGGTTCTGGCCTCTTTCCTGATTGAGCTCCTCTCATCCTGGAATGACAGGACCAGAGGGACATCTCAATGAGTGCAGTGAGTACCTGCTCTGGTGCACAGCCATACACGTATAGAGAGAGGCCTTGGTTTCAGACACAGCGGGTCCAGGATTCAAAACCTTGTCGTGCGGGCGGAGTGCTGACAAAGCCCTGGCTGCCCAAAGCTCACAGCCTCGTGGAGAAGCGAGGCTCCCCCGGGACAGGGTTAAGATGGCTGTGTGAGCCCCGGCAGATCACTCAGTCTCCCTGAACCCGCTTCCTCACCTCTGAAGGGAAATGAGAACATGCAATAACGTGCTCAGTGGGTGGTTGGCACCGCAGCAGCGGGCGAAGGGAGAAACCGCTGAAGGAGGCGAACCGCGAAGGTTGGGGAGGACTTCGGGAAGGATGGGAGTGTGGGCCCTTGCCATCCGCTGGGAGATCGGGGTTGGGCGGGGACGGACTGGGCTGTTGGGGGAGAGGAGCAGCTGGTGGGGTGGCCGGGGAAGGTGGAGTGGCCACTTTCCTGGCTGTGGAACAGCGGAGCTGCGTGCTTGCCCATGGGCTAGGGGGTGGGGGTGGGGGGACCGGGGAAAGAGGGTGGGGGTGGGGGAGCGGGGAAGCGGGTGGAGCCACAGAGGCCAGCAGGACAGATCAAGCCCCTTTCCTCTGAACCTTCGCTCTACAGAGGGTGGGATGATTACCCAGCCAATCAATTAAGGGAGCAATTAAGTTCGGGGAAGAGAGAATTTGGGAGAAACGCAGAAGGGGTGCTGCGATGAGTGGCAGGGATGGGCACACCAGGGAAGACCCCCCTGGGAGGTGATGTTGGAGCAGAGGGTTGAGTGCCCCGAAGGAAGGCAGGAAGTCCCAGCAAAGTGGGTAAGGGGTCAGAGGAGCAGGTCCGTCGGAGAGGGGAGCGAGGGGAGAGGGCACAGGCCCAGGGGGAGGATGGTAGCTCCTGGAGGGCTCAGTGCAGAGGGGATCTGACGTGAGTTTTTTTGTTTGTTTCGAAGAGAAAGGGATAGAGAATTAGAAACATCGATGAGAGAGACATCGATCAGCTGCCTCCTGCACACCTCCTACTGGGGATGTACTCACAACCAAGGTACATGCCCTTGACCGGAATCGAACCTGGGACCCTTGAGTCCGAAGGCCGATGCTCTACCCACTGAGCCAAACCGGTTTCGGCTGACATGAGTTTTAATGGGATGACTCTGGGCTCTGTGTGGAGATGGGGGTGGGGCAGGGAGGCTGTGGAAAAGGCACAAGGGGGACCTGGGTTGGGAGGCAGCTGCTGTAACCTTGGAGAGAGGACAGTGGCTGTAACCTTGGAGAGAGGACAGTGGCTGGGAGCTGTTGGCAGCAGCGGGAAGGAGAGAGGGTAGATGTGGGGTGTACTCTGGAGAGGGAGCCCACAGGGCGTTGGTGATGGAGATGTGGGGGCAGGGCGTGGGAAAAGGGAAAGGAGGGATTAAGGGGGATTGAGGAGGGCTCTGAGGTTTGGGGCCTGGCAGGGAGACATGCCTGTAAAGAGTGGGGGGGGGGGGGGAAGGAATGTGGGGGGGAGGGGCAGAACTGAGCAGGAGGCCCTGGGGACTCTGGGCAGGGGCTGGAGAGCAGGTCCTCGGGCGCCCAGAGCTGAGGGCTCCACACCCTCACCTTCCCGGGGGCCAGGCCGGGCCCGGCCTGCAGAGGCCCCGGCTTGTTGCCTGAGCCTGTGACCCGTGTCCGCTCTCTGCCAGACCTCCGGCCAGGGCGAGCTGGGTGCTGGGCCTCCATCCCGTGCCTGGGGCTCTCGGAGGCGAGGCCCAGGTGAGAGGGGTGCTGGTGTCCAGAGCAGGCCTGGGGGAGGGGGTCGGCGCAGAGGGCGGTCCATGAGGCAGAGAGCCCCAGGGGGTGAGCCATTGGCGCCCTGGGCCAGCGTGAGCAGCGACAGCACCTTCTCCTGTGAAGGGACAGAGGTGAGACCCTCAGAAGTCCTCCTGGAGCCTCGGGAACCTGGGGGGGCGGCGGGGGGAGGGTGCCCAGACTCAGAAGGTGGGCCATACCGGCCAGACCCATGCCGACACCCCCAGAATCTGGAAGAGGGGATGTGCAGCCAGGAGAGCACAGGGGTGGTCTGGGGTGTCCAGGCCTCCGGATCCCCCCTCTCTCCCATCGCCGTGGGTGAGTGAGGACCCCCCGAGGAGCGGGGCCCCCCTCCTGCTCCAGGACCTGGCCCCCCTTAGCCAGCAGGTGGAGCCACGCTGCCCAGACCACAGGATGTGGGGGGAGCTGGGGTGGCTGCCCACCGGCTCCCTGGTCTCTGGCCCCTCCCTTCCTCCAGGTGCACAGGGGAAGCCCTGGAGCCAAGGCTGCGCACGCCACACGGGCCTCCGTCCAGGACTCAGGCTCAATTGGCTGGCATCTGGCCTGAGACCATAACCACACCCACCTGGGGCCCAATGAGTGGGCATGGGCCAGGGGGCAGGGGGTAAAGGGTCGGACCGGGCGCTTCCTGGGACCATTGCAGTGTTTGGTTTGGGACTTTGGGAACAGGCCTGGTTCCAGCTCCTTATCTCGCCTGGTGATTAGATTCTCTGGCCTTTCATGTGCCCCAGCCGGACGCAGGACCCTTTCTGCCCCCAAGCCCAAACCCCAGCACTTCCCTCCCCGACCCAGGAGACTTGGTGTGTGCCAAGTTCAGCCCCGTCCAAATGCCCTCCCCATGGCCTGTCCTACCTGCCCGGCCCCCGCTGCCCCCCTGCCCGCTGCCCCCCCTGCTCCCCACCCGCTGCCCGCTGCCCGCTCCCAACCCCCACAGGGTCCCAGGAGGACACTAGGCACAGGAGCCTGGCCCCTCGTGACAGGCCGGGAGTTTCACAGGGAGACAGGTCAAGAGCAGGAGGGAGTTTCTGGAAGTTCCCATGTGGGCCACCCTTGCTGGAGGAGAAACTGAGGGAGGCTGTGCAGATCCATGGGGAGCCCCCTGGACAGGGAGCCGGGACCAGGGAGTTGAATGCCTTGTGCCAAAGTCAGACCACCCGTCCTCCTTCCTGCCTCGGACCCGTCCTCACACACAGGCCGCTGTTCTCACTGTGGGCAGGACTTTCCCCAGCGTCCTGGCTGCCACCCCCTGACACCAGGCGGAGAACAGGTGGAGAGGGGGCAGCAGGGCAGGAGGGAGCTGGGAGTCTAGCTTGCCTCCTGCTGAGGGAGCCAGCTTGGTCCCAGCCAGCTGACTTCTACCTAAGGGCATCCTCCTCTCGGGAGCAGATCCGGGTACCACCTGGGAAAGCACCCGCTGGATGGCTAAGGGGCCTGTCCTCCCCTCCCCTCCCCTCTGCAGCGCCACCACAGCCGCGGGGGCCTTACTCGGTGGAGCCTGACCCTGAGCCCCCGCAGCTTCTGTCTCACCAGGTGAGAGCCCCGCCCCCTGGAGCTTCCTTGCTGCTCTTCAGGTGGTCCACCCGGGCCCTGCGGGCTTATGGGGAACCGGCCTGTGCCGGTACCCGCGGAGCAGGAGGGTGGCAGAGCGGCGGGCCTGCGGGGTTGACTCAGAGACTGGGCTCC
Source organism: Pipistrellus nathusii (assembly GCA_963693515.1). Taxonomy (NCBI): domain Eukaryota; kingdom Metazoa; phylum Chordata; class Mammalia; order Chiroptera; family Vespertilionidae; genus Pipistrellus; species Pipistrellus nathusii. The sequence continues at coordinate 77,148,131 of OY882863.1, forward strand.
TGAAATGGGGTCCAGTGCCCCCGCAGCTGCTGTCCTGAGGCTGACTGTGTCCGGTCCACAGCAGACGCGAGGACACCACCGGGGAGAAGTCCCCTCGGGGTAGGGACAGTCAGCAGTGCCCAGCGGAGGAGCCCTGTGGTTGGCTGCCCGGAGTTATTGGCAGGTCACCTCCCAGGGGCAGGTGGAGTCAGATTCCACCCCCCTGCGGGCTCCCTTTGGAACAATACAGACCCTTTTCCAGCCCCGGGCAGACCCCGGGGCCACGCTTCCCGGAGGAGAAACTGAGGGAGGCTGTGCAGACCCACAGCACGACCGCCACCAAGACCCTGTGAACAGGGAGCCAGGACTGGGGAGTCGAATGCCTTGGGCTAAAGTCAGACCACTCCGAGGAGGCAGGTGTTCCGTCTCCTTTCTTCTCTTCCTTCTTTTTAACGTGTGTCTGCAACACGTGGCCGGTTATAACCTAGCCCGGGCTGTCCAGCACAGCGTAAGGTGGCCAGATTGTCCCGCTTTTGGCGGGACAGTCCCCATTTCCAACAACTTTCCCCGCGTCCCTCAGTGTTTTAAAAAAAAGTCCCAATTTTTGGAAAGATTGAAAGATTCTTTCCAAAAATCGGGACTTTTGTAAAACACCGTGGGACGCGGGAAAAACTGTTATATAGAAATCGGGACAGTCCCGCCGAAAGCGGGACGATCTGGCCACCTTAAACGTAGGATATGCAGTCATAATGTTATGTGACAGATATGTATAGAGTCGAGTGGGTGCACGACTTTCTGGGGGATCCCTTTGTAAGTGATGTCAACGTCGAAGGCGACTGCTAACAAGGCTGGGGAAGGCATGGCACGACCTCTGACCTCTGCTGACTCCCCCTCAGGCCACTGACCAGGGCTGCCTGGCTGTGGTGGACACAGGGCTCTCCCCCATCACTGAGCCCTGGCAGATGTGTGGTGAGCTGGCAGCTCGCTGGGGTCCCGGGAGCAGCCGAGGAAAGGCAGGCTCCCCAAAACCCACCGCCGTCGGGAGGTCAGAGGACACGGACCTGAGTGTTTGCATGTCACCCCTGCCAGCCGCTCAGTGCCGGTGCCCGGGCTCTCCCTGCCCCCACCCCGCCCCGTCCCGCAAAGGCTCCCTAGCAACAGCCCTTTCTCGTGTTTCTGCCCTGAGCTTGGACTTCCTGTGGCGCCTTCCCTGGGGCATTCGTCTCGGGTGGGGATGGGTCTGCAGTGGAGGGGGACGGAGAAGGGAGGCGGAGGGATCCAGCAGGAAGGACTGGGTGCAGGACGGGTTGCTGGGCCTGGGACCGGCCACCTCCATCCCAGGAGCCCTGGAGGGAGCGGGCTCTGACCGCCTGTCTCCATGCCTGTCACCAGCTGTGGCGGTGGTCACATCCCTCCACCAGCATCGTCTCCATCGACGGCACCGACTCCCCTGCTAGGCTTCCCCCTTCCCTGCAGTGCTCCCCGTCTCCCTCCCCTCCCCTCACTACCTGGCCGCGGGGGACAGCAGGCCGGTGGGAGGGGAGCCCATTTGCAGCCCTTAGGGTTCTGGAGCATCAGATTTGCAAAGACCTGAAGGATGATCGTTCTGTCAACCTCTTCCACAAAAACAACACCAGGAGCCGCCTTCCTGCAGCGTTTTCTGAGAGGCAGAAACCAAAGGTGGAGGCCGCCTGCCTTGGGATCTTCGTTCTACAACGTCCGAGCTGGTGACCTTGGACGAGTCAGCATCTCTGAGCCTCTCGTTCCTGAGCCGTAATGTTCCTGAGCAGCCTGTTGACCCCATAAGGTCCTGGTAAGACCAAATGCGCTGGTAGATGGAAGTGCTCAGAGCGGTGGCAGGCACAAGCTGAGCATGCCACCGCGCCAGCTGCTCTTCCTGGAGTCAGGCGCGGGGCCGAGGGCTCTGGGTGCACCTGCTCTTCACGTCCCTGTGAGTGTCCTGGAGGCACCACCACCGCTCCCGCAGGTGGCCACTCAGCCCCGCCTTAGGCCCAGCCTTGTCCCCATTCCCACTGCCTGGGGGAAGGGCTGTAAGCGGAGTGTGGTCAGTGGGTCCTCCTCAGGCTGCTCGCTCCTCCAGATGGGGTGGCCCCTCTGCTCCCCGGCTTCACCTCTGCTTCCAGTGAACAGACATGCCTGAGCGGCTGCTCTGCCTGCACCGTGGCGGACACGAGGGCAGGAAGAGATGCCACCTGGCTCTCCAAACCCTGTGACGGACGGATTCTGTGCACAATGGCAGCTGAGACTGCCATACTGTGTGTGTGCACGCGTGGGGCATGCTCACATGTGCTCCATGCTGTCTAGTTCGGTGCGTTCCAATGGCAGCTCACCACTCATCAGAAATCAATTTCGTTGACTGGAGCTGCCGCTTTAGAAACAACGAAATAAAATTGCAAAATGAGGGTGCATCACATGTACTATGGACTGGATTTTTTATGGCGGTTGAGACTTTTGTTTTAGTTACATGATAGGTGTGTGTGTGCTGTAATGTGACGGCGTAAAATGTATTTCTACTGCCGGTTTGCGGTCAGAAAAGCCTCGAGGCCTCCCCTCTGGGGTGGGGACCTCTGCTCCCTCCGCAGGCCCCTCTCCCTGCCCTCCTCCCTCCAGCACTTTGTCTTTCTTTCTTTTTAAAAAAAAAATATATTTTATTGATTTTTTTACAGAGAGTAAGGGAGAGGAATAGAGAGCTAGAAACATTGCTGAGAGAGAAACACCAATCAGCTGCCTTCTGCACCCCCCACTGGGGTCGTGCCCGCAACCAAGGCACACGCTCCCCGACCGGAATCGAACCTAGGACTCCTCAGTCCGCAGGCCCACGCTCTATCCACTGAGCCAGACCAGTTAGGGCATTTTGTCTTTCTTACTTCAGGCCCTTTCAGGTGCTATTTCGCCGGCCAGAAGTGTTCTTTTCTCACCGTTCCACCTGCCTAACTCCGCGGTCGGCAAACTGCGGCTCTTTGGCCCCTTGAGTGTGGCTCTTCCACAAAATACCACGGCCTGGGTGAGTCTGTTTTGAAGAAGTGGCGTTAGAATACGTTTACGTTTAAAAAATTTGGCTCTCCAAAGAAATTTCAATCGTGGTGCTGTTGCTAGTCGGCTCTGTGGACTAATGAGTTTGCCGACCGCGGGCCTAACTTGTATTCATCTTGCAGAATGAATTTCCCTCAGACGGGGAAATGAGCACAGGCAGGCTCAGCGGCCTGCCCAATGGCACACAGCTAGCCAGTGGGGTGAGATTGGAACCCAGGCTTCTCTGATTTCAGAGCTCAGGTTCTTCCATTAACCCAGCGAGCCTGGCCGGAGGGCAGCCTCCCTTCCTCCCCCAAGGCCAGTGCAGCGACTGCCTCGTGGGGCACCTGCCCTTGGCGAATGGTGCTCCCTGTGGCTCCACCATCTTCCTGGGGTTCTCCCACTCCATGTGCCAGGGGCCACGGCAAGGTGGCCTGCCACGGCTCTGCGGGCCGACTCTGCCCGTCTCCCTCACCACGGGCATCCCTCTGGGTCTCACACAAGTTGGGGAACCCTACTTCTCAGGGGTGTGATGTGGGAGACCTCAAATAAAGTTCTTGTAGGCTCTGGATTCGAGGAACAAGGCAGGTGACTGGTGGGGTGGAAAGGGTGGTCAGTTCAGTTCGACTTTCACGTCCACTCAATATAGGTCAGAGGGACCCAAAGTTGTCACTCAGATTCCATCCTCGTGATCTCGGCTCTGCCTGCCTGTGGCCCCGGTTAGAACCCACTGACGCGGGGTGCGGGAGAGGCCAGGCCAGGCTCACCCAGCTCTTGGGCTTGCGCCAGGGGCCATTTCTGGAGATGTGGGAGGTTCGTTGGAGAGGAAGTTGAGCCAACAGTGGGGGCAGAGTCATGGACGTGAAGCCCCAGCGTGGCATGGCCACGGATTGTGTGCTCACACTGCCCCACCTGTCCCACGGAGATAGCCACCCCCTCCCCCGGCAGCGCTCTGGCCGGCGTGCGGCTGGGAGTTCCAGGCTGGCTTCCCTCTCCGTGGGGCCCGGTGCTGGTGAGGAGGAGGTGACATGCACACCTAGAGACTCCAGGCCTGGCCCAGGCCCGGGGGAAGCAGCAGGCTCTGCCCGTCCTGGGACAGCCAGCCCAGGCGACGGCAATCCTGCTGCTTCCTGAGCTTCTGGGGCCAGAGCCTGGCTCACCCACAGCAGCATGAAGTCAGGGCTGTGGTCACAGATCTGTGCTAAATACAATAAACCGTGGCCATGCAACGAAGACATGTTCACTTGTTTCACCTAAATTCCTCTCTAAGGCGGAGAAACGGCCGTCATGGTGAATGTGCCGGGCCCCATCGGCCGGGAACTCCCCGAGTGGACGGCTCCCTCCACTCTGAGGTCCTCTGATGTCAGGCCTTCTGTCTCCTTTCTTCTCTTTCTTCCTTTTAACATGTGTCTGCAACACACTGCCAGTTAGAAAATAGTCCTGGGATGTGAAGTACAGCATAGAGTAGTACATAGTCATAATGTGGTAATAACTATGTATGGAGTCAGTGGGTACAAGACTCACCAAGGGCTGAAGCCGGTTTGGCTCAGTGGTAGAGCGTCGGTCTGTGGACTGAAGGGTCCCAGGTTCGATTCCGATCAAGGGCATGTGCATTGGTTGCGGGCACATCCCCGGAGGGGGGTGTGCAGGAGGCAGCTGGTTGATGTTTCTCTCTCATCGACGTTTCTGGCTCTCTAACTCTCTCCCTTCCTTTCTGTAAGAAATCAATAAAATATATTATAAATAAATTTAAAAAAGACTCACCAGGGGATCACTTTGTAAGTTATATAAATGTCTAATCACTATAAAATATAATTTAATGAGACTTTATAAAACTTTTAAAAAAAACTCACCCAAGAATATTTTTAAAAATTAATTTTAGAGAGAGAGGAAGGGAGAAGAAAACATTGATTAACTTCCTCCTGCATGCACTCTGACCAGGAAATGAACCCCCAACCTTTGGGTACACAGACGACACTCCAACTAACTGACCCACACAGGCCAGGGTGACTTTATGAGATTTTAAAGTATAAGACACGTGTTGAAAGGTGCATGTATTGTGAGTATACAGCTCACTGACCCCTCCCACAGACCATGTCACTAGGACTTGGGTCAAGAAACAACCCTCCCCAAAGGCCCTTGCTCCCTTGCAGCCCCTCCCCAACTGCACGAAAAGGAATCTGATCCTGCTACATGCCAGCACTCTCACACTCAGGGCCTTTCTGGACGATTATAGCAACCCCGCAGGGTATATTATTATCCCCATTTTACAGCCCAGGAAACTCAGGCTGAGGGAGGGTAAGTGAACTGTCGAGGTCAAAGGATCAATAAATGGTGGAGGTTGGCTTCTAAAATCAACTGCAGGTCACCCCCACCACAGTCTTCAATACGTGCAAAGAAGGATGGCTGAAGAGTTAGAGGTAGGGTCAGAATGTCGTCAGAAGTAAATATACAAGGACGTCTCTGAGAAACATCCGTACTTCTGGGGACTTCTGTCCACACTCTACAAAATGCTTCCTCAGGAAGCCACCAAGTTCTTACAGGGCCACAGTAGATTGGTCCCGGTGTGGGCGCCTGACCAATCAGAGAACTTTCGTGGGAATGTTGGCTTCATTCTTTCTCTGGAAATGTAAAACTCAGCTTCTGTAGGTCAGGTACATGGAAAAAGCCGACCTATAATGAGAGAGAAGAGAGAGAAAGAGAGAGAGAGAGAGAGAGAGAGAGAGAGAGAGAGAGAGAGAGAGAGAGAGAAATGAGAAGCAGAGAGAAGGTCCTATGGCATGCCGTCCACCTGTTCAATGGACCCCCCCTTTCCACTTAGGCCAGATAAGCAAGTTATTGTCTTTGAGCAAAAGTATGTAATCAATAAACCAGAGAAAAAACACCCGTCTGCCTATTTATCCATTCATACACACAGGTCAGTTTCCAGCTGTTTGAAATATGGACAGATAAATTGGCGTGCTCTGTAGAACGGGGAGGAGGCAGCCTATCATGTGGGGCTGTGTAAGGGCTGCCTGAGGAAACAGATATCAAGCACCCTGCCTGGCACACGTTCGGTGATGGGTGGGATGTTTTGGCAGGGGAGGAAGAGTCCGTTTTAAAACCTTGAACCCCGCTCTTCCCGTTTGTGGAATTCTAATCAATACATATAGAAGGAGTGATGGAGCTAGAAAAGCACCATTAGGCAAACACCACCAAAATGACTGTGGCAGGAAAGACCCGGTAACAAATGTTAAAGTTAGTGGGAAAAAGAAGGATAAGAAATGGGATATGTCCATCGTCTCAGAGTGACTCTCCAGAAAACAAATTAGTGATCAAGGGAATGATAGTAACTGTGCAGTAGAGAAACCACTTAACCAAGTTCTTCAGGTTAAATCCTCAGGAGTAAGACATCCAGATCATGTACCTCCTGATTTCACGCACTGAGCGGGCTACAGCACCTCTGCGGTTTCTACCCCAAAATGCATGCCCTCAGTCTCATCATGAAAAAGCATCAGGAAAACCTAAATTGAGGCATGCTCTCTCTCCTGGGGGCATGCCCCTGCCTTTCCCTTCCCCCTCTTCTTCCCCTAGAGGTGCACATCTCCTAAACTCTAAGGGCCCCCAGGAGACCTGCAACCAGGGGAGCAGGAAGCAGCGGCAGCTCCTCCCGGCCTCATCTCGCGAACCTGTCCCCAAGGCTCCCTTTTCTCTGACTCCGCAGTCAGCCTGCCTTGACTCACTGCTTTCTGATAACATCTCTACTGACCCAAAGCAGCCCCACCTAATCTCTCTCCCGTTGCTTCTTCTATGCGAAGTCCTTCCTTGTTTCATGGTCTCCAGCTTTAATAAATGTACTCTCAAAATAAAAATAAATATTTAAAATAAAATAAAAACTTAAATTGATGGACATTCTACAAAACAACTGATCAGCTCTCTTCAGAAGTAGCAAAGTCATAAAAGACAAAGAAAAATGAAGAAACTGTCACCAATTGGACGAGACTAAGAAGACAGGAAAACTCAAAGCAACAGGGGAACCTAAATTGGATCCTGAATCAGAAAAGGGACACGGGAGGGAAAACTAGTGGAATTCAAATAAGGTCTCTAAATTGGTCACTAGTATTAGATCAGGGTTAACTGCACTGCAGTTATGATGTAAGATAAGGACATGAGGGGATTCTGGATGAAAGGTATACAGGAACTCTCTGTACTATGTCTGCAACTTTTCTGTAAGTCAACAATTATATCAAAATAAAAAAAGGGTGGGGAGCATTAATCCCTGGGGAAAAAATCAGGTCTAGTATGTCCCCAATAGGTTTGGGGTAAGTATAAAACACGTACAAAATTTAAGGAAAAAGCTATAAAACCAAGATAATAGCTGAAGTTGTAGCTAAAATTCATGTAGACAGCTGCCCAAACATAAAGTTTATGGAGTACCTGTCCCCAGAACTGAGGTCTTTAGCTCTGTGAGCTTATGTCAGGGGTTAGAAAATACACTGAAACTCAGATCCTTGGCTCAGTCTTACACCTGCTGCAAGAGACCCCTTTACCGATATTCCTCAAAAGGTGTTCCTTTAGCTTCTGATGCAACGACTCTGAAAAGGAGGAACTAACTACTCTCTTCCTTTGGATGATTTTTAGTTTGTGAGCCCAAGTCACTGATAGTATTGATAGCAATGAGGAATTGGAATGCACCCAAAAGGACAGGGTTAAGTAATCCTAGCTGCCAGGATGATAGAGCACGGTATAGCCACTGCAAGTGATAAGAATGCGGCTTATCTTAATGCATGGAAATGTGTGTGAGGTAATCTTAAGTGACAAGAGCATTTACACACTGATTACAGCTATGTTAAAACCAAAGAGCTAGAAGATAATTCAGAAGGGTACAAATACATCCACTTTCAAGTTGTCTTGATTTTTTTTTTTAAAGTGGTGTATGTACAGAATTCTAAATAAAATTTCAAATCCAGAATTAAAAAACAACAACTCCATTAATGGTCTTGGGGATTGTCATTTCATGATTGATTGAGGCCAGTTGGTGTTGCTCAGTGGTTGAGCATCAACCTATAAACCAGGAGTCACAGTTCTATTCCCAGTCAGGGTACATGCCCGGGTTGTGGGCTGGATCCCCAGTAGGGAGCGTACTGGAGGCAGGTAACCAGTGATTCTCATCATTGATGTTTCTATATCTCTCATCCTCTCCCTTTTTCTCTGAAATCAATACAAATATATCCTATATAATAAAAGCCTAATATGCTAAGTATCTGGCCATCTGTTCAACCAATCGAAGCATATTATGCTAATGATATGCTAAGGCCATTTAACCGCTCGCTATGGTGTGCACTGGCCACCAGGGAGCAGAGTCTTCAACTGGTAGGTTAGCTTGCTGCTAGAGTCGGCCGATTGGGACTGAGTGAGATGGGCTGGATACACCCTGGAGCCCTTCCATGGTCCCTCCCTGGCTGGTCAACCTCCTGCATCCCTCTCTGGCTCCAATCATGCACTAGGTGGGGTCCCTCGGCCTGGCCTGTGCCCTCTCGAAATTCAGGACCCCTCAATATTAGGGAGCCGGTTTTGGCCCAATTCTGCAGGCCAGACCAAGGGACCCCACTGGTGCATGAATTCGTGCACCAGGCCTCTAGAGTGTGTGTGTGTGTGTGTGTGTGTGTGTGTGTGTGTGTGTGTAAGACTGATTGAAAATGCATGGAGCACTAGATTGGGAAGGATCCTAAGGCCATGTCTCAGCACTATGAGAAAGAGTGACATATTTGATTAGGTATATCAGCCATGGGTAAAGGATTAGCAGTGGCAGCGTGCATGCTATGTAATTGCTATCTCTTAACACATCCTCAGGAACTAGTGTTCACTTTTGTAGACTTTGAAAGAGGAATGAGCTGTTTAAGGAGCCGTGTGCTGGAAGAGACCTATTCTTTCAGTTACAAGTTGTAGAATTTGGGGCAAGTCACTGAGATAGAAGATGGTATGAAATAAATACTGTAAAGGAGAAGAAGCAATGTCCTCCACGGTCAGGCCCGTCGGAGAGTAGGTGGGCGCAGTGAAGAAGACCATGACATGTATAGTAGGCCTTAGAGGAGAAGCCCTTTGCAGGTGGAGATGCCTGGGGAGGGCGGCCCAGGTGGAGAGCACAGCATAGATGAGGACATGGAGGTGGGAAAGTAATAGGCCTGCCTCCTCAGCAGGAAACAGGAGGTCACCGTGAGTATCTGAGGGTCAGCAGAGCCTGATGAGGATGGAAGCAGAGGAAGGGGCAGACAGCGTGCCATGAAGGCCAGGAAGATGAATTTGGACTCTACTTAGTTAGCCATGCGAAGGCCTTTAATGAGTTTTTTTGTTTGTTTGTTTTAGAATATATTTTATTGATTTTTTTACAGAGAAGAAGAGGGGTAGAGAGTTAGAAACATCCATGAGAGAGAAACATTGATCAGCTGCCTCCTGCACATCTCCTACTGGGGATGTGCCCGCAACCAAGGTATTATACATGTCCTTTACAGGAATCGAACCTGGGACCTTTCAGTCCTCAGACCGAAGCTCTGTCCACTGAGCCAAATCGGTCAGGGCCCTTTGATGAGTTTTGAGGCAGGCGGTGCTTAGAGGGAGATGAAACCAGAGGAAATAATGAGAAAATGCCTCTTTTCTGGGAGACCATCACTATGAGAAGGTCTCAGGGCCTGGATTTTAACAAGATCCCTTTGGAGCGAGGGGTAAAATGCAGGCCCTGGGACAAGGGGTGTGGGAGATACAGCCAAGGCCTATTGGGAACTCTTTCATGGGCTCCACCTACTGTTCAGGATTTCCTGAGCTCTGGGCCAGGCACAGGGAGGGAAGCCGCAGCCTCTGGCCTCCGGGAGCGTGCAGTCTATGGCGAGAGGAAACACCCAGGAAATCACTGGAGACTGGTCGTAGCCGGTGTGAGGGCCGGTCCAAGGGAGCGCACAGCCAGGGTGCGGTGTTCGGGGGCAGAACTTGAACGTGAACAAGAACCAGGGCATCAGGCTTCCTGGGGCTCCTGTCCTGGGTAGGGGATGACCTGGGTGACTGCTCAGGTGTCTCCAGTCTCTGCACATCCTGGATCCAGGAGCTGAGGCTTGAAGGATGGGCAGAGTTGGACACATTCAGAGGGGAAGGGAAGTGGACCTTCTAGGTACTGGGGGCTGGGTGGTGGTGGTGGTGGGGTGGGTGGAGCAGGCCAGGGTTTGAGATGAATGCGGATGCTGAGGACACTGAGCTGTCAGGCCAGGTTGGGAGGCAGGGGCTGCAGATGCCCAGAGCCAGGCAGCCAGGCAGGGCCCTGGCCTGATGGATGCGTTAGGGGTCCTCAGAAGGGACTACATGGAGGAGTGGGGGCTGATCGGGCCTAGAGACAGTCGGGCCAGACCTGGGCGGACCTCTAGTGTCTGCCTCCCTCCCCTCCCCATCCCAGGGCGAGGGAGGCTCCAGGCCCGGGCTGGGCAGCGGGGTGGTGGCCAGAGTGGAAAATCCCCACTGGCTGGGGTAGAGTGGCGTTTGGCAGGCCTGGGTTTGGCCTCCCGCCTGGGGCCCGAGGGCCGGACAAATCTGTTTGGAGCCCTGAGTGTGGGGTACCAGGTGGGGGAGAGGGCACTGGGTGGGAACTTTTTTCCACTCACCCCAACATGGGGAACTCTCTGTGCCAGGTGAGTGGGCGCAGGGACAGCTCCAGGTCACCGCAGGAGATGAGGAGCGTAGCTGGGGAGCAGGTGGGACCTGGAGGTGCAGGATGGAGGCACAGCTTAGCACAAGTTTAAGGGCGGGAGAAAGGGCCCCAGGGCTTGGGAGGAGGGTGAGGAAGACACAGCAGTTCGGGAAAAGTGAAAACGGGGCCTGAGTCCCAGTGGGGTTGGAGAAGAGGGAGCATGAAGGAAAGCAGGAGCAGGCAGGTCCCCTCTCGTGGGCCTGCCCCGGACCCCCCGGGGTTCCAGAGAGTTCAAGAGGCACAGCCAGCCGAAACTGGCTTGGCTCAGTGGATAGAGCATCGGCCTGGGGACTGAAAGGTCCCAGGTTTGATTCCAGTCAAGGGCATGTACCTTGGTTGCGAGCACATCCCCAGTGGGGGGGGGGGGGGTGTGTGTGTGCAAGAGGCAGCTGGTCAATGATTCTCTCTCATGGATGTTTCTAACTATCTCTCTCCCTTCCTCTCTGTATAAAATCAATAAAATATATTAATAATAATAAAAAAAAGAGGCACAGCCAGAAGCCAGCTCCACTTACACGATGAGTGTGTCCTGAGAACTTGCTGCATTACCATGAGCATTTCTCCGAATGCCCCATTTGGCCTGGAAAGCCACCATAGCGGCCCCCTGCCCCCAAGAGCTCTGACGTCAGCCATTGGCATCCCAGCCCACCGCCTGCACCGGTGCTAACGAAGCTGCCATAGGACCCCCCTCACCCCCAGGCACCCCGAACTGCAGCCCAGGGCTTGGGGTGATGGGAAGCAGGACCTGAGTGAGGCCTCCAAGCCCATCCCCTGTAAACCAACATTCTCAGCTGCTTGGGCCCCTCAGGAGGCATTTGGCCATGCCTGGGCACATTTTTGGTTGCGAGCACAGGGGACTACTGCTGGCATCTAGCGGGTAGAGGCCAGGGATGCTGCTAGCCGTCCCATAACGCACAGGGCAGTGCCCACGACGAGGAAGTATTTGTTCTAACATGTCAGTAAGTGCCGGGGAGGAGAAAGGCACCAGCGGGCCCCATGGCTGCCACTCTGGCTCTACCTGTCTCTGCAAAAAAAAAACGCTCACGTCCTGCCTCTGGCTCACACTTGTGTTAAAAAGTCAATTAAGATGAAAATCTTTGCCACTCCAATGCTTATCGCGCCTGCCTCCTGGCCTCACACTTGAGTTAAAAAGTCAATAAGATGAAAAGTGCTTTGCCGCCACCCTCGGAGGGAACAATTGGTCCGCGGAGCATGGGGTACACGGGGCCTGAGGTCATGTTTGCTCAGGGCAGGGGGCCGGGGCTGCTCTGGATCCGGGGACATAAAGGGCGAAGGAGGGCTCAGGCCCTCACTTGACTGCACCTGCCCGACTCCGAGTGGCTCTTGCTCGCGGCCAGCGGGAACCGGCATCATGAGGCGGGTGGTGGCAGCCTTGCTTTGCCTCCAGCTCCTGGAGGCCACGGTGGTGAAGTGAGTTTGGGGCCTGGCTGCGGGGGTAGGAGCCCGGGCGGGAGATGGACCCCTGCAAGGCGTCGCCTGATCAGGGGACACCCCAGGTGTCCAGAATCGGCTCCAGAGTTTCTGCTGGAGCCTCTGCCCTCAGGGACCGTCCAGTCGAAGGGAGGAAAGACGGGCCTGGAACAGAGGCCAGGGTGACGCCTGCCCGAGCCGCCCTGGAACGCAGCCGTGGCTCCTCTCAGAAAGGAACAAGGATCTGGAGGGGGAGACATTTGCTAAATTTTCCTGAAGGCCCGGGCTTACTGGGCAGGTGGTCGGCAAACCCATCAGGCCGTAGAGGCAACTATCGACAGCACAACGATCGACATTTCTTTTGAGAGCCAACTATTTTAAAACTTAAACTTCTAACGCCACGTCTTCAAAATAGGCTCGCGCAGGCCGTGGTATTTTGTGGAAGAGCCACACTCAAGGGGCCAAAGACTCGAAGCAGAGACATCAGCAATGTGACCTCTCCGTGCTGAGTGTCGGGGAAAGGGGAGGGCGGCCGGGGGCTCTGGGCATGAGGGGGGGTGTTGGGCCAGCGGATTCCTTGGGTGAAGAGAGGTCCTCTCAGGAGCTCCTGTGATGGGCAGGCCGTGGAGGTGTTTAGGGAGGACCTCTGGAGAATGCGGAGTCCAGAGGGGATGGGGACTGAGGCAGGAAAGAAATGAAAGAAGCAGGAATGCAGGTGGCGGGGGTTGGGGGGTGACCACAGATTCTCCCCAGGCAGATCTGGGGAGATAACCAGGGAGACACGGGAAGGAACCCATGGTTCCTGAGTCCCGATTCCAGAGCTGGTCTGGCTCCAGAGCACCGGGCCCATTTCCCAGTGTCCCCAGGCCAGGCACCGAGCAGCAGGGCAGCGCCAGGGCCCTGTCTTCTCAGGGCCAGCCTCGTGCGGGGCCCCTGCACCCACAGTCTGCCACACGCAGCTGGTGCCAGGTGCCTGAGGGCCACAGGAGGGGACTCTCTTTGGGGTGAAGTTTGCCGCCTGGAAACCTCTTTAAAATGCACACATCCTGCAAAGGGGGATGCCTGCAGTCCCGCCCCCCTTCCTGGGAGAGAATTTGTGGGATATTTGACAGCAGAGGGCCGGTGGGATGAGGGCCCTTGAGATAGGGAAGGTCATTGTTACCTGAATCTTGGAGCAAGTCCTGGGAAGAGTTTTGAAAGAAAGGGAAGGAGAGGGGAAGAAAGAGGGAAGCAGAGGGAGAGAGACACAGAGAGACAGAGAGAAACAAGCAGAGAAAGGGAAAAAACACAGGCACACACACACACACACAAGCGACAGACATGGGTATGGAGTGGCAGGGAGACTGAGGTTAGAGATGGAGGGCAGGGGAGCGAGGCTGGGGCGGTTGATGGGAGGCGCTGCAGGAGAGAGGGAGGACCTGCTGACGTACAGACCTTCCGCAGAGTCCCCCTGAAGAAGTTCAAGTCCATCCGTGAGACCATGAAGGAGAAGGGGCTGCTGGAGGAGTTCCTGAGGACCCACAAGTATGACCCTGCTCAGAAGTACAGATTCGGTGATTTCGGTGTGGACTACGAGCCCATGGCCTACATGGATGTGAGTCCGGAGCCTCCCGGGTGCCCGCTCCCTCTGCCAAAGCCATAGGGAAGGCCGGGGCAGCGAGCTGCACCCCCCTCTCTGCCTACTCCACCAACGGCTTGCACCCCTGCTCCCCTCTCTCAGCCTCACCACCTGGACCTCCCCCACCTCCCACCCCCGGCAGAGAAGGGAGGGCCCCGCTGAGCTGGCAGCTGGGTTCCAGAGACCTGCAGCCGCCCGGGGGTCTGAGGGTGGGGCACAGGTGGAGGGAAGGCTCAGGCCCCGCTTCTGGAGCGGGCTGCCAGGCAGGGACTGGGCCCTCCCTGCTCTGCCCATGTAGGACACGGCCTGCTGGCCTCAGGGTCCCTCCAGAGCTAACAGGCTGCTCCCCCTCTGCTCTCTCCTCACCCTAGGCTGCCTACTTCGGTGAGATCAGCCTCGGGACCCCGCCACAGAACTTCCTGGTGCTGTTTGATACCGGCTCCTCCAACCTGTGGGTGCCCTCTGTGTACTGCCAGAGCCAGGCCTGCAGTGAGTGCGGACTGGGCACGGGAGGCGCTCACACCCCCAGGGGAGGACAGGGACTGGCCCAGGCCGGAGGGAGGGAGGAAGTTGCTCCTGGAGCCACGGGTGCCTCTGCCTTCCTTCATCTGCGCCCCCTCCCCGCCCCCCCTCCACTCTTCACTAAGTCCTCAGTGAGGGTCCCCGAGGCACACGGAGAACAAATCCTTTCTTTTAGCTGCCCCAGCCTCTGCCAAAGCCTTGGGGTTCGGGTCCTCATGCCTGTAGCCTGGAGGGTCCCCCATTGGCCCCGCCCTACATGACTCCAGGCCCGGTGCGGTCAGCCTGCTGACCGGGGGAGGGACGGGGAGCGGGGACGCCCCGGGGAGCAGTCACTCCTGCATTGATAAGTGCCAACCACCTGCTGGGGCCGGGGAGACGGCAGGGAGGTCACAGTCCTAGCGGCCCCAGAGTCTCAGTCGGAGGGGGTGTGGGGCCAGGGCGGGCCAGCTCACATGGCCTTCCGATGCCGGAACCGGGCTGGGCCACCCCTGACGTCTGAGGCCCCAGGATGGGAGCACAGGCCTGAGCGTCAGGGCAGCCCCCGCGTGCCAGCCCGACACCCCGCACCCTCCCCCCCTGCAGCCGGCCACAACCGCTTCAACCCCAGCCAGTCCTCCACCTACTCCACCAACGGGCAGACCTTCTCCCTGCAGTACGGCAGCGGCAGCCTCACCGGCTTCTTCGGCTACGACACCCTGACTGTGAGCGACGCTGCCGCCCCCTGTCCCCCCACCCCTCCCCCCCAGGCCGCGCTCAGCCTCACAGGCCCCAGGGGCTCCCCGGGAGAGTAGATGGAGACCCTGAAAGTAACGGAAAACCACTGGGCTCTGAAGTCAGCACAATCAGGGCTCATGCGCTCACTCCCTGAACCCCTCTAAGGGCCGTCCTGCGCAGGACACTGAGGACACCGTGGATTATGGGGTGACCCCGGGGGGCGGTCCCGCAGTGGGGAAGGCCCCTCAGGGGAGATAGCCGCTCTCACAGGACCTGCCGGGGAGGAAAGCAGAACGGGTGAAGGAGGGGTGACGAAGAGCCTTGGGGGGGCTTTGGGGAGGGGAGAAGGGGAAGGTGGAGTGACACTTGTCACCTCCCATCATCCTCTGTGCCCCCGCAGGTGCAGAACATCCAGGTCCCCAACCAGGAGTTCGGCCTGAGCGAGAACGAGCCGGGCACCAACTTCGTCTACGCACAGTTCGACGGCATCATGGGCATGGCCTACCCGGCCCTGTCCGAGGGGGGCGCCACCACCGCCCTGCAGGGCATGCTGCAGGAGGGCGCCCTCACCAGCCCCGTCTTCAGCTTCTACCTCAGCAAGTGAGGAGCCCCGCCCCTCCTTCAGCCTGGACACGGGCGGGGGGGGGGGGGGGGGTGTTCCTTTGGGACCTGGCGGCCACCCAGCAGGCCCTGGCCCCAGCACCTCTGTCCCCAGGCTTCCCTCCTGGACTTGACTCCTCCCCCGCCCCCCCTGCTCCCACCTGGCCTGGCCCCCTCCTCTGCGGGGCGGCCTCTGGCTTCCGTGGGAGTTCTGCTTTGGGGACTGCTGCTGCTTCTCAATAGCTCGCGGTTTACCTGCCGCCCAGAGCCCCAGGTAGCTCACTGCCTTCTGCCCAGACGGGCGGGGGCCTCTCCGGTACAGCAACCTGTGCTTCCCCCCTTTGATCTATCGCTGTAGCCAGACCGTGGGGTGGCGGCCAGGGTCAGGTTCAGCTCCAGGCCCACCCCTGGCTCCTCACAGGCCGCCACCCTCACCACCAACACCAGCAAACACTGCTACTGATGGGGGGGAGCTGGCAGCTGGGGGTGGGGGGGTGGGTTCGAGGCTCGGAACAGACTTTCCGACTTTCCTCCCCGCGGGAGCCCACCACCTTGCACACAGAGTGGCTGGGGCGGAATCCCTGGGATCTGGTACTGATGTTGACCCTTTATTCTCTACTTCCGGTCACAATGGCTCTGAGCTCAGCCTTCAGCAGCTCCCCCAGGTTCCCCTCCAGTTCAGCCACCAGGGCGGCCTCTCCAGCAAACACAGCCGCCCCCCCCCC